>CM051269.1:62965077-63255077 GCA_027921565.1 Artemia sinica | reverse complement strand
TCTTGAAGCATTGCGATAAAAATATGCCACTATTCTTTACCGTAGATCATTCATCCTGGAGACAATGGGAAAAGAGTTAAAACTAAAAACTTAAAGGGGCTGAGGAGAGGGGGCGGGGTCTTTGCTGGGGTACTTTGCAGTGTCCCGATACACTTTGTTAATTAAAAGGGCATTATAAATTTAAATTTTATTTTGAATTTCTACCTATTTCCTACGACATGGATTTGATAAGATTGCCTCTAGCGAAAGAAACAACACCAAAACAACATAAAGCCTTAAACAACAGGGTGAAGATTCTCGGACATGTTGGATTTGAGAGCATATATTTTCATTAACATCCCCTTTCAGTGGGTCATTTCCCCCTTTTTCTAAAATTTTGCAAAACATTCCTAAGCTAATGGATTTTGATGGGTGATTTTAAATTTATGGGGTTACTTGGAATCAGCACAAAAGGCAGAACTTTTTGATGTATTATTTTTGGAATTCCGTTTTTTTACTACTCTTTCTTTATACAAGGGTCGCTCTTTACTTGTCGGCCGTTACCGTTTTCAACGGTTCGTAACGGCTTTATAAACGGTGCTCGATGCCTGCATAATTTTCATAAATTTATCGGGACACTTCCAAATGGAATGAATTATATCAACTGTAAAAATGAAATGAATTGCAATGTTGAGGTGAAAGATAGAACGTTCAAATAAGACGAACTATTTTTGTAAAATGAGCAGAGAATGTGAAAAAGAAGCTTAAAACTCTGAATTCAATAAAAAAAATCTTTAAACCAGAATTTTAAACGTTCTATTTAAAAATAAGATAACAAAATAAAGATCTCAATGAAAATTAAACATCGAATTCTGAATCTTAAAACGAGCAGAAACTAGTTTATTTAAGAGGCTAAGCCCAAAACGATCAAAAAATTGATATTTGAGGGTTTATGAAGTTAAAAAACAAAAAGAATCTCGTGTTTCATAGAAAGTTTCCGGTTTCCACAGCAGTTTTTATTAGAGGATAAATTTGGCATCAATAATTTTGTATCAATATAATTGGATGACTCAAAGCAAAGTCCTGGGCTCAAGTCCCCTTCCTCTTCCTACTACTTCGTAAATCTGGAAAAATTGCGATAAGTAAGTTTGAAGCTAATATTGCAACTTCAATATACGGCAAAATCAAATTCAATACACGGCAAGTTAATATTTGCCATGAGGCCTTTGATTTCTACCATCGATAGTGCGTAGCTGTATTGGCATCAGGTGGCTTGGTACTGCGGTGAGTTGTTAGCAGTAGTAGTAGTTGTAGTAGATGATGTTTAAGAATTTCTGGAGTCACTAACTACAAATTTGGAGGATAGAATTGCAATATGAGCATCTTAAAACAACCTACAGTACCCTAAGTAACCTACTACTTCTAACAACTCACCGAAGCTCCAAACCACCTGAGGCCCACACACCCTTTTCTCCATCCCAGTCTATTCAAAGCCTCTCTCTTTACAACCTCCCAAGAAGTACCCATTTCCCTCAAATATTTCCTTACAACATCCCCCCCCCCACAAACGAGGAGAACCAGCATTTGGCAACAGAAATTGTTCTGTATATTAGGGAGGGCTGCCACGTCCTCAGTCCTCGATCTTTATGTTAAAGTTTGACTTTTTGTCCCGATTTTTTTAGGAAAGACTACTCAAACACAGGGGTCCAAACAGGGGTCCAAACAAGAGGTAAAATCCAAACACAGGGATTTTAAATGAGAAGAATTTTTAAAGAGGTTTAAGACTTTAGCACAAAGAACGAGGGTTGAGGAAGTTTCAGCCGCTCTAATATACAGAAAAAAATTCTGTTCGTTTTATGTCTTAATGTTGCTCCAAACTTTCACTTGAAAATGCTTATTTTTTCTGTTTTTTTTTTAATAGACGAAAAAATGAATCCTACAACAAACAGAAATTAAAATGAATTAACACGTACAACTTAAAACGAGCATGAATTACCACAAACAAGAATAGGGCCACTGTCCCCTAAACCTTTTGAAGGTTGGGGGATCATCTGGTCTTTACTGAAAACGTCCTGTATTTCGAGAAGAAACAATCAAGATTGCTGGATAGGGCTGATGCATGCAGACTGAATGTTTAATAAATAATTACATTAATTACAGGAAGTTTCAGCAATTTTTGATTTTTCAATGTTAAAATTGTAAAATGTCAAATATGTTTTCTTTTTCAATAAAGCACAAATAACATTATAACCTTCAGAAGCTATAATGGGGAGAGGGGGTAGTCCTCCTATTGTTTGTGGTTATATAACTTCTTTCCGAGTTTGAATTGATTATTCATTTTGAGTTTTGTTTTATGAATAATATAATCATATCATGGGCATTATCCCTACAGATTCTCACTGATATTACAGCAAAGCTGTTAGTTGTAGTTGTTGTCCTGAATCGATTCGAACAGATCCGAGAAGAGTAGTGCCATCGATGATCCCGATTTTCATCAATTTTATAGTAGCCTCCGATTCAGTAAAGTGAGAAGCTCCCTGGCGTATCCTAGAGGATGGAATGCCCTTGCACTTCGGAAAGCTTTTAAAAGGGTAATACGAGCACACACAGATTAGGGTTCAGGCTTATGGGCAAGAGTCTGTAAATTTAGCCATAGGTACAGGAGCCAAATAGGGTAACGTTCGACCATCTTTTTATGCAATTGACTTTTTATGGAGAGTTGTCAGCACGGTGGGAAAAGCTGTTCAGGTCTCAATGACATGGACTATGGACTATGGACAAGGACACGGACAAGGGTAACGATATTACCCTTGCTGAACGAATAAAAACTAAAAGGTTTACAGAATGGTTCACATAAATAATCCATTTCAAAAAGTTACGTGAATTCACTATAGTGAAATTGGCATACTGTTACATTATTTTTTTTTAAGTATTTTCAAGGAATTTTGACATTTAGATATAACAAATAAAAAAATATTTTTAGGATGTTGGATCCAATAACAATATGGTCTTTAAACAGTTTTGTTTTTGTCAAATTAAATTATCACTGTATTGTAAAATATTTAAATTGTATAATTGGCATTTACTTACTTCAAGCTTCTTGCTTGAGACTTCACAGCTGGTGATAAATCACTGTTAATCTACTCCCTTTTCTTTTTCTTTAACCGAATAGGGGGAAGAAGCGAGGAGGGAAACACCCTCCTCAACACAGTACTCATTTTCAAAGAATTTTGCTTTGATTCCAGACTGTAACCTCGTTCCAAGGGAAGAAAAATTTTAAAAATAAAAGAAATTCTTAGAATCAAACAGGACATTGGAAAAAACTTTAAACTAAGTGACTCGGTATTATCAATTTTAGACAACTAACACATCAGTGCCATAACGGTGTGTGGTTTTGGTTTATGTTGTAGGTAATTGCTGTTGCTGTTATGTTGTAGGTAATTGTTTACCTGTATGTTGTAGGTAATTTATGTTGTAGGTAATGGTTAGTTGATAGGTTGATTAGTGAAATTATTTCAATGGAATCAAATTTTGGATGAGGATATATTTTTTTTTCCATGTTTAAAGGACTGCTTCTTTGGACAGTTGGGTTGCCCAGAAGAGTATTATGTTGTTATATACACTGTGAATAATTTGTTCAATAAAAAAAATTATAAATAAATAAATAAAAATTCCAACACAACACTTTTCAAACTGCCACAACAAAGATTCACTGAAAGCTCAAATGTGGATGGATGATGTTCCATACTACTATGCCATAGTTAGATTAGTAATTAATCTAACAAAGGCCCAGATGATGTAATCCCTGATTCCCCCTTCTATATTACTCGGATGCAACAGCATTAAGCAAGTTATAGAGTTTGTTTACCTCGGATCCCTTGTGGATTCGGAGAGAGGATGATGAAGAATACTAAAGGCGTATTTTAACGTATTTAAACACATTTAAAAGGCGTATTTGATATTAAAACATACAAACAACTATATATTTTCTGTTTTATCGGCGAAATTGTTTCATTGAGCCAAATGTGAAGCGACTGGAGAATCAAGTGGACCTCAAATTTACTGTCCCTAGCTCCAAAGATTTGAAACAGTTTATGTCTCCTTCCAGCTATAACAGCTGGTTGGTATTTATTTTGTCTTTCTGTTGTCATTTATTGGAAACTACTGCTACAACTGCTACTAGAAACTCACTGCATCACCAAGCCACCTGAGTCCAACACAGTTACGCACGCTTCTACTTCATCACAGTCTATTCAAAGCCTCCCTCTTTACACCTTACCAGAAAGTTCCCATTTCCATTAAATCTTTCTTTATGACTTCCTCCCACCACAACCATAGACGACCTGCTTTTCATTTGGCCCAAGTTGGCTGAAGAACAATCTTTGGCTGAAAAGGACAATCTTTGATTGGTTGAAAAGGAAAAACTCGTTGGAAAAAATCAATAAAAGTTCGAATAGGGATAAAATCCTTTTAATAGACAGTGATGATGATAACAGTGATAGAAATTAACAAAAATACCAGATATTTCGGTCACATATACAGTGACCGGTCATCAGTAGTAAAACTTTAGTCAGTTTTACTACTGATGACGGTCACTGCATATGTAAACGAAATATCTGGTATTTTTGTGAATTTCTATAACTGTTTGTGAAACACTGTCGATTAAAGGATTTTATCCCTATTCGAACTTTATCTACGTCATATTTGTTGGAAAAAAAGGTGTTTATCATCATACAACTAAGAAAATAAAACACACAACTAAGGTTTTTCATTAGATCTTTAAAATTAGTTTTATGATTTGCAAAGTAACACAAGATGTTGATGGTTGTTTTTGTTTCTTAGAGACGTTTTTGCGCTAGTCATTAATTTACCATAATTTTGGGTCCAAGTGATAACCATGCACCCAGGGCCTTTCCTGGGGTTATGGTGCCTGGGGAAAAATTAATTAAAGCGCCCCCTCCGAACTCTGTAAACTTTTCAACCGTGTTTATAGCAGAGTGAGAAACTTAATACAAAACTAGTTACCTTGACGCACTAGTTCGAGGTTCGAGGGCTAATAAAAGCAAAAAATTCCAAATCAAAGTGGAAATTTTTTATCAAAGAGGGCAATCCCCCAGCCACGGCATCCCACATCAGCAGCACCCGGAGCAGCTGACCCCCTCCCCCTAAGAGCAGCTCTGCATACACCCAACAATCACTGTAAGGCATAACAATAAAACTTACCGTTTAGCTTTTGCTCAGTTTCAATAGCTCCTCGTCCAACATACTGGGCAAGCATAGGGATTCTGTGGGCAATCTGTGTCTTAGTCTTTGCTGCTATATGATAAAGCAAAACACGAATTGTTTTAATATCCCTTCCATTTAGAACTTTCTTTGCCTGAAAGATCAACAAATAAAAATATTTAATAAAATTTTTATTATATTTAATAAAAATCTAATTATTTAATAAATATATATTTAATAAAAATCTTTAATAAAAATTCTGGGAGTGAAAACTATATTATCTATACTCAGTTGAAAGCCCAAGATAACAGAAAAAGGATGGAGCAATAAATGGAAAAAATAAGACATTTATATTAACAAAACGATGACAGCAACATCAGTTGTAGCTTAACAAGAAAAAAAAATTGAGTTCTCACTTATATTTTAAACAATAATACTAAAATACTGTTATTAAAGCAAGTGTTTGTTAAAATACCAAGGACATCAATATAAAAAATTCCTATAGAAACATAATGTATATGTATATATATATATATATATATATATATATATATATATATATATATATAATATATATATATTATATATATATATATATATATATATATATATATATATATATATATATATATATATATAATATATATATATATATATATAATATATATATATATATATATATATATGTATATATATATATATATATATATATATATATATATATATATATATTATATATATATATATATATATATATATATATATATAAACATACCAAGGACATCAACAAAAAAAAAAATTGTTAAAATACCAAGGGCATCAATATAAAAACATTTTTTGCACCCTGCGCCCATTTTAGGTCTACTTATACCTGAAAAGTGCAATTTTCTAATACTTTTCTTTTAGTTGTTCTGGAATCATCAAGTTTTTAGGGCAATATAACACTTTCTCAGTGTTGCTACATTGAAAAGTGAAAATAATTAGCAAAACTAACCAGTTAAATAAACAGTGCCTTTCGTTTGTAAAAAAAAATGTAACATTAGCAATCTATTGGTTTCCAAAGACAACTACACTTTAAAAGGAAAGGTGTTGTGCGCCATTTTTTTTAATTCTTTTCTTCCCGCTTTCTCACCAATTTCCCTTTTTTAAGTTGGCACCACATACTCCCAAAACTGCACATGGAAGTGTTTTTTTTTTTTTTTGTTTTTTTTTTTACTAAAAATCTGAATTCCTGATTTTTTACAGTTTTTTAAGATATATATGTTTGTGTAAGTTTCAATATAACAAAGTTAAACAATCTTTTAATTTGATAGACTGATAATGGGAGGTACCAAATGGTTTTTTATTTGATTTTTTTGCCATTTCTTGTTTTGTTTTTGCTGGGTAATTGTTGTCACCTTTCATAAGTTGACTTATATTTAGGCCTAGTGGGGTGATTATTTACTTAAACAAGCTTTACTTCAGGTTTTTTTTATGTTTATTGTTGATTAATAAACCTTTTCTTCTTAAAAAAAAGATTTCATTTCCACTGGCTTTGGCACCTTAATGTATAGCTATTTAATTAATTAGCTGACAGCAGGTTGTCCAGTGTAAAAAGGGTGACAAATCAATATCCCAGCAGTTAAATTATTAATAAAAAAATATAAATTAGATGTTAAACTAGGTTCTCCCAACAGTCGTATTTGACTTTGGTAGGCAAATTTCCCTCCATCCAATGAAAAAAGTATTTTCATTTGGATGAGTATTTGGTTCAATTCTGTTTCTTCTTCAAGGTAGGAGGTCCATATACACAAAAAGTGAGTTCTTTCAACTCTCTTATAATTTGGTTGTGATACTGCATCTTAATTATACATCAATTCACTGAGGCAAAACCGGCCATTGGAATGAAACTTACAGTCCCCAAGCCTGAAGAAGGAAAATACCTTGCTTTGCATAGGAAACACTTGTGTATCCTCTTTTTTTCTTCTGCAGCTAGTGGAGCACTGGAACATCATGGGGAGCTATTTAATGGCTCATTTTAAAAGAAATTGCTACATCTACTTGCTTTTGTAATTAACAAATCACTAAACCTAATAACATGAAGAAATCAAGTGAATCAATTTTGCTAAATCAAGCATTAAGATAAAAATCTGTATAAACCATTTATCATATTAGGACTAAGTAAATTTTCAGAAACAGATGTGCCACCATCCAGGATTGCCTTCCATGCAACTGGAAAGCTTAGTTTATAGTTGTTTTAATAGGCTACTTTTAAACTAATTGGCTATTTCAGAATGTTTTACCAATAGCAATTTGGTCCTCTTTGGGGCATAATGTAACTTGGTGCCAAAAGAATGGCAGAAAACACCACTTTCCAATGGCAACACCACTTTCCCATGACACAATATTTTTGGTCACTGAAAAATGCCACTAGAACTCCTAATTTCCATTCAAATGAGCCCTCCCCCAATATTGTAGGACCATCAATTCAATAGTCACCTGTAAAAAAAAAAAACAAATAAAAACAAATAAAAACCCAAAAAAAATGAATAAACATGAATGTGTCATTTCTTCTGGCAAAAGAAAAAAATACAACATCCCATATTTTTGTAGACATGAACTTGAAACCTCTACAGTATAGTTCTCTAATATACTGAATCTAACAGTTAGATTTTTCATCAAAATTGCTTTCATTTTTTGGGTTATTCCCCCCTCCCTTTTTTGGAAAATCAGGCTAATTTTCATAGGCCCATAACTTTGAATGGTTAACAGTATTGCCCACAACAATTATATATAAATATAACAATTATACAGACAGGACACAAAGTGACCAAAGAGTCTTGAAAAAAAAATCAAGGATCCTTAGTTATTTACATATTTACAATAGCAATGCATCTATGAGTGGGAATTATACTGATCACAAAGGCTGCTTCCAGGATTTTTATTTGGGGATGGGGGAGGATTTTTTTCAAGGGGGGATTACAAAAAAAACACATTAAACATTTGTTTATATACATTTTTCAAGGTTTTTGCAAGTCAGACTTATTTTTCTTTGGGGGGGGGGTGAAACCCCCCTAGCCCCCCCCCCCCCTGGATACAGCCTTGCTGATGGCTTGTTGTTAAATATGGTCTTGAATGCACCTAAGAGTACAATCCAGGGCAATATGAAACTTAGGAATCAATGGGATAAAAACTTAGGACAAAAGGAGTCTTTGAAACTTTTCTTTAGGTCATTCCATAATTGATATTTTTAGGGCAATACCACATTTTTGCATGTGTTTTCAGGTGAGGAAGTAAAAACTGGGTAAAAGAGGCAAAAATTGACAAACAAAATTAACATAAAATTTTAAAGCTTTGTTTATACCTCTTCAATTGCTTGTCCTAGCTGTTTTGACAGAACTGCATTCTTCAAAGTTTCATCAGCCTTTTGTTCACTTAAACCTATTGATATGAAGTCCTCCTTTAATGTCATTTTTAGATAATGAGCAGCAGGTTAGCAACCTGTTGAACAAAAAAATTATTATTTTGAATAAAATTAAAATCTTCGAATATGGAAAACTAATGTAGAAAAAACTAGTATCTCTAACATTAATACTGTTTAACAAGCATCAAGTTATCAGCATGTGGAATAAAATAAGTATTATATGATTGGTGTAGAGTTCTCTATTTGAAGTGCATTCCATACATTGTTTCTTACTTATTCGATTATTTATTTATATTTATTTTGTAGGTGCTTGGGTCACAATAGATGCTTACCTGTTTATGCTTACCTGCTTATGCTACCTGCTTACGCTTAACCTACCTGCATACACTTGAACAGAAAACTCTACATGGTGTCAGAAGTGTAAGGAATACATCATGGAACATGGATCATGCCCATCTATAGACTGGGATGCAACAAACTTGAAAGCTGCCTGGTCCCATTTCAAGCAACATGCCGAACTCATGTTTACTGGACCTCTTAGTGGAAAAGAGGATGCAGTGAAATGCTCATACTTACTGATATGGGCAGGTGAAAAAGGCAGAGACATTTTCAATACATGGACATTAACTGCTGCTGAAAGAGACAATGTCACCACATATTTAAGGAAGTTTAGCGAACATGTTGAGCCACTTGCAAATCCGATATTTGCCAGATATCAGTTTCATAAACGTAATCAGAGAGACAGTGAATCAATAGAACAGTACCTTACCGAGTTGCGCATCACTGCAAAGGAATGTGAATTTGGAACAACCAGTGATGAGATGATAAGAGATCGTATAGTTTTTGGAGTCAAGCAGGACAAAATCCGCGAACGACTACTTAGTGAAGGTGCAGGACTAACTCTAGCTCGTGCAGTAGCTATTTGCAGAGCTGCAGAAGCGACCCAAGCACAATTAATGATAATGTCCAATCAGGAACACTCAAAAGTATATATCAAGCAAGAAGTGGATATAGTAGAAAATGCAGAAATGCAAGACAAGGCAGAAAATGCTACAAATGTGGCGGAAATTTCACACCTGGACATAGTTGTCCTCCAAAGGATTTCGGAGAGTTTCCAAAGTGCTACAATTGTGGTGGGGTATTCAGCAAAAGTCATCAATGCCCTGCCAAAGGAAAAAGCTGCATAAAATGTAAGAAGCTTAATCATTTTGCTAAAATGTGCAGAAGCAGTCAACGAAACGTTCATAGTATTGAAACAGGCGAAAGTAGTACAGAAACACCGTCACAGTACTTCATTGAAAGTATTCAGAGCAAAGAAGAAACTTATAACGAGCCAGTGGCCAAACTGTATCTGACGAAAGAAAGAATGAATGTGGAATTTAAAATAGACACAGGTGCTGAAGCAAACGTCATACCAACCCGGACCATTGACAAGATGGTTCCAAGGCCAAAAATAATACCAACCTCAGACATTCTTACAAGCTATACTGGGGAACCGTTGAAAGTCACTGGTATATGTAATTTAGAGGTTCAGTACAAAGACAGGGAACCCCAAATACACAACTTCTATGTGGTTGACACGGATAAAAAGCCGATACTTAGCAGACAGACCAGTGTCATAATGAATCTAATCAAATTCATCTACAATGTAGAGCACATCCCAGTGGCCAATTCTACAGATCAGATTTTGGCAGAATATGAAGACGTGTTTGAAGGCATTGGAAAAATGCCTGGGAAATGCAAGATACATCTAAAACCAGGGGCAATACCCTCAGTACAACCACCAAGAAGAGTCCCTATGGCAGTTCAAAATAAACTAAAAAACGAGTTAGAACGACTTGTCAGCTCTGGAATAATTGAAAAAGTGACAGAGCCAACAGAGTGGGTTAACTCTATAGTCATTGTGCAGAAGCCCAACGGTGAAATCCGTATTTGTCTTGACCCTGTAGAATTAAATAAATGGATACAAAGACCACATTATCCAATACCAACGTTTGATGACATTGCCAACAAGTGCCACGGTGCCCAGAACCTATTCAAATTAGATGCCAGACATGGATACTGGTCGATGGTACTGGATGATGCATCATCAGATCTCACAACATTTAATACCATGTTTGGGAGATTTAAGTGGAGAAGATACCCATTCGGAATAATTTCAGCTCAAGATGAGTACCAGCGCCGAATGGAAGAGGCATTCGAAGGATTAGGCCTGGGTCTAATAGTGGATGATATAGCAGGTGTAGGAACAAGTACGGAAAACCATGATGCCCAACTAAAAGCAGTCCTCCAGAGAGCACGAGAAAAAGGAGTCAAATTTAACAGAGACAAGTGCATATTCAATGCAAAAGTCATTCCATATTTTGGCCATTTGCTAACAACCGAGGGTGTCAAACCGGATCCCAACAAAACCAGAGCCATTGCTGAAATGCCGGAACCAAAGAACAAAGAGGAGCTGCAGACATTGCTTGGGATGTTTAATTATCTGTCCAGATACATACCAAAATTATCCATTCTAAACCAGCCTTTGCGAGAACTTGGAAAAGCTAAGGAATTCGTATGGAAGAAGGTGCACAGCGATGCTTGCCAGGTCATTCGAAAATCCTTGTGTGAACATCTCTCGTATTTCGACACAAATTGCCAGGAAGTCAAAATAATTGTCGATGCATCTCAGCATGGGTTAGGAGCGCAGTTACTGGTGAAAGATGAAACAGTAGCCTTTGGTTCACGATCCCTTAGTGATACAGAACAAAGATACTCTCAGATTGAGAAAGAACTATTGGGCATAGTATTTGCATGCAAACACTTTCATCAGTATATATTCGGAAGAAAGGTCTCTATCATTACAGATCACAAGCCACTGGAAAATATTTTGAGAAAACCTATCAGTAAGGCACCACCTAGACTACAACGCATGATGCTAGCCATTCAGCCATACGACCTTACATTTACATACAGACCAGGACCAGAAATCCCCGTTGCTGATACCCTGTCACGTCTGCATATTGAAGACACAGACCCAGAAGAAGAACTTCAGGCTGAACTACATGTGCATAATGTAATCAAAAACATTCCAATCAAAGATGAAATGGTGCAAATCATAGCCAATTGTACCAAAGACGACTCGGAAATGCAGATTATAGCCGATACGATCAGAAAAGGATGGCCAGAGCACAGAAAACAGTGCCCAAATGAAATACAAGAATATTGGAACTACAGGAATGAACTGGCAACGCACCAAGGTATCCTGTTAAAGGGCGACCGAATCATAATACCGAGACGTATGCGCCAAGAAAACATGAACCGTCTACATACAGCCCATCTAGGCGTTGTTAAAACAAAACAACGTGCACGCACGTGCGTTTTCTGGCCAAACATCACTGCTGATATCACCAAGTACATTTCCGGTTGTGAAATATGCCAACGGTTCAGTTCTTGCCAGCAACAAGAACCTCTCCTGAACTCAGAAATTCCTGAGTACCCATGGGAACATGTAGGTACTGACTTACTGTTTTGGGAAGGAAGGAATTATTTGGTAACTACCGACTATTACAGTCGATACATCGAGGTGGACAAACTAGACAGTACCAGCTCGGGAAGCGTTATAACCAAGCTAAAGAGCCAATTTGCAAGACACGGGATCCCACGAATACTTACCTCCGACAACGGCCCCCAATTTGCAGCAGATGAATTCAGAAACTTCGCGGAACGGTGGAGAATCACGCACCGCACGTCCAGCCCTAGATATCCTCAAAGCAACGGCCTCAGCGAAAAAGCAGTCCAGACAGTCAAAAGGCTAATGTCAAAAGCACTGGCTGACAAATCAGACCCATATCTCGCCCTCCTTGAATACCGCAACACTCCCGTAGACAATTTAGCTTCTCCAGCACAGCTCCTGATGAGCCGCCAGCTAAGATCGGTAATGCCGTCAATAGAACACAACTTCGTGCCAAACGCTGTACCCAATCAGGAGTACAAGGAGGCCAGAAAAAAGCAACAAGAAGCTAAGAAGGAGGCCTATGACAGACATACACATCCGATCAAACCGTTTGCACCAGGCCAGCCAGTATGGCTCAATAAAACTGGACAAGCAAAAGAAAGATGGATCAAGGCCCACGTAACCAGCAGATATGACGAGTCAAGTGACCGTTCACTCACTGTTGAGACAGAAGACGGAACAGTATACCGACGCAACAGGAAGTTTATACGCCCCAGATACAGTACTAATGGTTGCACATACCTGCAGAACAATGGAACAACATTAACGAGCATGGAGGTACCCATAGTACCCGAATCATCATATTTATCCCCCACGAAATCGAGTCCATCGAGCGACGCCAGTCGAAAGCTTAGCCCTCGCGAAGAATCTTTCGAGACGCCAAGAGCAAATCAACAACCAAGTGTTCAGGAATCGCAGAACTCACCTTCTGGTTCCAAAGCTGGAACAACGTCGTTTGCAGCGCAGCCAAATGTGAAGACGACAAGATCCGGGAGGATTTTGAAGACGCCGTCTAGATTAAATCTATAGCTGCAATGATCTCCTTTGATGACTTGAAGAGCCAGCAAGTCCAAAAGAAGGAAGATGTAGAGTTCTCTATTTGAAGTGCATTCCATACATTGTTTCTTACCTATTCGATTATTTATTTATATTTATTTTGTAGGTGCTTGGGTCACAATAGATGCTTAACTGTTTGATGCTTACCTGTTTATGCTTACCTGCTTACGCTACCTGCTTACGCTTAACCTACCTGCATACACTTGAACAGAAAACTCTACAATTGGTACCTTACCTGGTCTAACTGGGACTTTTAATGCTATATAATACAAATCTCAAAACAAAAATATAAAAATAAGGCAACATCATTCAGCCAGGAGGCGGCTGGCACCCCCTCCTGCCCCCCTTATGGGCGCCCATGCTTTAGGATGACTGTTTATGATGGTAAAGACTTAATATACCAATTAAGTCTGGAGTTACAGAGGGGAAGGGAGATTTGTCACCGTATCTTTTTACGCTTGTCTGGTTCAGTGTTTCCATGTTTTATTATATGATGATAAGCATCATGTTTTCCAATAAATGGCAACAGAGAGACAACTTAAATTGCAAGATGTAGCTAATATAGCTTAAAGGAAACCTAAATTGTTTTAAACATTTGGAGCTAGGGACAGTAAATTCAAGGCCCACTTGATTCTCCACTTGGCCCTTGACCAACTGATAACATTAGCCCAAAGGGGGCAGAACAAAAAATAGTGACAACAAGAAATAGCCTATCACTAAATTCATATAACAGCAATAGCATTTTACTGAAGAATTAAATTGATCTTTCCAATTTATGAGTTTTAAATAGATGAAGATAAATAAAACTGATTGACAAAATTCAACAACAACCTAAATTTCTTCCTGATTGGTGAAAAATTGAAATAATATTTATATTTAGGGAAGAATTGCTTGAGGCCTAACTAGTGTTTCTGTCAGATGTCCTGATTACATTAATATAGACACTCCCATCCCTTAAAAAACCGTTTTTTTCTATTGAAAGTAAATTAAAACTCAAACAAACTGAAATTATTCCATATATGAGGGGGGCTGTCCCCTTCTCAATAAGAATTTTTAAAAAAGGTTCTGACTCTAATTAGATGGCCCTTGTGTTTAAGGGAGTCATTCTTAAAGAATTGAGAGCTCCTCCCATATAAAATTCTTTTGCCAGGAAATTACCCCTTGACAATTCAATCCTCACTGCAAAATCCCCTCAGAAAAATGATTGCTTACAGTTCCACCTGAAAAATACTCCTTAGCCTACTTTTATTTAAAAAAGACCTATTTTTATTTAATTAGTGATTCTTTTTAAGGTTACTATTCATATCATATCCTATTAATGGATATGATGTAAACAGATGTTTATTTATTAGTTTCTTGGTACTTAAAGTCTTTTGTTTTGGCCATGAGTAACAGACCCCCTCTTTTTTTAGATGGTCCAAACATATTTGAGAACTGGTCATGGACACCCTGACCAGGAGAAACTTAAAAAGGCTGTGGAGTCTGTGTTGGCAGAGAGACTAACCTTTGGCAAAGCTGCTGAAGAGTTTGGCTTAAGAAAAACAACAGTATTTGATGCTGTAAAGCATGCAAGGAAACAGCTTGATGGAATCGAAAGTAAAGGGTTGAAACAGCCCTTGCACAAGAACTAGCAGTCTCTGATGGTGATTTGGAATCCTCTGCAAACAATATTTACAAAAAAAAAAAAAAAAAAAAAAAAAAAAAAAAAAAAAAAAAAAAAAAAAAAAAAAAAGAGAAAGAGCTCAGCACCTACCTTCAGAAATGTAGCTTAATGAACCAAGGTCTGACACCAAAGGCTGTTCAAAAGTTGGCTTATGACTGGGCATTGACACTGTCTATTGCAGTCCCCAAAAATTGGAATAAAGATGAGGTGGCTGACTTAGACTGGTTCAAAAACTTTATGAAGCAAAACTCTGGGCTTTCAACACAGACATCAGAAAACACCAGCCAAGCAAGAGCAGCTGGATTTAATTCTTCAGTTGTCAAGCACTTTTTTGAAAACTTGAATTCACTTTATGTTTATTATCAATTTGGATCAACTAGAATTTGGAACTGTGATGAAACTGGGCTTTCTACTATTGTACAAGCCCCATGTGTTGTCACCAAGAAAGGAACAAAACAGGTTCAACAAACTGTGTCAGCTGAAAGAGGCAAAAATGTCACCTTGCTATGTTTTGTAAGTGCAAGTGGATTAGACAATTTCTACAGTGTATGTCTTTCCTCATGTTAAGGCCCCTGAAAGGATGTTTTGAAATAGCCCCCCTAAATGTGTTGGTCTTGCCCATCAAAGTGGTTATATGACAGCAGAAATTTTTTTCCTGTCTATTCAACATTTTCAGAGGCAAGTCAATGCAACTTTAGAAAATCCTGTCCTATTGCTGCTGGACAATCATGACAGCCATGTCTCAATTAAAACCATCAATTTTTGTAAGGAAAAGGGGATCCACCTTCTCACATTTCCACCCCATTGTTTACATCACCTCCAACCACTGGATGTGTCAATTTATAATCCTTTGAAACGAGCTCTCAATGAGTCTTACAACTTATGGCTTCAGCAAAATCCTGGTCAAAGAATATCTGTGCATGAAGTTACACAACTGTTGAAAGTACCATTTATTCAAAAGATAAGTCCTCAGAACATAACTGCAGGGTTTGTTAAGACAGGCATATGGCCATTTAATCCAGACATATTTTCTGAGTCTAATTTTCTTCCAGTATCTGTGACTGACAGAGCTGAGCCATAAGAGGAACCACAGGCTGGAAGATCAGCATACAAGGAAGTGGTTACAATTCAGTCACCTGAAACAGTGAGACCTTACCCAAAATCTACTGTTGCATGTCAGTTGGGGGGTGCTAGAAAACATGGCAGGACCAGAATCCTTAGATACTCCCAAAAAAATGAGCTTCAAGCACAAACCCACAGGAAAGTTTTGAAGAAGCCAAAGCTTCCATCAAATAAAAAGAAAGCAAAGACACCACATAAACAAGAAGAGAGGACTAGTAGCAAGGGCAAAGAGAAGTTTCTATGGAAAGTTGAGGAAGCTAATGGGTCACTTAACATTGATAGTGAGCCACAAGATGAACTAATCAAATACAGTTCTGGAGATTTTGTCTTGGTAAAGTTCTCTGTTGGAAAAAAGGGAAATTCTGCTATTTTTTATGCAGGAGAAATTGAACAGATTGAAAATAAACATGCTGTAGTGAATTTTCTGTGCAGAAAATTCACTACAATTGAAAATAGAATTTTCTGTGCAGAATTTTCTGTGCAGAAAATTCACCCATAGGAAAGTTTCTTCAGGCAACCATGAAAGAGGGGTAATTTTTTACAAAATCATATTATTGAGTTTCAAATAAAGTGAATATACCATTTGATGCCTTTTTTATGCTGATTACAAATATAACAATCATTTCTATTGGAAATGAATTTTAGCCCCTCCCCCTATATATGTCAATTAAGGATATATATTTGCACATATGGGGGTGGGGGTTAGGTTAGGGGGGGGGGAGGGCTGAAATTCATTTCTGATAGAAATGATTATTATATTTGTAATCAGCATAAAAAAGGCATTGAATGGTGTATTCACTTTATTCCTAACTCAATAATATGATTTGGTAAAAATTTACCAAAAGATGATAAAACAAGGAATCCAAGGGTACAATATTAATTTTACTAGCATGCTTCCCTCAAAAGAGCTGCCAAACTGTAATTATATCAATTGATATCCTAGTTAGCTGTTCAACTAATCTAATGGATATCTTAGGCCTATCCTGTAATTGAATCAAATATTAAAGAGTATGGCCTCCCAAATTACTTTGGCATTTGCCTAGAGAACTAGGCCTAACTGGATAGAAGGAAACATGTTAGGGTAAATATCTACCAAATCATATTATTGACTTACACATAAAGTGAATATACCACTCAATGCCTTTTTTTATGCTGATTACAAATATAATAATCATTTCTATTGGAAATGAATTTCAGCCCCCCCCCTTATATATGCCAATTCAGGATATATATTTCTACATTAGGGGGGGGGGGGGGGGGGGGGTAAATTTCTATCAAATCATATTGTTGAGTTAGGAATAAAGTGAATATACTACTCAATGCCTTTTTTATGCTGATTATGAATATAATAATCATTTGTATCAGAAATGAATTTCACCCCCCCCCCCCTATATATGCCAATTCATGGTATATATTTCTACATTAGGGGGGGGGGGGGGAGGGGGGGGGCAAATTTTGTTTCTGATGTAAATGGGAGGTAAGTTTAACTTTACCCCCACCCCCCCCCACCCCTAATGTAGAAATATATACCCTGAATTGGCACATACAGGGAGGGGGGCTGAAATTCATTTCCAATAGAAATGATTATTATATTTGTAATCAGCATAAAAAAAAGCCATCAAATGGTGTATTCACTTTATTCCTAACTCAATAATATGATTTTGTAGAAATTTACTGGGGGGGGGGAGTTTAAACTTACCTCCCATTTACATCAGAATATCAGCATAAAAAATAATCAGCATAAAAAAAGGCATTGAGTGGTATATTCACTTTATGTATAATTCAATAATATGATTTGGTAGATATTTACCCATGTTAGGCTAAAACAAAACATTGATACTTCATAATATGCAGAATAATCATAGTTAACACATTTTGCATGCAGCCTTGCTATACTTCACCCCTAACCCCTATAATGTGCAAAGTTATAGCCCAAATAATATACTTTCAATGCATTCTGCCACCTGTGACTTGCTTTTCTAGTTTTGTTTTGTCACAACTGGCTCAATTTATAGGTAGCCTACACAGGTTGAAATAACTGAGATGGATTGGGAGAATAGCCAGTAAATTTCTACCAAATCATATTATTGACTTATGCATAAAGTGAATATACCACTCAATGCCTTTTTTTATGCTGATTACTAATATAATAATCATTCTATTGGAAATGAATTTCAGCCCCCCCCCCCCCTCTATACATGCCAATTCAGGGTATATATTTCTACATTAGGGGGGATGGGGGCAAATTTTGTTTCTGATGTAAATGGGAGGTAAGTTTAAACTTTACCCCCCCCCCTCCCCTAATGTAGAAATACATACCCTTAATTGGCATAAATAAGGGGGGGGGCTGAAATTCATTCCTGATAGAAATGATTATTATATTAGTAATCAGCATAAAAAAGGCATTGAATGGTGTATTCACTTTAGTCCTAACTCAATAATATGATTTGGTAGATATTGACCATGTAGTGAGGCTGCATGTAAAATGCGTTAACTATGACTAGTCTGCATAATATAAAGCAAGAATAGTTTTCTTGTTTCCAATTACTAGGCAAATACCATCACTTTTTACATCCTTTTGGATTTTATTCAAAAAAATTTAATGCAAAAATAGCATTTTAGCAAACCTCGACAAGAGAATCGCAACTTTCTATTTCTTCTTAAAATAGATTGCTTAGAGGTGCAGCGTTACAAAAAAAATTCATAATGCCCAACACGAAAAAAATGCGACTTCTTGACGATTGAAAGAAATGATTTTCACTGCCAGGTGAGTTACTTTAATACATAGTGCGACATAACTGATTATATCGCAAAGAGAATATAAATAATTTAGCAAAACATTTGCCATGGAAAGTTTAGCCTATTCACCGTCATATCTTTTTTTGCAAAGGTATTATTGTTTTCCCAGAACCCGGGTCAAAAACAACTTTTGACATATATTAGATCAAAAATGGTTTGTTGGTTCAATTCTTTACTTAGTGCGGCTTTCGCCATTTCTAATCCAGATAAATAAAGCTCTGCACCAGCTCTGGATTGAGCCAGACACGTCTATCAAACAGTTTGTGGTACCAAACTGAAAGTAAAAAGCGATTCTGCTCCATAGCAACCGAAATCTCTAAAAAAAACTAAATTTTGATAGCAACAGATACATAAAAAGAATTGAATTTTTATGCTGATTCCAAATATAATTATAAAGTTCATTAATTTTAATACTACTCACCAAAACTAAAAAAAAACTGAAAAAATTTGCACAATTTAAAAAAGGGGGAAGCACCAGTAAAAAGCCAAGCGATTTTAATAAAAATTGCACTATCAGATTCTGCATATCAGAAAAGCCCAAATGTAGATGTTTCAAACTCCTATATAAAAAAAAATGTGGAATTTGCATTTTTCGCTAGAAGAAAATCAAAGATGTGTATATTTTTGTTTTATTTTTTCCAGAATTTATTGTATCAAACCAGTGTTCCTAGAAAACTGACATAGGGATCATTAGATCAGAAATCAGAGGTTCTAGTGCCGCTCTAAAGTGGCCAAAACGATTCAATGGAAACTAGCCCCCCCCCCCACCCACATCCCTTTTTTCCCAAAGACATTCAGCATAGTCAAAAGGCCCAATAGCCATACCTTTGGGTATGGTGTGATCATCTATAGTCCCTGGGGAAAGGACTGTAAGTTACTCAATTTGCCCATTTTTCAAGTTTAGTATTTGTTATTGGTACAAATTCGAACAAAATTTGGGGTATTTTCTGAGGGGGGATTCTAAACGGGGAGAATTTTCTGTCAGGAGGAGAGTGTTGTTGGGAATTTTCTAGGGGAAATTTTATGCTAAGGGAGGGAAGGAAATTTCCTGGTGGGATTTGAAAAACCATCAGAAATTTAATACAAAAAAAAATATTTTTCAAATGAAAATAGGGAGCAACGTTAGAACTGAAAACGAAAGAAAACATTTTAAATTGAACTTTCAATGATTTTTCGTACTTGCTTGTGCATTAACACTTTTATGGCTAATGCCCATCCCGGATGATTCCCTCCCTAGACGGTTACCCCTCAAAAGATTATCCCTGCGTACAAGCTTTCGCTGATTTGATAAAACTACCAGTTCAATCAAAATTCCTTCTATTGTACTTTTTTTTCTTCCGTCGAGATGTGATGCATTTGCACAAACAATTGTGCTTTCATTCATTTGTTAGCATATTTCAACTTTTGCCACTTGTCAACCACCAAATTCTTGATTGATCTTGATAACTAAGCCCCCTAAAGAGGTCCTTTGTCCTTTGGCAAATTTACCGACAAGAGCACCTGAAAATGTAGCAATAGACAACCACATCCCCTGAAATGCTGCTCAACAACAAATGCCCATTTGGAAGGGCTTGTGCCCTTTTTAATAGCCGAAAGTGATTGGAAGGCAAATAACACCCCTTCCACGCCCACCATCCAACACATCCAATCAAAATATTGAGATAGCCGTTTTGTTCAGCATAGTTGAAAAATCTGGAAATTATGTCTTTGAGGAAGACACTTCGCCCACATCACTCAGGGCAAGGGTTGTAAGTTGTGCCCTGGGGGCATATGAGGTTTTTATAGAAATCGTTGTTGTAGAAACATCAATAAGGGCTCATTTGATTGGAAATTGAAAGGGCTAGTACCCTTTTTAATAGTAGAAAGGGATTTGAGGGCAACTAGCTCCCCTCTTACGCCTAAAATTTCCCCAAACACATCCAATCAAAATTTTGAGACAGCCATTCTTTTCAACGTAGTTGAAAGTTCTGGAGTCCTTGAGGATGACAACTCCCCACAGCCCTCAGGGTAAGGGTTGTAAGTTATGCCCTGTGGGCATTTAAGGTTGTTATAGAAAGCGTTGTTGTAGAAACTTCAAAAAGGGCTCATTCGATTGGAAATTAAAAGAGCTAGTGCCCTTTTAAGCGTAGAAAGTGATTGAAGGGAAACTAGCCCCCTCTCACACCCACCATTTCCCCAAACCCATCCAATCAAAATTTTGAGATAGCCATTTTTTCAACATAGTTGAAAGTTTTGGAAATTAGGTCTTTGAGGATGAACCCCCCCCCCCCCATAATCTTCAGGGCAAGGGGTGTAAGTTATGCCTTGGGGGGCATACAAGATTCCTATAGAAAGTGTTGTCGTAGAAACTTCAAAAAGGGCTCACTTGACTGAAAATTGAATGGGCTAGTGCCCTTTATAATAGTCCAAAGTGATTGAAGGGCAACTAAACCCCCTCTCACGTCCACCATTTCCCCGAAAACATTCAATCAAAATTTTGAGATAGCCATTTTTTTTCAACTTAGTTGAAAGGTCGGGAAATTATGTCTTTTAGGATGACAACCCCCCCCCCCCACCACAACGGGCAGTGGTTGTAAGTTATGCCCTGGGGGCATATAAGGATTTATATATAGCGCTGTCGCAGAAACTTCATAAAGGGTTCATTCAATTAGGAATTGAAAGGGCTAGTGCCCTTACTAATGGTCAAAAGCGATCGGAGGGCGAAGGCCGCCCTCTACACTCATCATTTCTCCAAACACTTCCGATCAAACATTTTGATATAGCCATTTCGTTGAACGTATTTGAGGGGTCTGAAAATTATGTCTTTGAGTATGACAACCCCCCCCCCACCCCTCAGGGCTAAGGCTGTAAGTTATGCCGTGGGGGCACATAAGGTTTTTATAGAAAGCGTTGTCGTAAAAACTTTAAAAAGGGATCATTCGATTGGAAATTGAGAGGGCTATTGCCCATATTAATAGTCAAAAGCGATCGGAGGGCAAATGTCCCCCCCCCCTCACGCCCATCATTTCCCGAAGATTTCTAATCAACATTTTTATATGGCCATTTTGTTCAACGTAGTTGAAAGGTCTGGAAATAGTGTCTTTGAGGATGGCAAACCTCCCCCATGGCCCTCAGAACAAAGGTCGTAAGTTATATCCTTGGATATGTAAGATTTTTATAGAAATTTTTGTCGTAGAAGATTCAAAAAGGCTCATTTAATTGTAAATTGAGAGGACTAGTGCTTTTTTTATTAGTCGAAAGTGATCAGAGGGCAAATGCCCTCCCCCACGCCCATCAATTTCCCCAACACTTCTAATCAAAATTTTAAGATAGCCATTTTGTTCAACGTGTTTGAAGGGTCTGGAAATTATGTCTTTGAGGATAATAAACCCCCCCAGTCCTCACGGCAAGGGTTGTAAGTTAGGCTCTGGGGGCATATAAGGTTTTTATAGAAAGCATGGTCATATAAACTTTGGAGAGGGCTTATCGGATTATTAATCAGACGCTCTAGTGCTCTTTTGAAGAGTCAAAGTGATCAGCTACCCCCCATACACACACACGTTGTATTGTCCCGAAATGGATCTAATAGAAATTTTGAGACAGCCATTCTATTCAAAATAGTCTAAATGGCATATAACAAGGCTTTTGAGGTTGAAACAAACCCCTCAGATTAGGGGCAAGTGTTGTAAGTTATGTCCAGGGGGCATTTAAGGTTTTTACGGGAAGGATGGTTGTTTAAACCAAAAATGAAAAAAAATAGAATCAAATAATCTACCAAGCATACAACTACCACAAATCAGTATCAACAAATAACATGAAACCCAAAACAAACAGAAATTAAAATAAATAACAGAGTCAAACTTAAAACGAGCAGAAATTAATATGGGTGGGATTCTAAACCCCTATTCTTTCTAACCAATATCAGCACATTTATATTAAACTGACAATACACTTTTTTTTCAGTAAATTCATTTGATTTTTTTCTGTAGGCTTCCAGTCTCAAAGACTTGCCGAAAGTTTGCTGAAGAAATATTCCTAAAGTGTTTGGCTTCTTTTGCAATACTAGAGCCAGTGATGGCCCAAGCACTGGATCCCTAAAAAACTCATAACCGTAGAGTTACCAAAGTATCTTATGACAATCCCACATATTGAGCTTCCTCTTTTCGTAAAGGGAGCATATGCTGCAGGATGTGTTAAGTATTTCTACAGAAACAGTAAAAGCTTCAACTTCAACTCAACTTTTTACAGCTTAAGTCGAGTGAGGAAAGCTTGTTCCAGCCGTTTTTGGACACTGCAGGTTTCAAAACCATAAAAGTCTTCTGCAGTATCAGCAACTCTGCCAAAAAGGCCTTAGAATCGTACAAGAAGAAAGTCCCAGTCTATATTTCAGAACGATGCAGAACAGAAAACCCGGTAAGCTTTTTCTTTTCTTTTTTCAATAATTTGCTTAAAAACAGAAGCGTAAATTCAGAAAAATCCTAAGGGCTAATAAAATTATTTTATTTTTCCGCCAAAACATGTATTTTTTTATACTTACACCTTTGGAATAGTGGCAGATTCATGGTTTCGCAAGGGGAGAAGGTAGCTAAGAAATAAAATGAATATTTTTGGGTTGAATACTTAAAGTTAGGCAGCACTATCCCTTTTCCTTTGGGAGTACCACAGAAACAAGCCATCAAAAGAATGTCCAATCGTTTTCTAAAAAAGTTTGAAGCAGTGAAAATTTATATAATGCAGGTAAGGAATGGTTTGGAAAAAGTGTTTTCTGTCACAAAGCGGTAGAAATCTTATAAATAAGTTGTTGTCTTAAGGAGTACAGGAAAGGCAATGAGAAACTAGGGAATCAAACGGGGAGGAAAAATTCTCCTGGACTTAAATTATGCTGATGATTTAAGCATCCTAGATGAAAGTGTAAGCAAAATGAATGAAGTTTTAGAGGTTTTGTGAGTTCAGGGTGCTAGAATAGGTTTGAAAATTAATGTTAAAAAGACTAAGTCATAAGGCTAGGAATAAGTGAAGATGAAAAGGTGACGCTGGATAACGAAAAGAGTGATCAGGTGGGCAGCTTCACTTACCTTGGTAGTATTATTAGTAAAGACGGTGGGAGCAGTGAAGATGTTAAAAGTAATATAGCCAAGGGTCAGGGTGTTTTTTCACAGTTAAAAAAGTTTGGAAGAATAGGAAGATAAGTCTGCAACTGCAAACCAAGATTAGAATATTAGCAGCTACATTGATGACAGTGGTCAAATATGGCTCTGAAGCATGGGCGCTCCGATAATAGGATGAAGATTTGCTAGATGTTTTCCAGAGAAATTGCTTAAGGATTGTTCTGGGTACCCGGCTGACTGACCGTATTTTAAACAGTAGGCTGTGCAAAAATGTTGTTCAATACCGCTTTCTAGGGCTATAATTAAGGAAAGGTTGAGGTGGCTAGGGCACGTTGTACGGATGAAGGATGACAGATTGCTGAAGATTGTCCTTTTCGGCCAACCGTCTAGGGCTAAACAGAAAGCAGGTCGTCCTCGTTTGGGTTGGGAGGACGTCATAAAGAAAGATTTAAAGGAAATGGGACCTTCTGGGAGGGTGTAAAAAGAGAGGTTTTGAATAGATTGGGATGGAGGAGGAGCGTGCGTAGCTGTGTTGGCCTCAGGTGGCTTGGTGCTGCAGTGAGTTGTTAGTAGTAGTAGTAGTAGTAGTAGAACAAATGATCGGCATTTTCGATCGCTGGTTATTTCATGCGAAAGCAGCGTGCCCAGATAATATCCAAATAGCTAAAAAAGCGCATCTTTTCAGGTGACAAGTTTGAAAGCTTGAACAGATGATGCTATTTTTAGCTTTATTACAATAAATGAAGACTTATCACCTGCTCTTTTTTATAAGCGTCCAAAGAACACCCGTTTATTGACAGAAAACAGCTGTTTTCTGTTTCTACCAAAAAATGAACTGAAAAAAAATGGGGTCTTGTTTTTTGTTGATCTGTTCTGTTTTATTCAAGCCCTGTTTATTTTTTCCCTTTTTTCCATTTTTTTTTCAAAAGACCAGAACAGCACCCATGCTTGGAGAGGAGTAGAGCGACGTATAGTTTAGCCATATATGTATTAATATTCAAACATTATAATACATCTGTTGTTTTATCTAAGGTAAGACATTTAAAATAATAAAATATTATACAGCAACATTCGGAAATTCGTTAGTATCCGTATCGACGTTAAAACTTCTTCTTTTTCTTACAGTGGGAGGTCCATAATACAGATACTTTCACATCTTTACTACACTGGATACAGAACTGGGATATGATTATAACCAATTACGGAAATAATAAAGAAAGATTTAAAGGAAATCATAAAGAAAGATTTAAAGGAAATCGGAACTTCGTGGGCGGGTGTAAAAAGGGAGGCTTTGAATAGATTGGGGTGGAGGAGGAGCGTGCGTAGCTGTGTTGGCCTCAGGCGGCTTGGTGCTGCGATGAGTTGTTAGTAGTAGTAGTAGTAATTACGGAAAGGGGTAAACCAAAAGTCACTCTCTTGCAGGAACAAAATGATCGTTAATAAATTTGTCTATTCTTTAGGATCTAAATTGAAAACTTGAATATCATTCTATCATGATGAGAAGGGAAGTTGGAATTCAGAATTGCATTGAAAGGCTTAGGTATTTTAGCCATGGAGTAGAAGAACTTAAGAGTAATGGTCTTCTCACAATGTCGCTGGCAATCAAACAAGACATGCTGGGCTGTTTCATTTGTTGAGAAGCCGATACAACAAAGTGAAGAATGATGTTTCGTCCATTTAAATAGCACACTGTTGAGAAGAAGAGTATCTGATTTCAGTCAGAGGTATGGCACAGTATACAGTTTTGTAGGAAAGGGTCATGATATCTGTTTGATGCGATTTAATTTGGATCTTTGTCTTATTATATTTATTGTATTAAGTTCATAAGAAGGGCTTGGGTTCAAAGGGGAGGCCATGGTTACCAGTAAATTAGTAGTTTCATTGTATTTGATGCCTTTACAGCTTGGGACATGTTAAAATATATCCGGTGTCTTTTGATATTATATAGGCCCTTATCATGGACCAATTTTACTTATATTTTGGAGCAAATGTATTGCATATTGGGAATCAGTTAAACAGAGGATACTTTAAGTTTTTAAGCAATAATTTATAATAAAATCAAGTGAATGGAAGTGGTCAAAGTGGATGGAACGTAACTCAGCAGAGAAAATGGAAGATCCCAATGGAAGGGGAGAATAAATATTTAGGTCCAGGGATGGAATGCATGCAAAATGTCCGAGCTCTTTTGCCATGGACTAATCCAGCTGCATAAATTTTCCAATGATTAGGGTATTATTCCGAAATCTGCTCAGCAAAAATAGTCTGCATGACATGATCAGGAATCAGGTTTTTTTTCAAGGAATAAGATCAGACTGTCAAATATGGCTAGCACATTTCCCATATAGGGGTTTTAGCAAAGGGATGTGTATAAGGGGATTGTTGAAACCAATTTGGAAACTTCAATTAGAAGTAATTCCAAGATGAATGGGCATTGGGGCAGAATGAATTCTGTGCAAAAGTAGGTTCATATACAACATGCTCGTTTTTGTTGCCGTATGCTTGGATTTTAGAGAAATATTTATTCCTTTGACAGAAGGCTCTTGCTCATAGGAATAGTAATAGAAACAAAACCTTTAATTTGGAAAGTGCAGCATGTGTGTCCAGTCCCGTAGCTATTCAAATGGCAGAATTTTGCAAAGATTTAAGAATTTTAAAAGTATATAGGGACTAATGGAGAAAAGTTGAAATCCCGTATTATAATTTTGATCGGATAAATTTGGAAAAAACAAGGTGGGTTTAGGGAGGCACTCCCATTTCCTTCTAGCTAGTCTTTATAAAATACAAAGTTTTTGAATGGCACTAGATTTCAAAGAATTAATTTGTTCTCGTCCATAGATTTATAATTCACGCCACAACATTTTCGTAATTTATAACGGTTTTTGATTACGCTTTCAATTTTCTTAATTGAAGCCGTAAGTCCAAGGGGCAAAATCAAAATGTGACGGTAACTGATGATATTTTTTCTTTGTCAAATGATGTTTTTTTATATTCAAATTGGTTAACTTAGTATTAAATAAAGTTAAATTATTGAACTTGAAATAGCCAACCAATAAATTTGTTCGATTTGCTTTTCTATTGGTAAATCAAACGGGGCTTAGAATTTCAATCTCAGCACAGTTTTTAAATCGAAAGATCATGTCTTAGGCCGCGGATACATATCTTTTTGTCTATTTAGTGATGACATCATTATTTGGATGGCTGGAAAAGATTATCGTAGTTTTTTTTAGTTATTTTCAACAGGATATTAATAAGTAAAAGTCTAGACTAGGGGATATTGGGAAGGAAACATGTCAAGAAAACAATCTTACTTCATAATATGCTATGCAGAATAATTGTAGCTAACAGAATTTGACTACAGCTCCACTATGCTTCACTCCCCCCCCCTAAAATGTAAATATATAGCCTAAATTATATATTTTTCATGCATTCCACCACCCATCACTCTTGTTTTTCTGGTTCTTGTTTTGTCACAGTTGATTCAATTTACTTGTACACCAGTTGAAACAGGAGAAATGTATTAGGCTACCTGAAACTATAGCTTGGAGTAATCCAAAGATTTTGGTGAATTTTTACAAATCATATTACTGACTTACAAATAAAGTTAATATACCACTCAATGCCTTTTTTTATGCTCTTTCCAAATATAATAATCATTTTGTTAGAAATGAATTTTACTGTCACCTCTATATATACCAATTCAGGGTATATATATACAATAGGCGGGTGGGGGTAAAGTTTAAACTTATCTTTCATTTACATCAGAAATAGAATTTGCCCCTCCCCCCACCCTAATGTGCAAATATATACCCTGAATTGGTATATATAGAAGTGGGGGTAAAATTCATTTCTGACAAAAAAAATTATTATATTTGGAAAGAGCATAAAAAAAGGCATTGAGTGCTATATTCACTTTATTTGTAAGTCAACAATAAGATTTGGTAAAACTTTACCAAGATTTTTCCTTGTGAGGCTCCAGAGTTGATAAATTAAGTTTATTTTGAAGTTCTTTAGTGACTTGGTGCAGTTGGTTGATAATTAGCTTCTTAATTGAGTCTATGCTCTCTAGAGGACCACTCAGCATCCAGCTTTCATTTGAAGATGTCAAAAGATTCAGCAGTAACTGTTTCTTTTGAGAGTTTATTCCAACTGTTGATGATTTTTGAGGAAAAGAATTGAGTATAGACCCTGGATAGGGTAGACTGCCTAACAAGTTTCAGCTGATGACCTCTGGTTCTTGAATTAGGCTAGAGACATTTCAACTTCAAGCTTGGGACACATAAGCCCCTTATACAGAAAATTGATGAATATAGGGGAACAAGTGAAAAGAGTACACTTAACCAGCCCCATAGTTGAACTAGCACCAACAGCAGACTTCTCAGCATGAGTGCTGAATTTTAGTTCATTGTCAGTAGTGACTCCAAGATCTTCCTCATTGTTTACAGAGGAGAATAGGTGGCCTAAGAAAAAATAAGAATGGTAAGGATTCATTTTGCCAAAGTGAAGACATGGCACTTGGCAAGATTAAATTCAAGAAGCCAAGACTCATTCCATTGATCAAGTAGCTCAAGATTCTTTTGTAGAAGGGCATGATTTTCACAGGGCAAGGCTGGTCAAAGAAGCTTCAGGTCATCTTTATAGAATGTTAATTTACTGTTGATAGTGAAAGGAAGATGATTGTTGTAATTGATGAAGATATTAAATAGTATAGGACCCAAAACACTTCCCTGAAAAGCTGCACTCAAAACATGCTTAAAGGAAGAAATAATGCAGTTACCAGAGTCGTCAAATAACTGAACACATTTAGATTACAGATAAAGAAAATCAAGGATCCAGAGCAAGGATTTCTCTTCAAGCTTGACTATAGGTGATTTAATTGCAAGTTGCTTGTGACAAATTTTGTCTAAAGCTTTAGAAAAGTCAAGAAGAATATGTCAGCAGGCACCTCTTAGTGATGTGGTCATGTAATTCAAGGAGATTGGTATCAACAGATCTTCTAGAATGAAAGCCATGATGTGAGCTGTACAAGAGATTATTTGCTTCAAGATGTCTAATAGCTGCAGAATTGATTATTCTTTCAAGAACCTTAGTAACTACTGATGTCATGCTAATAGGTCAATAATTTTTAGAAAATTCCTTTCTACCATTCTTAAATATTGAAATAATATGGGCAGTTTTCCAATCCAGAGGTAGTCTGGAAAGATTTTATGGTAAATTGAACAGCAAGGAAAGAGTTTGACACAAGACTGTTTGACATTCACAAAGGATACAATGATGAATGCAGTCTGGACCAGCAGATTTATTCATTTTGAGGGACATAAGTTCCTTTAGAACAATAGTATCAGTAATTAGAATTGGTTCCATGTTATGTGATACATCAAATCTATATATGACATATCACATATGATAGAACCAATTTTGATGACAACAGTACTAGAGAAAAACAGTACTGGAATTGGAGAAAAAAAAAGATTAGAACTGTTGGTTGAAAATTTCAACTTTTAGCTCAGGATCAGCAACTGGTTGACTATTCTGTAGGATATCAGGGATGGTGTGTCTGCTGTGACATTTTTGAAAGGCATAATGCAAGAAGGAATTAGGATTATCCCTAACATCCTCAGCCAATTTTTCCTCAAGCTTTCTTTTCAACTCCTTGATTTGGTTGGTTGTCTGGTTACAAAAAGTTTGAAGGCTTGATAATTTTCTGAGGTTTTTCTTTTTTTGTAGCAATTCCATGATGTTTTCTGTTAATTAGCTTAATTATTTCAGTAGTTAAAGAAGGTAAACTTTTGGCCTGTTTTTGCCAAAAAATTCTTGTGCAAGACCTTTCATGTTAGACCAACTAACTTCAACATCATTAGTAATAAGCTGTTCCCAGTTGATATTGGTAAGTCTTTCAGAGACTAGTTTGTAATTGACATATTTTTGTTGTTTAGAAAAAGGCTGTTTAGTAAGCAAACATACTACTACTACTACTACTACTAACAACTCACTGCAGCACCAAGCCACCTGAGGCCAACACAGCTACGCACACTTCTCCTCTACCCCAATCTATTCAAAGCCTCCCTATTTACACCCGTCCACAAAGTTTCCATTTCCTTTAAATCTTTCTTTATGACATCCTCCCACCCCAGACAAGGATGACCTGCTTTCCATTTAGCCCTAGACTGTTGGCCAAAAAAAACAATCTTCAGTAATCTGTCATCCTTCATCCACACAACATGCCCTAGCCACCTCAACCTTTCTTTCATTATAGCCCTAGAGAGCAGTATTGAACCACATTTTTTTGTATAGCCTGTTGTTTGAAATACAGTCAGTCAGCCGGGTACCCAGAACAATCCTTAAGCAATTTCTCTGGAAAACATTTAGAAAATCTTCATCTGCTTTTCAGAGCATCCATGCTTCAGAGCCATATTTGACCACTGTCATCACTGTAGCTTCTAATATTCTAATCTTGGTTTGCAGACTTATCTTCCTATTGTTCAAAACTTTTTCTTAACTGTGAAAAAAAACCCTGAGCTGTGGCTATTCTACTTTTAACATCTTCACTGCTCCCACCATCTTTACTAATAATACTACCAAGGTAAGTGAAGCTGCCCACCTGATCAATCTTTTCATTACCCAATGTCACCTTTTCATCTTCACTTATTCCTAGCCTTAGTGACTTAATCTTCTTAACATTAGTTTTCAAACCAATTCTAGCACCCTGAACTCACAAAACCTCTAAAAGTTCATTCATTTTGCTCACACTTTTATCTAGAATGCTTAAATCATCAGCATAATCTAAGTCCAGGAGACTTTTTCCTCCCCATTTGATTCTGTGGCCTCCCATTGCCTTTCCTGTGCTCCTTAAAACAAAGTCCATCAAAATAATCCATATAGAGGGGGATAGAACACAACCCTGCTTAGCTCCTGATTTAATACCAAACCAGCTGCTAACCTCATTTCTTACCTCAACTGCAGCAGTGTTATTCTCATACATAGCACTAATCACTTTAATGTATTTGTCTTGTATACCATACAAGGATAAAACCTTTACTAAAGCTCTTCTATCAACAGAATTGAATTCTTGTATAATCTATGAAACTGAGGACCAAAAGTGTTTGAAAACTCAGGCACTTCTCAATTATTAGCCTAAGAGAGAAAATTTGGTCAACACATCCTCTACCTTTTCTAAAACCACCCTGTTCTTATCTTAAAACATTCAACTTGGTTGCTATTACCAACAGGTGTGAATATTACATTCTTAATAAGAAGGTCTGGATTTCTGAGAATAACCAAAAATCAAAAGTGTTAGAAGCTCAACCATCTCTGAAACGAGTTGGTTGAGGTATTGTTTGACAGAGAGAATTATCAGAGAGGGCAGACAAAAAAGAAAAATCCCTAGTGCAAAAACCAGATCAATCAATCCATTGAATTTCAGGAAGATTATAGTCCCCCAGAAGGAAAAGATTATAATTTGTAAAATTGGATATCACATGTGATAGCATAGCAGCCAAATTAGATTCAGAGTCCAAAATACTGGGAGCACTGGGGCTTCTATATACAACACCCACTACAATTGAGGATGTTTGGGTTTGTAGATTTATCCAAACAGACTTAATTCCCTCAGTAGTCAGAGAATTCAGATGAAATGACACTTTTAGCAGAATGCATTGATAATATATAATTTGGGCTATATATTTGTGCATTAGGGGGTGGGGGGGATGGTAAAGTGTAGTAGAGCTACAGACAAAACATGTAAACTACATTTGTTCTGCATATTATATAGAAGAATAGTTTTCTTAAAATGTTTCCTTCTCAATAGCCCCTAATCTAGACCTTAGACCATAGACCCTAGACCTTATAGACCCTAGACCATAACTACTTTTTCCAATTTTTGTGAACCGTTGCAGTGGTAATAATCATATCCTCCTTCTGTAACTTAATGTAAAGAATACCCCCATTCCATTAATGACATCTGTGAAATTTTGCTAATGCAGAATTACTCCTCCTTAGAAGAAAAAGACTACAAAATTCTAAAAGCATTATTAAAAAATTCTAAAATATGAACTTTTACCATACTTAAAAGGACTTCACTTTACCTTTCCCAAAACTTACCCTGTCCCTCAGGCCAGTATTTACCCGTTGGAATCCACTGCACTGCAATCTCCACCCCCTAGAATACGACAAGCTATGTAACCAAATGAGCAAGTACTAATGGTAGTATTAAAGTATATTCTGATGGCTCAAATAAAGAGTGTGGTGCATGTGTTGCCTCTTGCATCCCTGCCTTAAACCTTAACATTACCCTTTGTCTGCCTATTTCAGGTGCCATACTTCTGGCAGAGCTCCAAACAATTGACATTGACTAACAAGTGTTGATTAGTTACAATAGGCTTAATAGGCTTTGAATGACTCTGAGTTGGCTGTATCTAAGTTCCCACACTTGATTGAGATCTAAATACAATTTGGAAATTTATTTACAAGCTATAGATCAAGGGAAAGAAGCTTAAGATCTACCATATCCCTAGCCACAAGGGAATTAAATCAAATGATGCTACTGATCTGCTAGCAAATAATGCAACAGACATTCCTCAGTCAGATCCTCCTTTGCATTGGTATGTTTGCAGTGCTTTGTGGTATAAAGCAAGTACCCATTGATCTCAAATGTTGTTTTCTCCATCCTAGTCTAAGGAGTTTTACATATTTTTTTATTTGCTTTAAGCGGATTTTTTTTCTAAGTTGGGGGCTACTCGCATTTGTGTTGCCATTGCCATCTGTTTAGTATTCAGCAAGTGGTGCCATTTCAGAAAACCTCAGGGGGGGGGACCAAAGATCAATTTTGGGCCCCTCCAGACTCAAATTGTAATTACTCCGTTTGGTAGACCACTCTTCAAAGTAGTCTTCGAATACACATTAAAGAAACTTCTGATTAAATAAAAAAAACAAGTTTTTTCAACGGAAAATAAGGAGCCACATTAAAAATCAAAACGAACAGGAATTATTACGTATTTGAAACCTCGTCAATACCTCGCTCTTTACGCTAAAGTTTGAATTTTGTACAAATTCTTTAAGAATGACTCCTGAATCACAAAGGCCATTTAATTAGAATAAATAGCTCTTTGAAAAGTACAAAAAAAACTGAGCATAAAAAGCAACGTATTAACGAGGGGGTGACCCCCCATATACATACTAATGTCTGTTCATTTAATTTTTAATATTGCTCCTTACTTTCATTTAAAAAAACTTGTTTTTTTATATTTAATTAATCAAAAAAACTTTTTGCACAAAACAAGTTTTTAAAAAAAGTAAAGAACTCCATTAAACCAAAAATGAACAAAAATAGAATCAGATAATCTTCCAAGCATACAACTACCACAAATCAGTATCAAGAAATGAAAGAAACCCAAAGCAAGCAGAAATTAAAATAATTCAAACTCAAAACAAGCAGAAATTAATCTGATTAGGGTTCTAAACCCTATGCTTTCTAAAAGCCAGCATATAATTTGTACTTTACCAAAAAAATGCAAATGAATTTACTGAAAAAAATGTGCATTGCCAGTTTAATATACATATGCTAATATTTATTCCTTAAAATCTTAATTAATTTTTATTTACTTAAAGTTAAAACATTTAAAATATTTTTTTTTCAGTAAAGTACAAATTATATTTTGGCTTTTAGAAAGCATAGGGTTTAGAACCCTACTCAGATTAATTTCTGCTCGTTTGGAGTTTGACTTATTTTAATTTCTGTTTGTTTTGGGTTTCATGTATTTATTGATATTGATTCGTGGTAGGCTAGTTGTATGCTTGGTAGATTATTTGATTCTATCTTTGTTCATTTCTGGTTTAATGGAGTTCTTTACTTTTTTTGAAAAACTTATTTTGTGCAAAAAGCTTTTTTTGATAAATTTCTGTTCGTTTTATATTGACATGGTCTTTTTCAGGGAGAAAGACTGAGCCTCTTCTGAAGTTAAACAACCATCCCTTCCATAAAAACCTTTAATACCCCCTGGGCACAACTTACAACCCTTGCCCCTCATCTCTGGGGTTTGTTTCAACCCCAAAAGCCTTGTTATATGATATTTATACTATTTTGAATAGAATGGCTATCTCAAAATTTCTATTAGACGCATTTCGGGACAATATGACGTGTGTGTAGGGGTGAGAGGGTAGCTGCCCTCTGATCACTTTGACTCTTAAAAAGAGCACTAGAGCCTCTGATTACCAATTCAGTGAGCCCCCTTTGAAGTTTATATGACCAAACTCTCTATAAAAACCCTATATGTCCCCAGGGCACAACTTACAACCTTTGCCCTGAGGGCTGGGGGGATTTGTTATCCTCAAAGCCATAGTTTCCAGACCTTTTTGATAGGCTTAACAAAATGGCTGTATCAAAGTTTTGATTGGAAGTGTTGGGGGAAATGATAGGCATGGAGCATTTGCCCTCTGATCACTTTCGACCACTAAAAAAGGCACTAGTCCTCTCAATTTCCAATGAAATGAACCCCTTTGAAGCTTCTACAACAAAACTTTCTATAAAAATGTTATATGCACCAAGGGCATAACTTACGACCCTTATCATGAGGGCTCTGGGGAGAGGGTTGTCATCCTCAAAGACATAATTTCCACACCTTTCAACTACGTTGAACAAAATGGCCATATCAAAATATTGATGAGAAATGTTTGGGAAAATGATAGGCATTTGGGGGGGGGGGGAATTCTCCCTCTGATTACTTTCGACTATTAAAAAGGCCAATAGCCCTTTTTGAAGTTATTACTAAAACGCTTTCTATATGACATTATATGCCCCCAGGGCATAACTTACAACCTTAGCCCTGAGGGCTCTGAGGGGTTGTCATACTCAAAAACATAATTTCCGGACCCTTCAACTACATTCAACAAAATTGCTATATCAAAATGTTGATCAGAAGTGTTTGGGGAAATGATGGGTATGGGGGGGGGAGGTTTTCGCCCTCCGATCGCTTTTAACTATTAATAAGAGCACTAGCCCTCTCAATTCCCAATTGAATGAATCCTTTTTTAAGTTTCTATGACAGCGCTGGCAAAGACCTAATTTCCAGAACTTTCAACTACGTTGAACAAAACGTCTATCTCAAAATTTTGACTGGATGTGTTTGGGGAAATCACAGTTCATATAATTATCCAGTATGATCATTCCCTATCTCACCCATTATAAAAGCCCGGACCGGGGTGCGAGTGCTCCGGAGAACGTTTTTGCAGATATAAACATAATCGAAGTCAGATCTTTCATGGGTAGACAAGTCAGACTGTGATCTAATCGGAAACAAGTGAAAAACCCGCTATTACGAATAATGCACTTTGTTGGAAACAACCGGAAACAGACTAACCCGCATTCCCGCCAATGCAGAAATAAGTGGGAGGAGCTTTTTGTTCGCACTGAGAACGAAGACCAGAAATGATCTGCGATAAGCTTACTGGATAATTATATGAACTGTGGGGGAAATGGTAGGCTTGAGAGGGGCGTTAGTTGCCCTACAATCACTTTCGACCAATAAATAGGGCACTAGCGCTTTCAATTTCCAATTGAATGAGCCTTTTTGAAGTTTCTACAACAACCCCTTCTATAAAACCTTATATGCCCCCAGGCATAACTTACAACCCTTGCGCTGTGGGCTATGGGGGGATTGTCATCCTCAAAGACATAATTTCCGGACTTTTCAACTACGTTGAACAAAATAGTTATCTCAAAATTTCTATTGGAGGTTTTAGGGGAAATGGGGGGCGTGGGAGGGGTGTTAGTTTTTCTCCGATCATTTTTGACTATTAAAAAGGTCACTAGCCCTTTGAAGTTTTCGAAGTTTCTATTACAATGCTCTATAAAAACCTTATATGCCCCAGGGCATACCTTACAACCCTTGCCCTGACGGGTGTGTGGTGGGGGGGGGGGTGATCATCCTAAAGGACATTATATATAGAACTTTCAACTACGTTGAACAAAACGTCTATCTCAAAATTTTGACTGGATGTGTTTGGGGAAATCACAGTTCATATAATTATCCAGTATGATCATTCCCTATCTCACCCATTATAAAAGCCCGGACCGGGGTGCGAGTGCTCCGGAGAACGTTTTTGCAGATATAAACATAATCGAAGTCAGATCTTTTCATGGGTAGACAAGTCAGACTGTGATCTAATCGGAAACAAGTGAAAAACCCGCTATTACGAATAATGCACTTTGTTGGAAACAACCGGAAACAGACTAACCCGCATTCCCGCCAATGCAGAAATAAGTGGGAGGAGCTTTTTGTTCGCACTGAGAACGAAGACCAGAAATGATCTGCGATAAGCTTACTGGATAATTATATGAACTGTGGGGGAAATGGTAGGCTTGAGAGGGGCGTTAGTTGCCCTACAATCACTTTCGACCAATAAATAGGGCACTAGCGCTTTCAATTTCCAATTGAATGAGCCTTTTTTGAAGTTTCTACAACAACCCCTTCTATAAAACCTTATATGCCCCCAGGGCATAACTTACAACCCTTGCGCTGTGGGCTATGGGGGGATTGTCATCCTCAAAGACATAATTTCCGGACTTTTCAACTACGTTGAACAAAATAGTTATCTCAAAATTTCTATTGGAGGTTTTAGGGGAAATGGGGGGCGTGGGAGGGGTGTTAGTTTTTCTCCGATCATTTTTGACTATTAAAAAGGTCACTAGCCCTTTGAAGTTTTCGAAGTTTCTATTACAATGCTCTATAAAAACCTTATATGCCCCAGGGCATACCTTACAACCCTTGCCCTGACGGGTGTGTGGTGGGGGGGGGGTGATCATCCTAAAGGACATTATATATAGAACTTTCAACTGCGTTGAAAAAATTGGCTATCTCAAAATTTTGATTGGATGTGTGGGGAAATTGTGGGCGTGAGAGTGAGGTTAGTTGCCCTCCAATCAGTTTCGACTAGCCTATTAAAAAGGGCTCTAGCCCTTTCAATTTCAAATTGAATGAGCCTTTTTTGAAGTTTTTACAACAACATTTTCTATTAACAAAACTCTATATGCCCCCAGGGCATAGCTTACAACCTTAGCTCTGAGGGCTCTGGGGGGAGCGTCATCTTCAAAGACCTAATTTTCAGAACTTTCGACTATGTTGAGCAAAATGGCTATCTCGAAATTTTGATTGGATGTGTTTGGGGAAAAAGTGAGCTTGAGAGGGGGGCTAGTTGCCCTCCATTCACTTTCAACTATTAAAAAGGGCACTAGCCCTTTCAATTTTCAATCAAATGAGTCTTTTTTGAAGTTTCTACGACAATACTTTCTATAAAAACCTTATATGCCCCCAGGGTATAACTTAGAACCCTTGCCCTGAGGGCTCTGAGGGGGTTGTCATCCTAAAAGACCTAATTTCCAGAACTTTTAACTACGTTGAACAAAATGAATATCTCAAAATTTTGAATGGACAAGTTTGGGGAATAGGTAGGCGTGAGAGGGGGGTTAGTTGCCCTCTAATTACTTTCAACTGTTAAAACGGGCGCTAGTCCTTTAAATTTTCAATCGAATGAGCCCTGTTTGAAGTTTTACGATAACGCTTTCTATAAAAACCTGATTTGCCCCTAGGGCCTAATTTACAACCCTTGCTCTAAGGGCTGTGGGGGGTTGTCATCCTCAAAGACATAATTTCTAGAACTTTCAACTACGTTGAACAAAATGGCTATCTCAAAATTTTGATTGTATGTGTTTGGGAAAATAGTGGGCGTAAGAGGAGGGTTAGTTGCCTTCCAATTACTTTCGACTTTTAAAAAGGCCACTAGCCATTTCAATTTTCAATGGAATGAGCCCTTTTTGAAGTTTCTACAACAATGCTTTCTATAAAAACCTTATATGCCCCCAGGGCATAACGTACAACCTCATCCCTGAGGGCTGTGGGAGGGTTTTCATCCTCAGAGACCTAATTTTTAGAACTTTCAACTACGTTGAACAAAATGATGACGATCCCCCCACAGCCCTCAAAGCGAGGGTTGTAAGTTATGCCCTTTGGGCATATAAGGTTTCTGTAGAACGCGTTGTCGTAGAAACTTCAAAAAGGGCTCATTCGATTAGAAATTGAAACGGCTAATGCCCTTTTTAATAGTCGAAAGTGATTGGAGGGCAACTAGCCCCCCCCCCCCCCCCCACCCCCCCCCCCCCCCCTCCACGCCCATCATTCCCCCAAACACATCCAATCAAAAGTTTGAGAGAGCCATTTTGTTCAGCGTATTTGATTTCCAGATATAAAATATATTTTTGAGGACACTCCCCCACAACCCTTGGAACAAGAGTTTTAAGTTATGCCCTAAGGGCATATAAGAACGATGTTGGCACAATGTATCATTTATTATTTTTTCCTTTAGAGCAGGGCACTTCGTATTGAAGAAGTTGTCGTAGAAACTTCGAAAAGGGCTCATTCAATAGGAATTTGGTGTGGCTTTTGCCCTTTTTAATGGTCGAAAGTGATTGGAAGGCAACTAACACCCCTTCCATGCCCACCATTTCTCGAAACACATCCAATCAAAATTTTGAGATAACCATTTTGTTCATCGTAGTTGATTTCCAGATAACGAATATGTTTTTGAGGAGGTCACTCCCCCACAACCCTCAGGGCAAGGGTTTTAAGTTATGCCCTGGGGGCATATAAGGTTTTTATAGAAGGCCTTGTCGTACAAACTTCAAGAAAGGCTTTTTCGATTGGAAATTCAAAGGGCTAGTGCCTTTTTTAATAGGCGAAAGTGATTGGAGGGCAATTAACCCCCCTCTCACGCCAACCTTTTCCCCAAACACATCCAATCAAAATTTTGAGATAGCCATTTTGTTCAACGTAGTTCAAAGTTCCAGAAATTAGGTCTTTGAGGAGGACAAACCCCCCCTCCCCCCCACAGCCCTCAGGGCAAGGGCTGTAAGTTATGCCCTTTAAGGTTTTTATAGAACGCGTTGTCCTAGAAACTTCAAAAAGGGCTCATTCAATTGAAAATTGAAATGGCTAGTGCCCTTTTTAATAGTTGAAAGTGATTGGAAGGCAACTAACACCCCGCACACCATTTCCCCAAACTCATCTAATCAAAATTTTGAGATAGATTTTTTGTTCCACGCAGTTTAAAGTTCAGGAAATTATACCTTTGAGCAGGACACCCCCCCCCACAGTCTTCAGGGCAATGGTTTTAAGTTATGCCCTGGGGGCATATAAGTTTTTATTGAAATCTTTGTCCTATAAACTTGAAAAACGGCTCATCTGATTGGAAATTCAAATGTCTAGTGCCCTTTTTAATAGTCGAAAGTGATTTGAGGGCAACTAACCCCCCGCTCATGGCCGTCTTTTCCCAAAACATATCCAATCAAAATTTCTAGATAGTCATTTTGTTCAGCGTCGTTGATTTCCAGATAGAAATTATGTTTTTGAGGAGGTTACTCCCCCACAGCCCTCAGGGCAAGGGTTGTAAGTTATGCCCTTGGGGCATATAAGGTTTTTGTAGAAAGCGTTGTCGTAGAAACTTCAAAAGGTTCCTTCGACTGGAAATTCAAAGGGCTAGTGCCCTATTAAATAGTCGAAAGCGGTTGGAGGGCAACTAACCCCCCTCTCATGCCCACCTTTTCCCCTAACACATCCAATCAAAATTTTAAGATTGGAAATTGAAAATGGTTCAACATAGTTGAAAGTTCTGGAAATTAGTTCTTTGAGGATGACAATCCTCCCACAGCCCTCAAAGCAAGGGTTGTAAGTTATGCCCTTGGGGCATATAAGGTTTCTATAGAACGCGGCATTGTCGTAGAAACTTCAAAAAGGGCTCATTCGAATAGTCGAAAGTGATTGGAAGGCAACTAACACCCCGTCGACGCCCACCATTTCTCCAAAAACATCCAATCGAAATTTTGAGGTAGTCATTTTTTCCACGCAGTTTAAAGTTCAGGAAACTATACCTTTGATTAGAACACTCCCCCCACAGTCTTTAGGGCAAGGGTTATTAGTTATGCCCTGGGGGCATATAAGTTTTTATTGAAATCTTTGTCGTAGAGAACTTGAAGAAGGGCTCATTCGACTAGAAATTCAAAGGGCTAGTGCGCTTTTTAATAGTCTCGAAAGTGATTTGAGGGTAACTAACCCCCCTCTCACGCCCAACTTTTCCCTAAACACATCCAATCAAAATTTTAAAATAGCGATTTTGTTCAGCGTAGTTGGAAGTTCTGGAAATTAGGTCTTTGAGGATGACGATCCCCCCACAGCCCTCAAAGCGAGGGTTGTAAGTTATGCCCTTTGGGCATATAAGGTTTCTGTAGAACGCGTTGTCGTAGAAACTTCAAAAAGGGCTCATTCGGTTGGAAATTGAAATGGCTAATGCCCTTTTTAATAGTCGAAAGTGATTGGAGGGCAACTAGCCCCCCTCCCTCCACGCCCATCATTCCCCCAAACACATCCAATCAAAAGTTTGAGATAACCATTTTGTTCAGCGTATTTGATTTCCAGATAGAACATATATTTTTGAGGAGGACACTCCCCCACAACCCTTGGGGCAAGATTTTTAAAGTTATACCCTAAGGGCATATAAGAACGATGTTGGCACAATGTATCATTTATTATTTTTTCCTTTAGTGCAGGGCACTTCGTATTGAAGAAGTTGTCGTAGAAACTTCGAAAAGGGCTCATTCAATAGGAATTTGGTGTGGCTTTGCCCTTTTTAATAGTCGAAAGTGATTGGAAGGCAACTAACACCCCTTCCATGCCCACCATTTCTCGAAACACATCCAATCAAAATTTTGAGATAACCATTTTGTTCATCGTAGTTGATTTCCAGATAACGAATATGTTTTTGAGGAGGTCACTCCCCCACAACCCTTGGGGCAAGATTTTTAAAGTTATACCCTAAGGGCATATAAGAACGATGTTGGCACAATGTATCATTTATTATTTTTTCCTTTAGAGCAGGGCACTTCGTATCGGAGAAGTTGTCTTAGAAACTTCGAAAAGGGCTCATTCAATTGGAAATTGGAGTGGCTTGTGCCCTTTTTAATAGTCGAAAGTGATTGGAAGGCAACTGACACCCCTTCCACGCCCACCATTTCCCGAAACACATCCAATCAAAATTTTGAGATAGCCATTTTGTTCAGCGTAGTTGATTTCCAGATAAAAATTATGTTTTTGGGGATGACACTCCCCCACAGCCCTCAGGGCAAGGGTTTTAAGTTATGCCCTGGGGGCATATAAGGTTTTTATAGAAGGCCTTGTCGTCCAAACTTCAAAAAAGGCTTTTTCGATTGGAAATTCAAAGGGCTAGTGCCTTTTTTAATAGGCGAAAGTGATTGGAGGGCAATTAACCCCCCTCTCACGCCAACCTTTTCCCCAGACACATTCAATCAAAGTTTAGAGATAGTCATTTTGTTCAACGTAGTTGAAAGTTCTGGAAATTATGTATTTAAGGATGGCGACCCCCCCCCCCCTGAGCCCCAGGGCAAAAGTTGTAAGTTATGCCCTGGGGGCATATAAGCTTTTTGTAGATAGAGTTGTCGTAAAAAATTCAAAAGGGGCTCATTCAATTGCAAATTGAGAGGGCTAGTGCCCTCTTTAATAATTGAAAGTGATTGGAGGGTAACTAACCCCCCTCTCACGCCCACCATTCCCCTAAACATATCCAATCAAAATTTTCAGATAACCATTTTGTTCAACGTTGCAGAAAGTTCTGGAAATTAGATCTTTGAGGATGGTACCCCCCCCCCCCCCAGTCCTCAGAGCAAGGATTGTAAGTTGTCGTAGACACTTCAAAAGGGCTCATTTGATTGGAAATTAAAAGGGCTAGTGCCTTTTTTAATAGTTGAAAGTGATTGGAGAGCGACTAACGCCCCTCTCACGCCCACCATTTTCCCAGACACATCCAATCAAAATTTTGAGATAGCCATCTTGTTTAACGTAGTTGAAAGCTCTGGAAATTAGGTCTTAGAGGATGACAACCACCCTCACAGCCCTTAGGATAAGGGTTGTAATTTACGCCCTGGGGGCATATAAGGTATATATAATCGAAAGGCCTTGTGCCCTTTTTAATAGTCGAAAGTTATTGGATGGCTTGACATTTTTATAGCAAAGATCGATGTGGGTATAATGTATTATTTTTTGTTGCTTAGACCAGGGCACTTCGTATCGAAGGAGTTGTCGTAGGAGCTTCGAAAAGGGTTCATTCAATTAAAAATAGAAAGGGCTGATGCCCTTTTTTGTAGTCAAAAGTGATCAGAGGGAAACTGATCCCCCTCCCAAGCCCACACTCACATTTGTCTCTATGTTTAAAAACTAAATGTTGCTTTAAGATTAAATCAAAATGCACTGTGTTAGGCACTGTGTAATCAAATGAATGTGCATTGTCATTTTAATATACATATGCTGATATTTAGTAATCAAAATGTTAATATTTTTTTATTTATTAAAGTTATAAAAGTAAACACATTTATATTTCTTCAGTAAAGTGTAAATTATGTTATGGCCTTGGGAAGGCATAGGGGTTTTGAGCCCAACTTATGTTAATTTCTGCTCATTTTGGGTTTGACTCTGTTCTGTTATTTATTGTAATTTCTGTTCGTTTCGGGTTTCATTTATTTATCGATGCTCATTTGTGGTAGTTTCATGCTTGGTAGATTATTTGATTTTATTTTGCTCATTTTTGTTTAATGGAGTTCTTTACTTTTCTTTGAAAAACTTATTTTGTGAAAAGTTTTTTTAATTAATATCAGCAAATAAACACGCATCCGTGATCATTCTTCTGGCAAAAAATGCAGAATTCCACATTTTTGTACATAAGAGCTAGAAAAACTCTACAGTAGTGTTCTCTAGTATGCTGAATCTGATGGAGTGATTTTCATTAATATCAATTGATGTTTGGGGGATGTTTCCCCCCTTTTTCAAAAATTTGCCAAATTTTCTCAGGCTCGTAACTTTTGATGGGTAACATTAAGTTTGATGAACTTTACATATTTTTCATAAGCATCAAAATTCAATTCTTTTGATGTATCTGTTACGATGAATGTCCGAAATCTAGATAACATCGACATTCACCGGTGAATGTTCGAAATTCCTTTTTCTCTACTTCGATTCAATTAGCTTTGCGAGTTAGCTTTTTCAGTCTTATGCGACCTATGATGGTAAAAGTTAAAGTTGGGTTAGATTATGTTAGTTTAGATTTGGTTAGTTTAAGTTAGATTAGGTTAGGTTAAATTTGGTTCTAAATATTAGAAATGGGTTAAAAACCTAACTTAAGCTAACTTAAACCAATCTAACCTCGTCTAACCAAACCTTATCTAACCTAGCCTCCCATCATCAAACCGTGCAATAAATTGAAAAAAAAATTGACTGGCAACAGTGACTAAATCCAAGGATAAAAAAGGTATTTCGGAAATTCACCGATGAATGTCGACATTAACCAATTTGCGGACATTCACCGTAGCATATCTATTGTTATCAAGACTCTGTTTCCTAGAGTCTCGGTAACTACTGAGCCACATCGCTCCTTACTTACAGTTCGTTAGCACGAACTGATTAATTGTTTTCAAACCTTTCCAGAAATCCCCCCCCCCCACCCCCCCCCCCCCCCCCCCCCCCGTGTAAAGTTTTCCTAGAAATCCCCAAAAAGTGGAAATCATAACAAAGTATCACCGAAGATAATAACAAGTTTATTTATAGTATAATATACAATTTCTTTAGTATAACTGAGTTCTGGAACACCCCCTTAAGTTTACATCCCACTCCCCTCCAAACCAAGTAAGCTCTATGATTGCCCCAGTCTATTTCTCATACCATTTTTGATTTTCATGATGTATAGAAATGTGATTTTGTTTCTCTAAAATTTGTTACATTTACTTTATTCACTCACTGAAGGAAATTGGGGAATCACAGTAGGTGCTGGAAACGGAACATTTTCTCAAAATGGGAGGAAAATAGAGTTTTCCTCAGTCTGCCCCTAATGAAAATCAGGTCAGTGAGAAAAATAAAAAAGACTCATGTGTCTGTAAAAGCCCTATTGTTGGGTGACAGTGCTCCATAGAGAAAGTATCGATCTCCTGAAAAAGTCGAAGAGCCGAAAGGTAGCATATGTATACTACCCCTACAGCTTCTGCTGCTACTATTTATGCTACTCTTAGGGCTAAGAGTAGAGATGCCTCAGGAGGTCCCATGTGGCACCCCTGCTGCCACCTACAACTTTTTTTACATAGTTTATGGATGGTTATGTGTGTTGGTCGATTTATTTGATGTTTTATGGTTTTTGTCAGTGAGAATGAAAAAAACAGGAACTTTGTCACATTTATGTCTGTTTTTATGGATGTTTATGTGTGTTGATTATTTGACGGTTTTATGGATTTTGTCAGTGAGAATGGAAAAACAGGAACTTTGTCACTTCCTTCTTGTTGTTGTTTTGGGCACGCGATAGAGTCATTAGGGAGAACACGTGGTTAATGGGGTCAATGTTGTTGTTGTTGTTTTGGGCACGCGATAGAGTCATAAGGGGGAACACGTGGTTAATGGGGTCAATGTTATTGTTCTTGTTTTGGGCACGCTCTCAGCGAATGCCAAGGTCAATGTTGTTGTTGTTGTTGTTTTGGGCACGCTCGAGCCAAATGTTATGAGTTTCCGGGGAACACCTGTGCTGTCAGTCATTAATCAAATTGTTTCCAGGGAATGTCTGACAGATGACGTCAAGTTAATTAATGTCTTTGATGCATTTCCAAAGAGAATTGTCTCCGGGACAAAGTTTAGATCACACGTGACAGATGATGTCATGATTGATTGATTGACACGAAAGGGGAATTTATTTGTTGTTCTAAAGAGAATTGATTCACGAAAGGGGAATTAATTTGGAGTTCTAACAAGAGAATCGTTTCCGAGGCAAAGTTTAGATCTTAGCGATGAATTGTTTTAGCGCGGGAATCAGGTTTCCAAATAATTGAAATCTGCCAGCGCAGGGATGCCAAACAAAAGGAACACGCTGAATTACGTTTAGGGATTATTTGGGCGAAACCCTTTTAGCCATTTTATGGAATTATTTCGACGAAACAGTTAGAGACATTATAAAATATGATTTTTGAAGAGATTTTAGGAGAGAATTTAATGGAAAAACTCTGTGGTCGTTATAATACACAAGTTCCATTTGAACAGTGTTGTGAGATCCTCTACCACAACCCCAAAGGGCTCTGATCCCCCTACCCCAACCCCAAATGGTTCCAATCCCTCTACCCCAACCCCAAAGGTCCACCGGGCTCCCAAAGGACCAATCGGCCCTCAAGTGCCGCCCAGACCCCCAAAGGCCCTCCCCAGACTCCCAAAGGCCCTCCCCCGACCCCCAAAGGTCCACCGGGCTCCCAAAGGACCAATCGGTGCTCAAGGGTCCCCTCAGACCCCCAAAGGCCCTCCCTGAGCCCCCAAAGGCGCTCCCCCGGTCCCCAAAGGTCCCCCGGGCTCCCAAAAGACCACTCAATCCTCAAGGGCCCCCGGATCCCCAAACGCCCTCCCCGGGCCCCCAAAGAATCCTCTCTCCATTTTTCAAATACTTTTTTTATGGCTTTATTATATCTTTTCTTAACAAGTTCCTTTCATAATGTCATTCCTAAACCCATTTTCCAACCTCAAAGAGTCCCCTCCCCACTTCGTAAATACTTTCTTGAATTTTTTAACATGGTATTTTTTTTAACTTTTTTACGTATCTTAAAATGACATGAACACAAAAAAAACTCACACACACACACACACACAAAAAACTTACACACACACACACACAAAACTTACACACACACACGAAAACTTACACACACACGCCAAAACTTACACACACAAAAACTTACACACACACACACAAACTTACACACACACACACACAAAACTTACACCCACATACAAAAGCTTACACACACAAAAACTTACACACACACACACAAACTTACACCCACACGCAAAAACTTACATGCACACAAAAACTTACATGCACACAAAAACTTACACACACACAAAAACTTACACACACACACAAAAACTTACACACACACACACACAAAAACTTACACACACGCACAAAAACTTACACACACACAAAAACTTACACACACACACGAAAACTTACACACACACACAAAAACTTACACACATACGCCAAAACTTACACACACACAAAAACTTACACACACACACACACACACAAAAACTTACACATGCACACGAAAACTTACATGCACACAAAAACTTACATGCACACAAAAACTTACACACACACACACAATTAGACAAAAAAATTACGATATTTATGCACAGTTATGTTTAAGCAATAAATATCTTAAGCCTCAACCGTTTTTATTCTTTAGAATAGTCCATCGCCACGAAAATTATGCTTTCAGATTCAACATGTCAGGGAACAAACTTTCAGGTTCAGCATGTAAGAGAACCCTAAATGCTCATCCCAAAAAAAAGGTAAGTTAACCCTAAACGCCCAAAGAATTTCTCTGAAATTACACTTTCAGGTTCAGCATGTAAGAGAACCCTAAATGCTCATCCCAAAAAAAGGTAAGTTAACCCTAAACGCTTAAAGAATTTCGTCACAAAACTTACACACACACACGAAAACTTACACAACTTACACACACACACACAAAAACTTACACCCACACGCAAAAACTTACATGCACACAAAAACTTACATGCACACAAAAACTTACACACACACAAAAACTTACACACGCACACAAAAACTTACACACACACACACACAAAAACTTACACACACGCACAAAAACTTACACACACACACAAAAACTTACACACACACACGAAAACTTACACACACACACACGAAAACTTACACACACACGCCAAAACTTACACACACACAAAAACTTACACACACACACACACACACACAAACTTACACATGCACACGAAAACTTACATGCACACAAAAACTTACATGCACACAAAACTTACACACACCCACAATTAGACAAAAAATTACGATATTTATGCACAGTTATGTTTAAGCAATAAATATCTTAAGCCTCAACCGTTTTTATTCTTTAGAATAGTCCATCGCCATGAAAATTATACTTTCAGATTCAACATGTCAGGGAACAAACTTTCAGGTTCAGCATGTAAGAGAACCCTAAATGCTCATCCCAAAAAAAGGTAAGTTAACCCTAAACGCTCAAAGAATTTCTCTGAAATTACACTTTCAGGTTCAGCATGTAAGAGAACCATAAATGCTCATCCCAAAAAAAAGGTAAGTTAACCCTAAACGCTTAAAGAATTTCTCTGAAATCACACTTTCAGGTTCAGCACGTAAGAGAACCCTAAATGCTCATCCCAAAAAAGGTAAGTTAACCCTAAACGCTTAAGGAATTTCGTCACAAAACTTACGCACACACACGAAAACTTACACACACACGCCAAAACTTACACACACAAAAACTTACACACACACACACACACAAACTTACACACACACACACACAAAAAAACTAACACCCACACACAAAAGCTTACACACACAAAAACTTACTCACACACACACATAAAAACTTACACTCACACGCAAAAACTTACATGCACACAAAAACTTACATGCACACAAAAACTTACACACACACAAAAACTTACACACACACACACACACAAAAACTTACACACACACACACACACAAAAAACTTACACACACGCACAAAAACTTACACACACACACACAAAAACTTACACACACACACGAAAACTTACACACACACACACACACACACACGAAAACTTACACACACATGCCAAAACTTACACACACACAAAAACTTACACACACACACACACACACACACAAAAACTTACACATGCACACGAAAACTTACATGCACACAAAAACTTACATGCACACAAAAACTTACACACACACACACAATTAGACAAAAAAAAATTACGATATTTATGCACAGTTTCAACTAACTACGGCTAAGCATGTTAAAGGCGAGCCATTTTCTTGCAAGAAAACAAAAACCAGAACACACACACACCTTAGAAAATATAGCCTCCTTTGAAGTAGCAATCGTCTTTAAGAATCGACAGATTGTTAATGCTTAAACTTTTACGTTTCTTATAAAGTAATAAACAGGATTACTTAATATTTTTCAATATAACCATAATTTTCTTGTATAAAATTCATCAATTAGCCGGATATGGTTTTTTTTTTTTTTTACATACGGGGAGAGATTTAATGTCCATGGTAGAAGTCTATACAAGATTTAATGTCCTTGGTAAAAGCTTACATGAGATTTAACGTTCTTGGTAAAAGCCGGTACGTAATTTAATGTCCAGTTTTTAAGAAAGAAAAGTCTTTAGGAGTGGGGCTGCCCATCACCTCAACCCTCGCTCTTGACATCCCCCCCCTCCCCTCCCCTAAAGTTGAAATCTAATCTAAACTAGCATAACCACAAAATTACACAATATTGCATAGAAATACCAAAACCATAGGTTAGGCTATGTCAGGTTAGGTTAGAAGTTAGGTTTCTCCACGTTTAAGTCAGGTTAGATTAGGTTAGCTTATCATGAGCACTCATGATAAGCTAACCTAATCTAACCTGACTTAAACGTGGAGAAACCTAACTTCTAACCTAACCTGACATAGCCTAACCTATGGTTTTGGTATTTCTATGCAATATTGTGTAATTTTGTGGTTATGCTAGTTTAGATTAGATTTCAACTTTAGGGGGGGGGATGTCAAGAGCGAGGGTTGAGGTGATGGGCAGCCCCACTCCTAAAGACTTTTCTTTTTAGTCTTGTATATCATAGTTAAAAACCATAGTTTTCACGCTCCCCCCTCCTGTGAATTGGTCACTATCCACTTTAATTTCAAATCAAATGAGTCCTTTTCAAAGTTTTTGCGATGAGTCCTTCTATACGAAGTTCCCTGGCTATGATGAAAAAACCAAAAACAACATATTGTAGTCACATAGTTCTTTACTTAGGTAGCACTAGCGCTTCGGTAAGCAGGTTTTCCAGCGAAAATATTTAAATATGATGAGGATACGTTCCTAGAAATTTTGTGTTTGGGGGGGGGGATTTTAAAATCCTCTGGAAAATTTGAGTTTTGGGGGCAGGGGTGTGGTGATTTCAAGAGTGACGGTTGAGGCGGAAGGGGAGGGGGTGGTAACTCCTAAAGACTTTTCTTTCTAGTCTTGCATATCGTTGTTAAAACCATAGTTTTCATACCCCTCCTGTGAATTGGGCATTATCCACTTTAATTTCAAATCAAATGAGCCTGTTTTGAAGTTTCTACGATAGCACCTTCTATATGAAGTGTCCGGCTATGTAGAAAAACCTAAACAACATGTTGTGTCCCACATCATTCTTCACTTAGATCGCTAGCGCTTCGACACAAGATTGATTGCGATTCCCTTTTTTCTTATTTTTATGTGTTTCTGGTCTTTTCTGGTTTTAATCTGTATTGGACATGCCACGTTTGTCGTAATTAAACCAAATGATGTAGGAAGTAAAGGTTTTGAATCTGTTCCCTGTGAACGACAGATAGAGCGGTAATTATTGTTCTAATAGCGTGACCTAGTACGATTTTCGTGAATAGTTAACCGTTAAGTGAGTATATTTCTGGGTTTTGAGGTTTTTGAAAACAGTATAGTCTGAAATATAGAAGAATATATGCAAATAATGGATAGTTCTTCAAATGTAAGCTCTCCAATGCTTGATGTAAGTTCATATAATATGACCTTTCGGTGTGTTTTCCAATCAAAAATATGTAAAATACAATGAACTAAGTTCCATTGATTATAAAGGCCTGGCTAGAAAGGAATTGTCGGTGAAAAACTCACAAATTAGCCCTTAATATGGCTTTTCAGTGTTTTTTCCAACGGAAATATGCAAAATACGATGAAATATAGCTCTTAATATGGCTTTTCAGTGTTTTTTCCAATGGAAATATGCAAAATACAATGAAATTACGTTTCCTCGGTTCTAATTCATATCCTTCAATTAGGGAGGTCATGGCTTGGCAAAAAAGGGAATTTTCAGTGAAAAACTAAAAAATATAGCTCTTAATATGGCTTTTCAGTGTTTTTTTCCAACGAAAATAGGCAAAATACGACGAAATTACGTCCCCATGGTTCTAATTCATATCCTTTAATTAGGGAGGTCAAGGCTTGGCAAGAAATAGGAATTTTCAGAGAAAAACTCACAAATATAGCTCTTAATATGGCTTTTCGGTGTGCACTTTTTGTCTCTAAAATGTGAATTCAGCCCTTCTGGGTCTGTGGTAGCTAGTACGTGACCTATGATTTACATGGGTCATGGGACGGGTATGTTGACCGTTATGCTCCAATTAGGGAGAGACCTCTTGATCAATGGGGAACGATCAATTTGCACGCTGTAAGTGATGTCTCTATGCTTTCCGTTCATTTGCTTCTTACAGAAAAGTATTTTAAGGACTTAATGCTTTTTTATATGCTTCCTTTTTACTTATAACTATGCAAAGGTTAAGGACTATCTTAGCTCGGCCATCCATAATCATTTATGTTATTTGGAATTTTTGCAGTTATGAACTTTTAATATTTAACGACCTTTCTGTATTGATTGACAATGTTTGTAAAGCTACTGAATTGTACCATTAATGTGCGTGCTACAGGTTAAAGTAAACCTAATGAGTGGGCCCAGTATAAAAAAAGATGAGACCCATATGTAAAATATTTCTTTTCGGGGAAGGGAATAAAAAATCTATTGGATAGTTTGAATAAAAAGTATCCGAAAATTCAGAAAAAATAGGATTCTGGGGGTGGTGTCTGGGCCTTGAGGCCCCCCTCCTCTCTGTGTACATCACTGATATTAACCATTATACTTTGAAATTCATAGGAACAAGGAAGGTATCACTAAGTCCTTGTGAATTTGAGCCCCAACGACAGTAAATTCTTCATTAGTAAACACTCATTACCTTTTAATATACTTGTAACCCTTTTGCTTTATATGGCCTCCTCATCAGAGTTCTCGGAAATAACAAATTAGTTGAAGCTTCCTTAGTAAAAAATATAAATATGAACCTAGACGAATGCATGTTTTTAATTGTGTTGTGTAATTTCTTTGTGCAACACAGACAAATAGACCACATTAGCTGTTATCATAATTTCACCAATGATCATAATGACTTATTTTAGTCTAATTGTGTGGCTACTAAAGGAACAATGAGTAATTTTTTCTGTAGGCTAAATATCTTCGCAGTTGACCTTTACCCCCCTATTTTCCGAGAGGTGTTGGTGCACTGATGGTATTGTGACACTTTGGTGATGGTTAATCGGAGTTCGCGTTGACGGTTTTCGGTTGATGTGGCGTCATTTTCATTAATAGCACATAATTCCCCCCTCCCCCCTTTATAAAAACTGGACATTAAATTACGTACCGGCTTTTACCAAGAACGTTAAATCTCATGTAAGCTTTTACCAAGGACATTAAATCTTGTATAGACTTCTACCATGGACATTAAATCTCTCCCCGTATGTAAAAAAAAAAAACCATATCCGGCTAATTGATGAATTTTATACAAGAAAATTATGGTTATATTGAAAAATATTAAGTAATCCTGTTTATTACTTTATAAGAAACGTAAAAGTTTAAGCATTAACAATCTGTCGATTCTTAAAGACGATTGCAACTTCAAAGGAGGCTATATTTTCTAAGGTGTGTGTGTGTTCTGGTTTTTGTTTTCTCGCAAGGAAATGGCTCGCCTTTAACATGCTTAGCCGTAGTTAGTTGAAACTGTGCATAAATATCGTAATTTTTTTTTGTCTAATTGTGTGTGTGTGTAAGTTTTTGTGTGCATGTAAGTTTTTGTGTGCATGTAAGTTTTCGTGTGCATGTGTAAGTTTTTTTTTTTGTGTGTGTGTGTGTGTGTGTGTAAGTTTTTGTGTGTGTGTAAGTTTTGGCATGTGTGTGTAAGTTTTCGTGTGTGTGTGTGTGTGTGTGTAAGTTTTCGTGTGTGTGTGTAAGTTTTTTTGTGTGTGTGTGTAAGTTTTTGTGCGTGTGTGTAAGTTTTTTGTGTGTGTGTGTGTGTAAGTTTTTGTGTGTGTGTGTGTGTGTGTGTAAGTTTTTGTGTGTGTGTAAGTTTTTGTGTGCATGTAAGTTTTTGTGTGCATGTAAGTTTTTGCGTGTGAGTGTAAGTTTTTATGTGTGTGTGTGAGTAAGTTTTTGTGTGTGTAAGCTTTTGTGTGTGGGTGTTAGTTTTTTTTTGTGTGTGTGTGTAAGTTTGTGTGTGTGTGTGTGTGTAAGTTTTTGTGTGTGTAAGTTTTGGCGTGTGTGTGTAAGTTTTCGTGTGTGTGCGTAAGTTTTGTGACGAAATTCCTTAAGCGTTTAGGGTTAACTTACCTTTTTTGGGATGAGCATTTAGGGTTCTCTTACGTGCTGAACCTGAAAGTGTGACTTCAGAGAAATTCTTTAAGCGTTTAGGGTTAACTTACCTTTTTTTTGGGATGAGCATTTATGGTTCTCTTACATGCTGAACCTGAAAGTGTAATTTCAGAGAAATTCTTTGAGCGTTTAGGGTTAACTTACCTTTTTTTGGGATGAGCATTTAGGGTTCTCTTACATGCTGAACCTGAAAGTTTGTTCCCTGACATGTTGAATCTGAAAGTATAATTTTCATGGCGATGGACTATTCTAAAGAATAAAAACGGTTGAGGCTTAAGATATTTATTGCTTAAACATAACTCTGCATAAATATCGTAATTTTTTGTCTAATTGTGGGTGTGTGTAAGTTTTGTGTGCATGTAAGTTTTTGTGTGCATGTAAGTTTTCGTGTGCATGTGTAAGTTTGTGTGTGTGTGTGTAAGTTTTTGTGTGTGTGTAAGTTTTGGCGTGTGTGTGTAAGTTTTCGTTTGTGTGTGTGTAAGTTTTCGTGTGTGTGTGTAAGTTTTTGTGTGTGTGTGTAAGTTTTTGTGCGTGTGTGTAAGTTTGTGTGTGTGTGTTTGTGTAAGTTTTTGTGTGCGTGTGTAAGTTTTTGTGTGTGTGTAAGTTTTGTGTGCATGTAAGTTTTTGTGTGCATGTAAGTTTTCGTGTGCATGTGTAAGTTTTTGTGTGTGTGTGTGTAAGTTTTTGTGTGTGTAAGCTTTTGTGTGTGGGTGTAAGTTTTTTGTGTGTGTGTGTAAGTTTGTGTGTGTGTGTAAGTTTTTGTGTGTGTAAGTTTTGGCGTGTGTGTGTAAGTTTTCGTGTGTGTGTGTAAGTTTTGTGACGAAATTCTTTAAGCGTTTAGGGTTAACTTACCTTTTTTTGGGATGAGCATTTAGGGCTCTCTTACATGCTGAACCTGAAAGTGTAATTTCAGAGAAATTCTTTAAGCGTTTAGGGTTAACTTACCTTTTTTTTGGGATGAGCATTTAGGGTTCTCTTACATGCTGAACCTGAAAGTGTAATTTCAGAGAAATTCTTTGGGCGTTTAGGGTTAACTTACCTTTTTTTTGGGATGAGCATTTAGGGTTCTCTTACATGCTGAACCTGAAAGTTTGTTCCCTGACATGTTGAATCTGAAAGTATAATTTTCGTGGCGATGGACTATTCTAAAGAATAAAAACGGTTGAGGCTTAAGATATTTATTGCTTAAACATAACTGTGCATAAATATCGTAATTTTTTTGTCTAATTGTGTGTGTGTGTGTAAGTTTTTGTGTGCATGTAAGTTTTCGTGTGCATGTGTAAGTTTATGTGTGTGTGTGTGTGTGTAAGTTTTTGTGTTTGTGTAAGTTTTGGCGTATGTGTGTAAGTTTTCGTGTGTGTGTGTAAGTTTTCGTGTGTGTGTGTAAGTTTTTGTGTGTGTGTAAGTTTTTGTGCGTGTGTGTAAGTTTTTGTGTGTGTGTGTGTGTAAGTTTTTGTGTGTGTGTGTAAGTTTTTGTGTGTGTGTAAGTTTTTGTGTGCATGTAAGTTTTTGTGTGCATGTAAGTTTTTGCGTGTGGGTGTAAGTTTTTGTGTGTGTGTGTAAGTTTTTGTGTGTGTAAGCTTTTGTATGTGGGTGTAAGTTTTGTGTGTGTGTGTGTGTAAGTTTGTGTGTGTGTGTGTAAGTTTTTGTGTGTGTAAGTTTTGGCGTGTGTGTGTAAGTTTTCGTGTGTGTGTGTAAGTTTTGTGTGTGTGTGTGTGTGTAAGTTTTTGTGTGTGTGTGTGTGTGTGTGTGAGTTTTTTTTGTGTTCATGTCATTTTAAGATACGTAAAAAAGTTAAAAAAAAATACCATGTTAAAAAATTCAAGAAAGTATTTACGAAATGGGGAGGGGACTCTTTGAGGTTGGAAAATGGGTTTAGGAATGACATTATGAAAGGAACTTGTTAAGAAAAGATATAATAAAGCCATAAAAAAAGTATTTGAAAAATGGAGAGAGGACTCTTTGGGGGGCCCGGGGAGGGCGTTTGGGGATCCGGGGGCCCATGAGGATTGAGTGGTCTTTTGGGAGCCCGGGGGACCTTTGGGGACCGGGGGAGCGCCTTTGGGGGGCCCAGGGAGGGCCTTTGGGGGTCTGAGGGGACCCTTGAGCACCGATTGGTCCTTTGGGAGCCCGGTGGACCTTTGGGGGTCGGGGGAGGGCCTTTGGGAGTCTGGGGAGGGCCTTTGGGGGTCTGGGCGGCACTTGAGGGCCGATTGGTCCTTTGGGAGCCCGGTGGACCTTTGGGGTTGGGGTAGAGGGATTGGAACCATTTTGGGTTGGGGTAGGGGGATCAGAGCCCTTTGGGGTTGTGGTAGAGGATCTCACAACACTGTTCAAATGGAACTTGTGTATTATAACGACCACAGAGTTTTTCCATTAAATTCTCTCCTAAAATCTCTTCAAAAATCATATTTTATAATGTCTCTAACTGTTTCGTCGAAATAATTCCATAAAATGGCTAAAAGGGTTTCGCCCAAATAATCCCTAAACGTAATTCAGCGTGTTCCTTTTGTTTGGCACCCCTGCGCTGGCAGATTTCAATTATTTGGAAACCTGATTCCTGCGCTAAAACAATTCATCGCTAAGATCTAAACTTTGCCTCGGAAACGATTCTCTTGTTAGAACTCCAAATTAATTCCCCTTTCGTGAATCAATTCTCTTTAGAACAACAAATTAATTCCCCTTTCGTGTCAATCAATCAATCATGACATCATCTGTCACGTGTAATCTAAACTTTGTCCCGGAGACAATTCTCTTTGGAAATGCATCAAAGACATTAATTAACTTGACGTCATCTGTCAGACATTCCCTGGAAACAATTTGATTAATGACTGACAGCACAGGTGTTCCCCGGAAACTCATAACATTTGGCTCGAGCGTGCCCAAAACAACAACAACAACAACATTGACCTTGGCATTCGCTGAGAGCGTGCCCAAAACAAGAACAATAACATTGACCCCATTAACCACGTGTTCCCCCTTATGACTCTATCGCGTGCCCAAAACAACAACAACAACATTGACCCCATTAACCACGTGTTCTCCCTAATGACTCTATCGCGTGCCCAAAACAACAACAAGAAGGAAGTGACAAAGTTCCTGTTTTTCCATTCTCACTGACAAAATCCATAAAACCGTCAAATAATCAACACACATAAACATCCATAAAAACAGACATAAATGTGACAAAGTTCCTGTTTTTTCATTCTCACTGACAAAAACCATAAAACATCAAATAAATCGACCAACACACATAACCATCCATAAACTATGTAAAAAAAAGTTGTAGGTGGCAGCAGGGGTGCCACGTGGGACCTCCTGAGGCATCTCTACTGCTAAGAGTATTAAGGAGATGTTTTAAGATTTTTTTTTTGAGGGGGAGGGTATGTTGAATTAAATTGCAACACGCTGTATGAAGGCTATGCCTACATACTTTAAGAGCTGTTTTTTTTTATAATGTTAGCTTTTTTTGTAAAAGTTAAGAATAGTGTCTCTCCAGAAGGAGACATGCTAGAATAAAAAGAGAGACATTTTTAGATTGCTCATTTTATGCTAATTTTTATGTTGTTTTTTTCCCTTTTTTGACAATTTATCCGTGTGTATGTGTGTTTGGTGTCCACCGCCCACCAAAATTTATGTTTAAGACTTTCTGTGCTTTTTGATTCCAAATCTAAGGCTAATACTGCATTATAGTTCGAGCTCAAAACACATTTGGTATGCATGTCGCAAATGCTGGACATGTTAAACCACGCTAAAAATCAGAGTTTTCCAAGCAGGGACATTATTTGGGGGGGATGTCTCTTTTTGTATCTTCACTTTAAAAATTGAAAAAATCCCTACCCTCCTTCAAGGCTGTATCCAGGGGGGGGGAGGTACAGGGTTTGAACCGGGTCAAATGGCCATATGAGCAGTCTATCAAGAAAAGCTTAGGGTATTAGATTGAAAATTTTTAGAGCATGCTGAGGGGTATGTTGAGCTAATATTAAAATACTATGTGCATATTACTACTACTACTAGTAGTAGTACTACTATCATCAATGGGTAAGTTGATGAGGTCTGTTTTCATCACAGTTAGGGAATTGAGCTTTTGATGTTTGTTTTTGGCTATATCTTGAAAACCTTATTTTTACAAAAAAAAGCTCCTTGATGGCATCAAAGATTCGAAAAATCTTTTCGTTTTTCTTTTTGAAAAAAAAAAAAATCCTGCAGAATTAGTGTTGTTTAAATCGTATTTTTAGTTTTCAGCCAACTTTCATACTGAAAGAGATATCACAGTGAAACAGGGAGTTTACTTGTGAAAAATGTTGTTGCTCAAAGTTTTCGTTTAACTCCTTCATAATCTTGACAAAACACCCAATCTGGAGTTATATCTCTTTCCACAGACTTTATTCCTTGTCTGTCTAAATTTGATACTCTGCATTAGTTCACCAAAAGAATTATTTAACCTGATTTTAAATAGCCAGGGTTATTTTCTCTCCAGAAATAAAACATAATATTGTTCTAGAAATAGACAAATAATGATTGTTCTGAAAATAGATAACAGAAATAAGCCCATGGAATTAAAGTAAACTTTTGACTCGAAAATATAAGCCAGTAATCTTATTTTCACTTTGTTTTTATTAGCCTGAAATAACATGCGTTACAAGTAAAATGTAGAATAAAATTATGTAATATAAAAATGATGAACTTTGGGAAGGGTTTGTGTCTTCTCAACGCCACTGTTCAGCCACCACGTGTTGTATATCTCTGGGCCCCACGTGTGCCACATAGTTCCGCCACGCGTTGCAAATTTTCGCAACGCTTGGAACAGTTCCGCAAGACTTGGCACACTTCCATCACGATTGGCACGTGCTACCTGTTGTATGTGATTTCTAAAAGTTCGTAACCCCTCACAATAAACACTATTGTACGCAGGGGGTGGGGGGATGTTGGACTTGCCCTTCTTCTCTCTAAAAATGTCCAGAATTTCATGATTTCCCCCATTCATTTATATAATTCCTCCTTTCTGTTTTCTTCACGAACCTGCCCCTCCCCCTCCCCCAAAAAAGAAAAATTTTTGCATATTCATCAGCTAATAAGTGTAGAAAAAAAAACTTACCGCCGTACAACACAAAACAATGTATAAACCAAACAGCATATGAATAGAATCTAGTTTATAATTTCCTTTACACTTATCATATTGATAACTATGGCATTGTTTATTTTACCATTAGGTAATTTTTAAATATTCTAAGAGAAAAAAACAAGAACATAACGTAAGCAGTAATCAGAACTAAATTTGTTTGGCTATTTGGCTAAATTTTATTGGCTATGAACTATATTTGTTTGGCTAAGTTTGTTTTAGGTCATTTCAGCAAATAATAATAATAGTAAAAAAAAAGTTTATAGTTCTTAGCCAATTAGATTTGAAGTTTTCACGTAGAAAATACGTATGGTAACGTATATTGATACACCTTGCTGAATATTCATACCGGTTACTTGATTCTATTACGAGGGTTGTGTTGCCTTGTTGCCTCTGAATAATTCCCACGTACCTCCGACCATCTGTAACACGGGGGTTGCCTCCTCCTCAATACCTCGCTCTTTACGCTAAACTTTTTTTTTATGAATTTTAAAAAATCTTATTATTCTAATTAAACGGCCCTTTTGTTTTAGGATTCATTCTTAAATAATTGGAATAAAAGGTAAAACTTTAGTGTAAAGAGCGAGGTATTGAGGATTGGGCAACCCCCCTTATATACGTAATAATCTCTGTTCGTTTAATGTTTTAGTGTTGCTCCTTACTTTGAGTTGAAAAACTTGTTTTTTTTATTTAATGACTGTTTAAATTCATACGAAGCTCTAATAGGTTGCAGTTATAATTAACCTAACTTCATATCTTGGGTGTGTTCTGGATAATACGTAAGTCCCATCGTATTTTTTTCGTAATTTAAGTGTCATGACGGTTCACTACCCGCATGGAAATATTTAAACAGGGCCTTTAACGCAGGCTTCAGATGACTGCATTTTTTTTAACGCTGACACCTTTTTTACGTACAGCGGGTGCAGCAAGGAAGCAGAAATATTCATATAAAATCGACTAATTCAATCCGTATCGAAGGAGTTGTCGTAGGAACTTCGAAAAGGGCTCATTCAATTGAAAATAGAAAGGGTTGATGTCCTTTTTAATAGTCGAAAGTGATTGGAGGGCAACTAAGCCCCTCTCACGCTCACCTTTTCCCCAAACACATCCAATCACAATTTTTAGATAGCCATTTTATTCAACGTAGTCGAAAGTTCTGGAAATTAGGTCTTTTAGGATGACAACCCCTCCCCCCCACAACCCTCTGGGCAAGGGTTGTAAGTTATGCCCTGGGGACATGTAAGATTTTTATAGAAAGCGATGTTGTAAAAACATCAAAAAGGGCTCATTCAATTGGAAATTGAAAGGGCTAATGCCCTTTTAATAGTCGAAAGTGATTGAAGGGCAACTAACCCCCCTCTCACGCCCACTATTTCCCCAAACACATCCAATCAAAATTTTGAGATATCCATTTTGTTCAACGTAGTCGAAAGTTCTGGAAATTAGGTCTTTTAGGATGATAACACCCTCAGAGCTCTCAGTGCAAGGGTTGTAATTTATGCCCAGGGGGCATATAAGGTTTATATAGAAAGTTGTTGTAGAAATTTCAAAAAGGGCTCATTTGTTTGGAAATTGAAATTGCCCATTTTAATAGTCGAAAGTGAGTGGAGAGTAATTGACCCCCTCTCACGCCCAGCATTTCCCCAAACACATTTATTTAAAGTTTAGAGATAGCCATTTTGTTCAACGTAGTTGAAAGTTCTGGAAATTATGTATTTAAGGATGACAAACCCCCCAGAGCCCAGGGCAAAGGTGGTAAGTTATGCCCTGGGGGCATATAAGGCTTTTATAGATAGAGTTGTCGTAAAAACTTCAAAAGGGGCTCATTCAATTGGAAATTGAGAGGGCTAGCGCCCTTTTTAAGAGTCGAAAGTGATTGGAGGGTAACTAACCACCCTTTCACGCGCACCATTCCCCCAAACACACCCAATCAAAATTTTAGATAGCCATTTTGTTCAACGTAGTAGAAAGTTCTGGAAATTAGGCCTTTGAGGATGACAGCCCCAGCCCTCAGGGCAAGGGTTGTAAGTTATGCCCTGGGGGCATATAAGGTTTTTATTGAAAGCGTTGTCGTAGAAACAAAAGGGCTCATTTGATTTGAAATTGAAAGGGCTAGTGCCTTTTTTAATAGTTGAAAGTGATGGAAGACCGACTAACGCCCCTCTCACGCCCGCCATTTTCCTAAACACATCCAATCAAAATTTTGAGATAGCCATTTCGTTTAACGTAGTTGAAAGTTCTGGAAATTATGTCTCAGAGGATGACAACCACCCTCACAGCCCTTAGGGTAAGGGTTGTAATTTATGCCCTGGGGGCATATAAGGTGTTTATAGAAAGCGTTGTCGTAAGTAGAGATGACCCTAAAGGTCCGGACGGGGCACCATATATGGGCATAGAGTCCCTAGGGGAGATGGATTTCTGAGAAACTGATTGCGTAATCGATTGGGAATTTGGAACACCTGTGCTGACAGTCATTAATCAAATTGTTTCCGGAAGTTTATTAATATCTTTGGAGTTCGACCAGAATTGTTTCCGGGGCAAAGTTTAGATCACACGTGACAGATGATGTCATGTTTGATTGATTTGACACGAAAGGGGAATTAATTTGTTGTTTCTAAGGGAAATTATTGATTCACGAAAGGGGAATTAATTTGTTGTTTCTAAGGGGAATTATTGATTCACGAAAGGGGAATTAATTTGTTGTTTCTAAGGGGAATTATTGATTTGACACGAAAGGGGAATTAATTTGTTGTTTCTAAGGGGAATTATTGATCCACGAAAGGGAAATTAATTTGTTGTTTCTAAGGGGAATTATTGATTCACGAAAGGGGAATTAATTTGTTGTTTCTAAGGGGAATTATTGATTCACGAAAGGGGAATTAATTTGTTGTTTCTAAGGGGAATTATTGATTCACGAAAGGGGAATTAATTTATTGTTTCTAAGGGGAAAGTGGGGAAGAGATATATTGATTGCGTAATCGAAGGGAGAGAATTCCCGAGAAATTGATTACATAATCGGTAGAACCCTATCAGGAGCTCATGACGGGAATCCATTTATGTGCATAGAATGACGTAATCAACTAGGACAAATGGATTTCTGAGAAATTGATTACATAATCGGTAGAACCCTATCAGAAGGTCATGACGGGAATCCATTTATGTGCATAGAATGACGTAATCGACTAGGACAAATGGATTTCTGAGAAATTGATTACATAATCGGTAGAACCCTATCAGAAGGTCATGACTAGACTCCAAGCAATACTTTTCAAAAGGCATTTCAGAGCAAGTTACTTTCTTAATGTCCCTCCTAAACCCATTTTCCAACATGAAGTACTTATCTTTTTCACCCACAACTATACTTTACAGCTTTTTGGTTACCTCAACACCAAGAAATACTTTTCAAAGACCATTCCAGAGCAAGTTACTTTCTTAATGTCCCTCCTAAACCCATTTTCCAACTTGAAGTACTTATCTTTTTCACCCACAACTATACTTTACAGCTTTTTGGATACCTCAACACCAAGAAATACTTTTCAAAGACCATTTCAGAGCAAGTTACTTTCTTAATGTCCCTCCTAAACCTTTTTTTCAACTTGAAGTACTTATCTTTTTCACCCACAACTATACTTTACAGCTTTTTGGATACCTCAACACCAAGAAATACTTTTCAAAGACCATTTCAGAGCAAGTTACTTTCTTAATGTGCCTCCTAAACCAATTTTCCAACTTGAAGTACTTATCTTTTTCACCCACAACTATACTTTACAGCTTTTTGGATACCTCAACACCAAGAAATACTTTTCAAAGACCATTTCAGAGCAAGTTACTTTCTTAATGTCCCTTCTAAACCTATTTTCCAACTTGAAGTACTTATCTTTTTCACCCACAACTATACTTTACAGCTTTTTGGATACCTCAACACCAAGAAATACTTTTCAAAGACCATTTCAGAGCAAGTTACTTTCTTAATGTCCCTCCTAAACCCATTTTCCAACTTGAAGTACTTATCTTTTTCACCGCAACTATACTTTACAGCTTTTTGGATACCTCAACACCAAGAAATACTTTTCAAAGACCATTCCAGAGCAAGTTAGTTTCATAATGTCCCTCCTAAACCCATTTTCCAACTTGAAGTACTTATCTTTTTCACCCACAACTATACTTTACAGCTTTTTGGTTACCTCAACATCAAGAAATACTTTTAAAAGACCATTTCAGAGCAAGTTACTTTCTTAATTTCCCTCCTAAACCCTTTTTTCAACTTGAAGTACTTATCTTTTTCACCCACAACTATACTTTACAGCTTTTTGGATACCTCAACACCTAGAAATACTTTTCAAAGACCATTTCAGAGCAAGTTACTTTCTTACTGTCCCTCCTAAACCAATTTTCCAACTTGAAGTACTTATCTTTTTCACCCACAACTATACTTTACAGCTTTTTGGATACCTCAACACCAAGAAATACTCTTCAAAGACCATTTCAGAGCAAGTTACTTTCTTAATGTCCCTTCTAAACCTATTTTCCAACTCGAAGTACTTATCTTTTTCACCACAACTATACTTTACAGCTTTTTGGATACCTCAACACCAAGAAATACTTTTCAAAGACAATTTCAGAGCAAGTTACTTTCTTAATGTCCCTCCTAAACCCATTTTCCAACTTGAAGTACTTATCTTTTTCACCCACAACTATACTTTACAGCTTTTTGGTTACCTCCAAGAAATACATTTCAAAGACCATTTCAGAGCAAGTTCCTTTCTTAATGTCCCTCCTAAACCTATTTTCCAACTTGAAGTACTTATCTTTTTCACCCACAACTATACTTTACAGCTTTTTGGATACCTCAACACCAAGAAATACTTTTCAAAGACCATTTCAGAGCAAGTTACTTTCTTAATGTCCCTCCTAAACCCATTTTCCAACTTGAAGTACTTATCTTTTTCACCCACAACTATACTTTACAGCTTTTTGGATGCCTCAACACCAAGAAATACTTTTCAAAGACCATTTCAGAGCAAGTTCCTTTCTTAATGACCCTCCTAAACCCATTTTCCAACTTGAAGTCCTTATCTTTTTCACCTACAACTGTACTTTACAGCTTTTTGGATACCTCAACACCAAGAAATACTTTTCAAAAGACATTTCAGAGCAAGTTACTTTCTTAATGTCCCTCCTAAACCCATTTTCCAACTTGAAGTACTTATCTTTTTCACCCACAACTATACTTTACAGCTTTTTGGATACCTCAACACCAAGAAACACTTTTCAAAGACCATTTCAGAGCAAGTTACTTTCTTAATGTCCCTCCTAAACCCATTTTCCAACTTGAAGTACTTATCTTTTTCACCCAAAATTATACTTTACAGCTTTTTGGATACCTCAACACCAAGAAATACTCTTCAAAGACCATTTCAGAGCAAGTTACTTTCTTAATGTCCCTTCTAAACCTATTTTCCAACTTGAAGTACTTATCTTTTTCACCACAACTATACTTTACAGCTTTTTGGATACCACAACACCAAGAAATACTTTTCAAAGACCATTTCAGAGCAAGTTCCTTTCTTAATGTCCCTCCTAAATCCATTTTCCAACTTGAAGTACTTATCTTTTTCACCTACAACTATATTTTACAGCTTTTTGGATACCTCAACACCAAGAAATACTTTTCAAAGACCATTTCAGAGCAAGTTACTTTCTTAATGTCCCTCCTAAACCCATTTTCCAACTTGAAGTACTTATCTTTTTCACCCACAACTATACTTTACAGCTTTTTGGATACCTCAACACCAAGAAATACTTTTCCAAAGACATTTCAGAGCAAGTTACTTTCTTAATGTCCCTCCTAAACCCATTTTCCAACTTGAAGTACTTATCTTTTTCACCCACAACTATACTTTACAGCTTTTTGGATACCACAACACCAAGAAATACTTTTCAAAGACCATTTCAGAGCAATTTACTTTCTTAATGTCCCTTCTAAATCCATTTTCCAACTTGAAGTACTTATCTTTTTCACCCACAACTATACTTTACAGCTTTTTGGATACCTGAACACCAAGAAATACTTTTCAAAGACCTTTTCAGAGCAAGTTACTTTCTTAATGTCCCTCCTAAACCCATTTTCCAACTTGCAGTACTTATCTTTTTCATCCACAACTATACTTTACAGCTTTTTGGTTACCTCAACACCAAGAAATACTTTTCAAAGACCATTTCAGAGCAAGTTACTTTCTTAATGACCTTCCTAAACCCATTTTACAAGTTGAAGTGCTTATCTTTTTCACCCACAACTATACTTTACAGCTTTTTGGATACCTCAACACCAAGAAATACTTTTCAAAGACCATTTTAGAGCAAGTTACTTTCTTAATGTCCCTCCTAAACCCATTTTCCAAATTGAAGTACTTATCTTTTTCACCCACAAATATACTTTACAGCTTTTTGGTTACCTCAACACCAAGAAATACTTTTCCCGGAAGAAGAAAAGGCCCAAGACATAGAAAATTTAAAGTTCACTTCTAAATTTTTCCGTAGAAGATAGGAAAAGTTATACCATGATTGTGATTATTTTCTATGAAGATAAAAAGTTTCACTTTAATTCTAAATTTTCTTAAATTCAGTTCCAACCTTTCTCAACGAGATGAAAAAATTTAAAGTTCTGTTCCAAATATTTCCCCGTAAGAAGAAAAGTTCAACTTCGATTCTGAATTTTCTCAATGAAAATGAAATAAGTTATTGGTCAATTCTATTTTCTCAAAATATTATAAAATTTTCCACTTCAATTCAGATTTTTCTCAAAGAGATGAAAAAATTTTAAATATTGTTCCAAATTTTTCTTAGAAGATAGAAAAGTTCAAGTTCTCTTCTGAATTTTACCAAAGAACATAATTCAATTCTAATTTCTCCAGAGAAAATAAAAAGCTTCCACTTCAGTTTCAAGTTCACCAAGACATAAAAAATTTAAAGTTCAGTTCTAAATTTTTCCGTAGAAGATAGGAAAAGTTATACTATGATTATGATTATTTTCCATGAAGATAAAAAGTTTCACTTTAATTCTAAATTTTCTTAAATTCAATTCCGACTTTTCACATAGAGATGAAAAAATTTAAAGTTCTGTTCCAAATATTTTCCCGGAAGAAGAAAAGTTCAACTTCGATTCTGAATTTTCTTAATGAAAATGAAATAAGTTATTGATCAATTCTATTTCCCCAAAATAATATAAAAATTTTCCACTTCAGTTCAGATTTTTCTCAAAGAGACGAAAAATTTAAAATACTGTTCCAAATTTTTCGTAGAAGATAGAAAAGTTCAAGTTCTCTTCTGAATTTTACCAAACAACACAGTTCAATTCTAATTTTACCAGAGAAAATAAAAAGCTTCCACTTCAGTTTTAAGTTCACCAAGACATAAAAATTTAAAGTTCAGTTCTAAATTTTTCCGTAGAGGATAGGAAAAGTTATACCATGATTATGATTATTTTCTATGAAGATAAAAAGTTTCACTTTAATTCTAAATTTTCTTAAATTCAATTCCGGCTTTTCTCAAAGAGATGAAAAAATTTAAAGTTCTGTTCCAAATATTTTCCCAGAAGAAGAAAAGTTCAACTTTGATTCTGAATTTTCTTAATGAAAATGAAATAAGTTATTGATCATTTCTATTTTTCCAAATAATATAAAAAGTTTCCACTTCAGTTCAGATTTTTCTCAAACAGATGAAAAAATTTTAAAATACTGTTCCAAATTTTTCGTAGAAGATAGAAAAGTTCAAGTTCTCTTCTGAATTTTACCAAAGAACACAGTTCAATTCTAATTTCACCAGAGAAAATAAAAAGCTTCCACTTCAGTTTTAAGTTCACCAAGACATAAAAATTTAAAGTTCAGTTTTAAATTTTTCCGTAGAATATAGGAAAAGTTATACCATGATTGTGATTATTTTCTATAAAGATAAAAAATTTCACCTTAATTCTAAATTTTCTTAAATTCAGTTCCGAGCTTTCTCAAAGAGATGAAAAAATTTAAAGTTCTGTTCCATATATTTTCCCGGAAGAAGAAAAGTTCAACTTTGATTCTGAATTTTCTTAATGAAAATGAAATAAGTTATTGATCAATTCTATTTTCCCAAAATAATATAAAAATTTTCCACTTCAGTTCAGATTTTTCTCAAAGAGATGAAAAATTTAAAATACTTCCAAATTTTTCATAGAAGATAGAAAAGTTCAAGTTCTCTTCTGAATTTTACCAACGAACACAGTTCAATTCTAATTTCTCCAGAGAAAATAAAAAGCTTCCACTTCAGTTTTAAGTTCACCAAGACATAAAAATTTAAAGTTCAGTTCTAAATTTTTCCGTAGAAGATAGGAAAAGTTATACTATGATTGTGATTATTTTCCATGAAGATAAACAGTTTCACTTTAATTCGAATTTTCTTAAATTCAGTTCCGGCTTTTCACATAGAGATGAAAAATTTAAAGTTCTGTTCCAAATTTTTCATAGAAGATTGGAAAAGTTATACTTTGATCGTGAATATTCAAGTTCTCTTCTGAATTTTACCAAAGAACACAATTCAATTCTAATTTCTCCAGAGAAAATAAAAAACTTCCACTTCAGTTTTAAGTTCACCATGACATAAAAATTTAAAGTTCAGTTCTAAATTTTTACATAGAAGATAGGAAAAGTTATACTATGATTTTGATTATTTCCTATGAAGATTAAAAGTTTCACTTCAATTTTTAATTTTTCTCAAAGAAGTGAAGAAAAGTTCAACTTCGATTCTGAATTTTCTCAATGAAAATGAAATAAGTTATTGATCATTTCTATTTTCCCAAAATAATATAAAAATTTTCCACTTCAGTTCAGATTTTTCTCAAAGAGATGAAAAAATTTAAAATACTGTTCCAAATTTTTCATAGAAGATAGAAAAGTTCAAGTTCTCTTCTGAATTTTACCAAAGAACATAATTCAATTCTAATTTCTCCAGAGAAAATAAAAAGCTTCCACTTCAGTTTTAAGTTCACCAAGACATAAAAAATTTAAAGTTCAGTTCTAAATTTTTCCATAGAAGATAGGAAAAGTTATACTATGACTGTGATTATTTTCAATGAAGATAAAAAGTTTCATTTTAATTCTAAATTTTCTTAAGTTCAAATTCGACCTTTCTCAAAGAGATGAAAAAATTTAAAGTTCTGTTCCAAATATTTTCCCGGAAAAGAACAGTTCAACTTCGATTCTGAATTTTCTCAATGAAAATGAAATAAGTTATTGATCAATTCTATTTTCCTAAAATAATATAAAATTTTCCACTTCAATTCAGATTTTTCTCAAAGAGATGACAAAATTTAAAATATTGTTCCAAATTTTTCATAGAAGATAGAAAAAGTTATACTTTGATTGTGATTATTCTTCATGAAGATATGGAGCTCCACTTTAATTCTAAGTTTTCTCGAAGAAGTGCAAAATTTACAAGTTCTCTTCTGAATTTTCTTAGAGAGGAGAAAAAAAGTTAGCTCAATTCTGAAATTTACCAATGAAAATGAAAAAGCTTCCATTTCAGTTCATAATTTCTCAAAGACATAAAAATTTAAAGTTCAATTCTAAATGTTTCCATAGAAGATAGGATTGGCTATACTATGATTGTGATTATTTACCATGAAGATAAAAAGTTTCACTCTATTTCTAATTTTTCTTAAATTCAGCTCATTCATCTAACCACCAAAAACAATAGGTTAGGTTAGGTATAAATAAATATTAATAAATAATTAGAAACATTTCTCCATGTTTAATTTAGGCTAGGTTAGGTTAACTTATCATGAGCGCTCATGATAAGCTAACCTAACCTAACTTAAACATGGTAAAAAGATTAAATTAGGTTAGGTTAGGTTAGATTAAGTTAGGTCAGGTTAAGTTTGGTTAGGTTAGGTTAGCCTACGTACGCGCGCGTACGTAGGCTAACCTAACCTAACCTAACTTAACCTGACCTAACTTAATCTAACCTAACCTAACCTAATTTAATCTTTTTACCATGTTTAAGTTAGGTTAGGTTAGCTTATCATGAGCGTTCATGATAAGTTAACCTAACCTAGCCTAACTTAAACATGGAGAAATGTTTCTAGTTATTTATTAATATTGGTTTATACCTAACCTAACCTATAGTTTTTGGTGGTTAGATGAATGAACTGAATTTATGAAAAATTAGAAATAGAGTGAAACTTTTTATCTTCATGGTAAATAATCACAATCATAGTATAGCCAATCCTATCTTCTATGGAAAAATTTAGAATTGAACTTTAAATTTTTGTGTCTTTGAGAAATTATGAACTGAAATGGAAGCTTTTTCATTTTCATTGGTAAATTTCAGAATTGAGCTAACTTTTTTCTCCTCTCTAAGAAAATTCAGAAGAGAACTTGTACATTTTGCACTTCTTCGAGAAAACTTAGAATTAAAGTGGAGCTCCATATCTTCATGAAGAATAATCACAATCAAAGTATAACTTTTTCTATCTTCTATGAAAAATTTGGAACAATATTTTAAATTTTGTCATCTCTTTAAGAAAAATCTGAATTGAAGTGGAAAATTTCATATTATTTTAGGAAAATAGAATTGATCAATAACTTATTTCATTTTCATTGAGAAAATTCAGAATCGAAGTTGAACTTTTCTTTTCCGGGAAAATATTTGGAACAGAACTTTAAATTTTTTCATCTCTTTGAGAAAGGTCGAATTTGAATTTAAGAAAATTTAGAATTAAAATGAAACTTTTTATCTTCATTGAAAATAATCACAATCATAGTATAACTTTTCCTATCTTCTATGGAAAAATTTAGAACTGAACTTTAAATGTTTTATGTCTTGGTGAACTTAAAACTGATGTGGAAGCTTTTTATTTTCTCTGGAGAAATTAGAATTGAATTATGTTCTTTGGTAAAATTCAGAAGAGAACTTGAACTTTTCTATCTTCTACGAAAAATTTGGAACAGTATTTTAAATTTTTCATCTGTTTGGGAAAAATCTGAACTGAAGTGGAAAATTTTTATATTATTTTGGGAAAATAGAAATGATCAATAACTTATTTCATTTTCATTGAGAAAATTCAGAATTGAAGTTGAACTTTTCTTCACTTCTTTGAGAAAAATTAAAAATTGAAGTGAAACTTTTAATCTTCATAGGAAATAATCAAAATCATAGTATAACTTTTCCTATCTTCTATGTAAAAATTTAGAACTGAACTTTCAATATTTATGTCATGGTGAACTTAAAACTGAAGTTGAAGCTTTTTTTTCTCTGTAGAAATTAGAATTGAATTGTGTTCTTTGGTAAAATTCAGAAGAGAACTTGAATATTCACGATCAAAGTATAACTTTTCCAATCTTCTATGAAAAATTTGGAACAGAACTTTAAATTTTTTCATCTCTATGTGAAAAGTCGGAACTGAATTTAAGAAAATTCGAATTAAAGTGAAACTTTTTATCTTCATGGAAAATAATCACAATCATAGTATAACTTTTCCTATCTTCTACGGAAAAATTTAGAACAGAACTTTAAATTTTTTATGTCTTGGTGAACTTAAAACTGAAGTGGAAGCTTTTTATTTTCTCTGGAGAAATTAGAATTGAATTGTGTTCGTTGGTAAAATTCAGAAGAGAACTTGAACTTTTCTATCTTCTATGAAAAATTTGGAAGTATTTTAAATTTTTCATCTCTTTGAGAAAAATCTGAACTGAAGTGGAAAATTTTTATATTATTTTGGGAAAATAGAATTGATCAATAACTTATTTCATTTTCATTAAGAAAATTCAGAATCAAAGTTGAACTTTTCTTCTTCCGGGAAAATATTTGGAACAGAACTTTAAATTTTTTCATCTCTTTGAGAAAGGTCGGAACTGAATTTAAGAAAATTTAGAATTAAGGTGAAACTTTTTATCTTCATAGAAAATAATCACAATCATGGTATAACTTTTCCTATCTTCTACGGAATAATTTAGAACTGAACTTTAAATTTTTTATGTCTTGGTGAACTTAAAACAGAAGTGGAAGCTTTTTATTTTCTCTGGTGAAATTAGAATTGAACTGTGTTCTTTGGTAAAATTCAGAAGAGAACTTGAACTTTTCTATCTTCTACGAAAAATTTGGAACAGTATTTTAAATTTTTTCATCTCTTTGAGAAAAATCTGAACTGAAGTGGAAACTTTTTATATTATTTGGAAAAATAGAAATGATCAATAACTTATTTCATTTTCATTAAGAAAATTCAGAATCGAAGTTGAACTTTTCTTCTTCCGGGAAAATATTTGGAACATAACTTTAAATTTTTTCATCTCTTTGAGAAAAGCCGGAATCGAATTTAAGAAAATTTAGAATTAAAGTGAAACTTTTTATCTTCATAAAAAATAATCATAATCATGGTATAACTTTTCCTATCTTCTACGGAAAAATTTAGAACTGAACTTTAAATTTTTATGTCTTGGTGAACTTAAAACTGAAGTGGAAGCTTTTTATTTTCTCTGGTGAAATTAGAATTGAACTGTGTTCTTTGGTAAAATTCAGAAGAGAACTTGAACTTTTCTATCTTCTACGAAAAATTTGGAACAGTATTTTAAATTTTTCATCTCTTTGAGAAAAATCTGAACTGAAGTGGAAAATTTTTATATTATTTTGGGGAAATAGAATTGATCAATAACTTATTTCATTTTCATTAAGAAAATTCAGAATCAAAGTTGAACTTTTCTTCTTCCGGGAAAATATTTGGAACAGAACTTTAAATTTTTTCATCTCTATGTGAAAAGTCGGAATTGAATTTAAGAAAATTTAGAATTAAAGTGAAACTTTTTATCTTCATGGAAAATAATCATAATCATAGTATAACTTTTCCTATCTTCTACGGAAAAATTTAGAACTGAACTTTAATTTTTTTTTGTCTTGGTGAACTTAAAACTGAAGTGGAAGCTTTTTATTTTCTCTGGAGAAATTAGAATTGAATTATGTTCTTTGGTAAAATTCAGAAGAGAACTTGAACTTTTCTATCTTCTAAAAAAAATTTGGAATAATATTTTAAATTTTTTATCTCTTTGAGAAAAATCTGAATTGAAGTGGAAAATTTTATAATATTTTGAGAAAATAGAATTGATCAATAACTTATTTCATTTTCATTGAGAAAATTCAGAATCGAAGTTGAACTTTTCTTCTTCCGGGGAAATATTTGGAACAGAACTTTAAATTTTTTCATCTCTTTGAGAAAGGTTGGAACTGAATTTAAGAAAATTTAGAATTAAAGTGAAACTTTTTATCTTCATAGAAAATAATCACAATCATGATATAACTTTTCCTATCTTCTACGGAAAAATTTAGAAGTGAACTTTAAATTTTCTATGTCTTGGGCCTTTTCTTCTTCCGGGAAAAGTATTTCTTGGTGTTGAGGTAACCAAAAAGCTGTAAAGTATAGTTGTGGGTGAAAAAGATAAGTACTTCAATTTGGAAAATGGGTTTAGGAGGGACATTAAGAAAGTAACTTGCTCTGAAATGGTCTTTGAAAAGTATTTCTTGGTGTTGAGGTATCCAAAAAGCTGTAAAGTATAGTTGTGGGTGCAAAAGATAAGTACTTCAACTTGTAAAATGGGTTTAGGAGGGTCATTAAGAAAGTAACTTGCTCTGAAATGGTCTTTGAAAAGTATTCCTTGGTGTTGAGGTAACCAAAAAGCTGTAAAGTATAGTTGTGGATGAAAAAGATAAGTACTTCAAGTTGGAAAATGGGTTTAGGAGGGACATTAAGAAAGTAACTTGCTCTGAAATGGTCTTTGAAAAGTATTTCTTGGTGTTGAGGTATCCAAAAAGCTGTAAAGTATAGTTGTGGGTGAAAAAGATAAGTACTTCAAGTTGGAAAATGGGTTTAGGAGGGACATTAAGAAAGTAACTTGCTCTGAAATGGTCTTTGAAAAGTATTTCTTGGTGTTGTGGTATCCAAAAAGCTGTAAAGTATAGTTGTGGGTGAAAAAGATAAGTACTTCAAGTTGGAAAATGGGTTTAGGAGGGACATTAAGAAAGTAACTTGCTCTGAAATGTCTTTTGAAAAGTATTTCTTGGTGTTGAGGTATCCAAAAAGCTGTAAAGTATAGTTGTGGGTGAAAAAGATAAGTACTTCAAGTTGGAAAATGGGTTTAGGAGGGACATTAAGAAAGTAACTTGCTCTGAAATGGTCTTTGAAAAGTATTTCTTGGTGTTGAGGTATCCAAAAAGCTGTAAAGTATAGTTGTAGGTGAAAAAGATAAGTACTTCAAGTTGGAAAATGGGTTTAGGAGGGACATTAAGAAAGTAACTTGCTCTGAAATGGTCTTTGAAAAATATTTCTTGGTGTTGAGGTATCCAAAAAGCTGTAAAGTATAGTTGTGGGTGAAAAAGATAAGTACTTCAAGTTGGAAAATGGGTTTAGGAGGGACATTAAGAAAGGAACTTGCTCTGAAATGGTCTTTGAAAAGTATTTCTTGGTCTTGAGGTATCCAAAAAGCTGTAAAGTATAGTTGTGGGTGAAAAAGATAAGTACTTCAAGTTGGAAAATGGGTTTAGGAGGGACATTAAGAAAGTAACTGGCTCTGAAATGGTCTTTGAAATGTATTTCTTTGAGGTAACCAAAAAGCTGTAAAGTATAGTTGTGGGTGAAAAAGATAAGTACTTCAAGTTGGAAAATGGGTTTAGGAGGGACATTAAGAAAGGAACTTGCTCTGAAATGGTCTTTGAAAAGTATTTCTTGGTGTTGAGGTATCCAAAAAGCTGTAAAGTATAGTTATGGGTGAAAAAGATAAGTACTTCAAGTTGGAAAATTGGTTTAGGAGGGACAGTAAGAAAGTAACTTGCTCTGAAATGGTCTTTGAAAAGTATTTTTAGGTGTTGAGGTATCCAAAAAGCTGTAAAGTATAGTTGTGGGTGAAAAAGATAAGTACTTCAAGTTGAAAAAAGGGTTTAGGAGGGAAATTAAGAAAGTAACTTGCTCTGAAATGGTCTTTGAAAAGTATTTCTTGGTGTTGAGGTAACCAAAAAGCTGTAAAGTATAGTTGTGGGTGAAAAAGATAAGTACTTCAAGTTGGAAAATGGGTTTAGGAGGGACATTATGAAAGTAACTTGCTCTGGAATGGTCTTTGAAAAATATTTCTTGGTGTTGAGGTATCCAAAAAGCTGTAAAGTATAGTTGTGGGTGAAAAAGATAAGTACTTCAAGTTGGAAAATGGGTTTAGGAGGGACATTAAGAAAGGAACTTGCTCTGAAATGGTCTTTGAAAAGTATTTCTTGGTGTTGAGGTATCCAAAAAGCTGTAAAGTATAGTTGTGGGTGAAAAAGATAAGTACTTCAAGTTGGAAAATGGGTTTAGGAGGGACATTAAGAAAGTAACTGGCTCTGAAATGGTCTTTGAAATGTATTTCTTTGAGGTAACCAAAAAGCTGTAAAGTATAGCTGTGGGTGAAAAAGATAAGTACTTCAAGTTGGAAAATGGGTTTAGGAGGGACATTAAGAAAGGAACTTGCTCTGAAATGGTCTTTGAAAAGTATTTCTTGGTGTTGTGGTATCCAAAAAGCTGTAAAGTATTGTTGTGGTGAAAAAGATAAGTACTTCAAGTTGGAAAATAGGTTTAGAAGGGACATTAAGAAAGTAACTTGCTCTGAAATAGTCTTTGAAGAGTATTTCTTGGTGTTGAGGTATCCAAAAAGCTGTAAAGTATAGTTGTGGGTGAAAAAGATAAGTACTTCAAGTTGGAAAATGGGTTTAGGAGGGACATTAAGAAAGTAACTTGCTCTGAAATGGTCTTTGAAAAGTATTTCTTGGTGTTGAGGTATCCAAAAAGCAGTAAAGTATAGTTGTGGGTGAAAAAGATAAGTACTTCAAGTTGGAAAATGGGTTTAGTAGGGTCATTAAGAAAGGAACTTGCTCTGAAATGGTCTTTGAAAAGTATTTCTTGGTGTTGAGGTATCCAAAAAGCTGTAAAGTATAGTTGTGGGTGAAAAAGATAAGTACTTCAAGTTGGAAAATGGGTTTAGGAGGGACATTAAGAAAGTAAGTTGCTCTGAAATGGTCTTTGAAAAGTATTTCTTGGTGTTGAGGTATCCAAAAAGCAGTAAAGTATAGTTGTGGGTGAAAAAGATAAGTACTTCAAGTTGGAAAATAGGTTTAGGAGGGAAATTAAGAAAGGAACTTGCTCTGAAATGGTCTTTGAAGAGTATTTCTTGGTGTTGAGGTATCCAAAAAGCTGTAAAGTATAGTTGTGGGTGAAAAAGATAAGTACTTCAAGTTGGAAAATTGGTTTAGGAGGGACAGTAAGAAAGTAACTTGCTCTGAAATGGTCTTTGAAAAGTATTTCTAGGTGTTGAGGTATCCAAAAAGCTGTAAAGTATAGTTGTGGGTGAAAAAGACAAGTACTTCAAGTTGAAAAAAGGGTTTAGGAGGGAAATTAAGAAAGTAACTTGCTCTGAAATGGTCTTTGAAAAGTATTTCTTGGTGTTGAGGTAACCAAAAAGCTGTAAAGTATAGTTGTGGGTGAAAAAGATAAGTACTTCAAGTTGGAAAATGGGTTTAGGAGGGACATTTTGAAAGTAACTTGCTCTGGAATGGTCTTTGAAAAGTATTTCTTGGTGTTGAGGTATCCAAAAAGCTGTAAAGTATAGTTGTGGGTGAAAAAGATAAGTACTTCAAGTTGGAAAATAGGTTTAGAAGGGACATTAAGAAAGTAACTTGCTCTGAAATGGTCTTTGAAGAGTATTTTTTGGTGTTGAGGTATCCAAAAAGCTGTAAAGTATAGTTTTGGGTGAAAAACATAAGTACTTCAAGTTGGAAAATTGGTTTAGGAGGGACATTAAGAAATTAACTTGCTCTGAAATGGTCTTTGAAAAGTATTTCTTGGTGTTGAGGTATCCAAAAAGCTGTAAAGTATAGTTGTGGGTGAAAAAGATAAGTACTTCAAGTTGAAAAAAGGGTTTAGGAGGGACATTAAGAAAGTAACTTGCTCTGAAATGGTCTTTGAAAAGTATTTCTTGGTGTTGAGGTATCCAAAAAGCTGTAAAGTATAGTTGTGGGTGAAAAAGATAAGTACTGCAAGTTGGAAAATGGGTTTAGGAGGGACATTAAGAAAGTAACTTGCTCTGGAATGGTCTTTGAAAAGTATTTCTTGGTGTTGAGGTAACCAAAAAGCTGTAAAGTATAGTTGTGGGTGAAAAAGATAAGTACTTCATGTTGGAAAATGGGTTTAGGACGGTCACTAAGAAAAGAACAGGTTCTGAAATGCCTTTTGAAAAGTATTGCTTGGAGTCTAGTCATGACCTTCTGATAGGGTTCTACCGATTATGTAATCAATTTCTCAGAAATCCATTTGTCCTAGTCGATTACGTCATTCTATGGACATAAATGGATTCCGGTCATGACCTTCTGATAGGGTTCTACCGATTATGTAATCAATTTCTCAGAAATCCATTTGTCCTAGTTGATTACGTCATTCTATGCACATAAATGGATTCCCGTCATGAGCTCCTGATAGGGTTCTACCGATTATGTAATCAATTTCTCGGGGATTCTCTCCCTTCGATTACGCAATCAATATATCTCTTCCCCACTTTCCCCTTAGAAACAATAAATTAATTCCCCTTTCGTGAATCAATAATTCCCCTTAGAAACAACAAATTAATTCCCCTTTCGTGAATCAATAATTCCCCTTAGAAACAACAAATTTATTCCCCTTTCGTGAATCAATAATTCCCCTTAGAAACAACAAATTAATTTCCCTTTCGTGAATCAATAATTCCCCTTAGAAACAACAAATTAATTCCCCTTTCGTGTCAAATCAATAATTCCCCTTAGAAACAACAAATTAATTCCCCTTTCGTGAATCAATAATTCCCCTTAGAAACAACAAATTAATTCCTCTTTCGTGAATCAATAATTCCCCTTAGAAACAACAAATTAATTCCCCTTTCGTGTCAAATCAATCAAACATGACATCATCTGTCACGTGTGATCTAAACTTTGCCCCGGAAACAATTCTGGTCGAACTCCAAAGATATTAATAAACTTCGGGAAACAATTTGATTAATGACTGTCAGCACAGGTGTTCCAAATTCCCAATCGATTACGCAATCAGTTTCTCAGAAATTCATCTCCCCTAGGGACTCAATGCCCATATATGGTGCCCCGTCCGGACCTTTAGGGTCATCTCTACTGTTGTAGAAACTCAAAAAGGGCTCATTCGATTGGAAATCGAAAATTACAATACGTTTTGAGTTTGGCTCGGTTATTTATTGTAATTTCTGTTCGTTTTGGGTTTCATTTATTTATCGATGCTGATTTGCGGTAGTTTCACGCTTGGTAGATTATTGGATTTTACTTTTGCTCATTTTTTGTTTAATGGAGTTCTTTATTTTTCTTTGAAAAACTTATTTTGTGATAAAGTTTTTTTTAATTAATATCAGCAAATAAACACGCATCCGTGATCTTTCTTCTGGCAAAAAATGCAGAATTCCACATTTTTGTATATAAGAGCTAGAAAAACTCTACAGTAGTGTCCTCTAGTATGCTGAATCTGATGGAGTGGTCTTCATGAATATCACTTGATGTTTGGGGGATGTTTCCCCCCTTTTTCAAAAATTGGGCAAATTTTCTCAGGCTCGTAACTTTTGATGGGTAACATTAAGTTTGATGAATTTAAAAAATAGTAAAACCTCTATGTGCAATAATGCAGTTCTTGCTAGTAAATTGGGCGCCAATTTTGAAAAGAAGAAACGTGGATGAAAAATCACCAAAGAATAAGCCAATATCGTGATACCGAACTGCTTAGGAAGGTGTAGCTTTCCTTTGAAGGTGCAAGTTTTCTTTCTGAATCAATAGATTTTTATTGTTTGAATTTTTACGAACGAAAAGCGTTGCCAAATCTAATTTTTTTTTATTAATTTGTCAGATCAGCGTTGTCAAATCAACTAATTTTGTTTATTGATTTGAGGCTTTTTAATAATACGGAATACACCCAAAAAGTAAAGTTTGGTTAATGCTAATGAAATAGGCTATAACCGTGAATTTATATAATAATACTATTTGGGCTATATATTTGCAGATTATGGGGTGGGGTAAAGTATTTGAACAGCGCCTCTAGCCTAACCCCCATCCCCCTAATGTGAGTTTAACGGTTCAATGCGGCAAAACATACGAATATGCGGTACTGCTTTAAAAACTTCATGATTTTGCAATAGCCAAAAGAAAAATCTTTAGAAACTTTCAGATAAGGTAAGATTAGGTAAGTAAGTTAATTTTAGATAAGGTAGGAAACTTTCAGATAAGGTATAAGATTACCTTATCTTATAAACAGATTTAATTTTCCCCCCTTGCCCTTGGCACTTTACCTTAGTTCATTCCATTCTCTATAGAATTTAATATGCGTAACTTACACCGTTACAGAGGTAATGGCCCAAACTTAATAGTGCATTATAAGGGCTCTAGCTTTATGAAATTGTGCACGTTCTGAAGCGTGTCTTTTATGGTATGGTTGGGGGGGGGGGTCAGAAGAAGCTTCAGTTTTGGAAACCAGAGCTAGTTAAAAGTTGAATCTTGTGATATAAGATGTGTTTTCCGTATCTTGAATCTTTTAAAAACACTCCTTGTGCGATAACTGTTGGCTAATAACAACCCAAACGCAGTAGAATTCAACCCAAACGCATTTTAGTCTTTCCATTCTTCTCTGAAATGTTACGCCAAAAACAATACCGAATAAATTATCTTTGTCTGTATGGGATCAGTATCAACGTTGCCAACGCGGTGCAATTATACCGTTTCTGGTATATTTCAGTTTTACTTGCTCTTTTCTGACTCGAATATCTGTTCAAGTTTTAGTTTATCGAAAATTTTCATCTTTTTATGGCAAATTTCTAGCCTGCTGTTCAGTTGGTACAAATTAATCTCTTTCGGTAAAATTTTAGTTGGAAAGCTGGTACAGTTTATTTCAAAGCGTCGTCAACGCTGCTCAGTATGCTTTTTGCATTATCGAAACCACCCGGAAAAATCTTTCTTTCTCCCGTAGCTTGGATCATAAGAAAAAAGTCTCTGTAAGCTGACAACAAATGCGACTACTGATAGCCGATTAAAACAACAAAAACGTATTTTACCGTCTTTCTTATCTCGTTTAAAATGTTGGTTGTAGAACACAACGACTTTTGAACTACATGTTAGGGGCGGTCTTTATAGACCGCCCCTAACAGCATCCATGGGGAGCATCCCTATAAAATATTTTTTTTTGAAGAATTCGTCTTAAAAGTAAAGGAAATGATGACCCTATTACTATTTTTGTATATTACCCCCCCCCTTGTTTATTTAATATCAAATTTTGCTGTAGAAAATCTCCACCTCTCCTCTAAAAAAAACAAACTGGAAACGTAATAATTATTCTCTTCTTTTAATGTCTTCACAAAAGCTAATTGGATTGTCCTTGTCCTTGAGTCTAGCTCAAGGTTTTCCAGTTGTTTTTGTTTTGACATTGATTCCGGTCCAATTATTTTCCGTCGATATTGAATCCGATGGTTTCTCTGTTGTGTCAACTAATTCTCCGGATATTGTTTTGTAAATAATGGAACGTTTAAAACCACAGTATTATTTTAATTACAACTGAGTAGCCGACAAATGGTTATCAAAAAGTGGTATATCCAATTCAATGTGTTATACAAAGTAGTTGATTTTTATTATTATTATTTTTTTTTTTTTTTTAAGAAGAATAGATTAGCTGAAGTCCGTCTGTCCATCAAAGTCTTCTAGGCGACTCTTTCTTTCGTCCAGGTGCCAACTTTCAGAAATCACCTACACCAGGTGGCGTGTCCCAAGCGTGGCGGAACTATACCAAGTGTTGCAGGGACTGTACCAGGCGTGACAGAACTGTTTGGCACATGTGGTACTCTGAGATGTACAGCAGGTGGTGGAAAGTAGGTGACCCCTTGCTTTCTTCTTGACATAGCCATTGAGAGCTGATATTGGGCCCTTGTAATTATTTCCCCCTACCATTTAATTCCTTCCGTATTTTAAATGGAAATACCGACGGCAGGCTATGGCGGGTCTGCGGGTCTGGCTATAAAAAAAAACTGTACAGAACAATGCTATGTCTCTGGAAATATATTTTGGGGTTATGTACTGTAGCATAGGACTTACCAAACAAATTTTGGTACTTGTCTGTTACCCCGACCGTACTCAAGAAGTGAAGTTATAGGGTTTGTCCTGAAAGTACTTCGGAGCTTGCGCGCGCCGTCTGCATTCGGCAGAGGGTGTTTGTAGCTAACGAACGAGCGACTGGTCAGTTGTCTGTATCCAAACACCTGGAGAGTCAGGACAGGCATTTTTGCCTGACGTGTATCTGTGAGTGGTGCAAGTCGAAAATGCAGCGTACGTTAGAGCAGACGTACGCGATTAAATTCTGGGTAAAACTCGGTAAATCTGCGACAGAGACGTTTAATATGATCAAGCAGGCTTACCCAGAGGCTGCTTTAGCAAGAAGTGGTGTGTTTTGGTAGCACCAGGTCCTTTTGGAGGGCCGGGAAGAGGTCGCCGATGAAGACCGTGCTGGAAGACCTTCGACAAACACTGACAATGTGACTCGTGTGTGCAAATTTTGAACTCAGACCGTCGACTAAATATTCGTTCAATTGCCCAATGTTAAATTTACCAAAATCTGTCGTTCATAACATTGTGACGGTGCATTTGAACATGCACAAGGTGTGCGCGAAGATGGTCCCAAAAGTGCTCACTGACGACCAGAAATTGCGGCGAGTGGAACTGTGCTAAGAAAATTTGACCATGTGTGAAAGTGACCCCCAATTTTTGAATAACGTAATTATAGGTGATGGGTCATGGATCTTTGAGTGTGATCCCGCGACAAAGAGATAATCTTCCGAGTGGCACACGTCGGCGTCTCCAAGCCCAAAAAAGGCAAGAATGAGCAAATCCCAAGTGAAATTGATGCTCATTGTCTTTTTTGACATAAAAGGCATCGTCCACCATGAATTTGTTCCTCCTGGATAAACCTTCAACGCCAAGTTTTATGTGGAAGTGCCCAAGAGACTCAAACAAAGGGGTCAATAAGGTCCAACAAGACATCGAAGCCGACTGGAAGTTGCACCACGACAACTCCCCAGCTCACACCGCCTTTCTCATGAACAGCTACCTGGCCAAGGCTGGCATCCCAGCGCTTCCACAGCCGCCCTACAGCCCAGATGTGCCCCTCGGACTTGTTTTTGTTTCCTTGCTTGAAAAGGCCGATGAAAGGCAAGCATTTTGAGACGACAGAGGGGATCTAAGCTGCATGCACCGAGGCTCTCAAGGCTATTCCAGAGATTGCATACCGTGACGCCTTCAATGCTTGGAAATCGCGCTGGCAGCGCTGCATTGATGCGGAAGGAGCCTATTTTGAAAGTTTTTAAAGAATTGTAATGATTGGTTCGAAAAATGTTTTTAAATTGACCCAGTCCTATTACTTTCCGGACAAACCCTGTTGGTTAATCATAATGAAATATACCAAAATCTGGTGAAAATATATTACTTTAGTAACAAAAGTGTGGAAAATACAACAGAGAATTATAGAAAACATGCTGCCCAGAACCATTATATGAACTACCTAACCTTACCTACTTTATATATTAAATATAAAGTAAAGAGAAAAAGAATACGGCATTGGACTTTACAGTCCCTACCGGTGGTGCTGATCTCCGTATCTTGGGCCCTTCAGCCCACGGGGGGCTGGGGGCCAACCATCCTGTGCTTTCGCACACCCTTCCTGTTTACCTTCGCCAGATTTCTCCAGGTACCCATTTAAAGCTGGGTTGACTCTGGCTGAGCTTACAGATTCACGCCACTGACTCCCGTTCCAAACCAAATATTTGAGTACACTAGGATTCGAACCCTCGTCCTCTCGGACAAACGATCCTAAATCCAGCGCACCATTAAATATTTAAGTAAAATATATCTACATAGTAGTTTATCTCACTCAGGCAGAGCTAATTATAACCGATTGCAGACAGATAAACCGGTTTTACTCAGGTCAAGAACTTGAGTGGGGTCGGGATAATAGACAAATACCTTTAGGTACTTGTGTATTTGCCAGTACATACTTGAGAATTTGGATCTGCAACATCAGACAATAACCGGTTTATAGCTCTTTGTATACGGAGACATTTAGCTTAGGTTCGGTTGAAATCTACGTTGTAGGTATATTTTTGTTAAATATTTAATACATATATATGGTATTTTGGTTGGGTTAGGTTATGTTAGATTTTTAATGTAACGCGTTCTGCGCGGCCCCCTACCATAATTCTTTGTTTTATTTTTCATAGTTTGTTACTAAGGTAGGCCTATCATATTTTCGTCATATTTTGGTAGGCCTATAGTTCTTTATAATTAACCTAACTTCTCTTCTCGAGTGTGTACTGGCTAATACACAAATATCTATTTTTGTTACGTTTTTACGAATCGGCCTAGATTTTTTTGGGTGGTTGGGGGGGGGGGGTCAAAGCTGGTAACCCCTTCTTTCCCCTGGATACGGTCTACCAATGATTACCTTCTTTTCATGCTGATGGCAGACTCAACGAATGTATTCTATTAAAAGTTATTGAAAAGATATTTGCGTAAAAAATTTGCACATTATAAGAATGGGGTTTTCTCTATCTTCTTATTAGCACAAGGAAATTATATGTATGTTCCTGCTGGAAAAAGGTGACCAAATCAGTGTATATTGGGTAAATTTGGAGCCAATTTTCCCAAATCAAATGAAAATGACAGTAAAAACTGAAAAATGAGCCATCTAGTACCATAAAGGCAAAGGTATATTAAAGAAAACTGACCTGTTTCTCTGAATGCTTGAATTATGCAGGGTTATTTGGAGTTGGGAGGGCAGGTTGGGGAGGGAAGGGATATTTGAGTGTTGAAGAGTGATAGAGACTGAATTTGTTATTATTATTTTTCTTTTATATTTTATTTATCTATTATTATTTTTCATTCAGTTATTTATTTATTTATCTATTGTTTCATATATATAAGGTATAGTTTATTTATTTTTGGTTTATTAATAATTGTTTAATTAAATAGTTAAGTTTCTAGTAAATAGTCGAATTAATAGGTAAGTAGTTACATGGACTTTCGCGCGATCGCAAACCTTCATAGGTTTTCTCCTGTGCGAAAGTGTTGTTCAATTTATTCATTTGTTTTGTGAATGTGGATTAATAAACTTAAGAACTTATTTGAGTTTTAACAAGATTTTTAAAGAATTTCAGCTGGGAGGAAAAACTGTTTTCGGGGAAGGTGGTAATTGCCCCCCCCCCTCTGTCCCTTACCAAATTACGACGATGACCAAGATCTACCATACTATTTGAATTTTGGTTCATGTACAAGAATGCTCTGTACTTGAGTTAGTGTTTTAAGGGCCACTGGCCTAAGGGCCCTCACCTTAATAGATTCTTCATATAAGGGAAAAAGGGTAGAAAAAAAAATCAATGTCCATAGAATTTATCTCTGTTTTTTTTTTTACACCGTAAATGAGTGGCCCCCACAAGTCTCAAATTTTATACATTATTTCTGTTTTACAATTTTTTAGATAGGGGGGGGGTCTATGAAATTAATTTAGGCACAATTGTATAAGTAGTAGATTGTGGCCCCCCACAAGTCTCAAATTTTATGTATTATTACTGTTTTACAATTTTTAGATAGGAGGGGGGGTCTATGAAATTAATTTAGGCATAATTGTATAATTAGTAGATTAAACAACCGTAGAAGTTTAGAATTTCATATTTTCATATAGCTACTGTGAACCCAGACAGCGACAAACGTATTTCACCACACGAACTTTCAAACAGATTTCCTGAAATCTCATGAATGTCCTGACTTCTCTTTTCTTATTCCTTTATACTGTCCGTGTTTTTTTCCATATTTGAAAATCCCTTCCCCCTCCTACAAATAAACTCTTGCTTAAATGCCTTGACCGAGCCTTATGGCGTGAAAGATTCAACCCTCTTAGGAGAAAAGAAGGAAAATGAAATCAGAGCCCACCGTGAAAGAGTGACACTTATCAGATCCCTAAACATTATTGCATATATATATATATATATACATATATATATATATATATATATATATATATATATATATATATATATATATATATATATATATATATATATATATATATATATATATATATACATATATATATATATATATATATATATATATATATATATATATATATATATATATATATATATATATATATATATATATATATATATATATATATATATATCTATATATATATACATATATATATATATATACATATATATACAGGAGGGACTAGGCCGTATCCAGGGGAGGGGATTAGGGGGTTTGACCTCCTCCTGAAATGTTTCTCCGACTCGTAAACACGTAGCAAAAATGAATATAAACAAATTTTTGATGCGTTTTAAAAAATTTTTTGCACCCTCCCCCCGAAGAAAATCATTTTGCAACCCCCTCCCTAAAAAAAAACCTGGATACCGCCCTGTTGCTTTTTTAAAGTTTTTTTGGTACTGGTGCATAATGAGGACATTTTGTATATTGTACAAGGAAACCAGTCACGAAATACCCGTCAAGCAGGCTATTCTCAAGAGACCGCTATACATAAATGAATGCAAAGCCGTGGTTTCTCAATGAGTTACAATATTTAAACGATTGTTTTTTCGGGGTTTAAGGGGGGAAAAGGTACCTAGGTTAGGTTACGCATTTAATATATGCTATGATTTACCCCCCCCCCCCCCCCACCCCGTAATTTGCAAATATATAACCCAAATTTGTTTATAAACTATTATATATTCATCCTATTTTATTTTATTTCATTAGCATTAACCAAACTTGACTTCTTTAGCAGTATATAGAAGTGTCCTTATTATGCGCCAATACCGTTTTTTTGTACCCCCCCCCCCCCACCAAAAAAATATATATACATAAAAAATAAAACAAATTCTGGATACGACCTTGAGGAGAGAGAGAGAGGGGGGGGGGGTCATTGGCCTTACTTCGGGGAAGACTCATGTAGTTACTTAAATAACGCTGGAATTTGAGTATTTATTAGCACGTTTGCTAATACCGTTTCCGATTTATAGAAATACTGGTGTATCTTTTTTCCAGAGCAGTTCCAAGATGGCTTGCATGAAGCTAAGAATGTGAGAAAATGATACATGATTGTTGCGGAAAAAAACGAGACTGGATCCAGCCTTAAGGCAATGCTCGAGTTGGTTTTGAATTTTCCGCCAGTCAGCCTATTATTGCAACTATAGCATTACTGGTTTTAACTATTGTTGGTATAGTGTTAAAACAAACGAGATTCAACTATCGGTGAATTCTGTCTGCTTCCTTGTGGAATAATCGGATATTAGGAGATTTTCTGTCGCTGCATACCCAGTAAGTGTTGTAATTTTATTTTTTGAGGGTTTACGTCGCAGTGGCGTAGTTTCGTCGAAATCCTGGGGGGGGGAAATTGGCGCTAATTTTCCGAAATCAAGTGAAAAATTAGCCATATAGTACACTAAGACAAAGATGTACTAAAGAAAATAGACTTGTTCCCGCTGCAAAAAGGTGGGTAAAATTCTGCTTTACCTACTTTTGACTGTCTTGGAAAGGGGTTAGGTTAGGAAAATGAAACTTTTAGGGATGGTTCTACAGGCTAAAGTATGTCCCGGGAAGGTATTTTGAAGTACCTACCTCCACTCCTTCTCCCTCTAAAGGGTCCTGAAATTTGCCAACATGACTGGTCTATTACCTATTGAAATTTTGACAAAACAACATTTTACCTTGATTTTCAGTTATCAGTTTCTTTTTCTCTGGCTTTAGTTCTGAAAATCCAATTCATCAAAAAATCCTATCAGTGCTATAATTTCATAAATATCCTAGGGTGGGGGCAAAGTTGGGTCAAATTTTTCCAAATCAAGTGAAAATGACAGTGAAGACTGAAAAATGAGCCATGCAGTAGGCTACCATGCAACGAAACACGAAACAGTTCCTGGTAACGAACTGTATAGTAAGAGCAACTCGTCTCTATAGTAACCGAAACTTTAAAAACCGGGATTTTAATATTAATAGATACATCAAAAGAATCAAATTTTTATGCTGATTTTAAATATATAAGTTTCATCAAGTTTACTCATATCCATCAAAAGTTATGAGCCTGAGAAAATTTGCCTTATTTTCCAAAAAAGGGAAAAATACCCCCTAAAAGTCATAGAATCTTAATGAAAATCACACCATCAGACAGCGTATCATAGAACCTTACTGTAGAGATCCCAAGCTCCTATCTGCAAAAATGTGGAATTTTATGTTTTTTGCCAGAAGAAAGATCACGAATGCGTGTTTATTTGCCTTTTTTTTTTTCTTTTCCCAGGGGTGATCGTATCGACCCAGAGATCCTAGAATTTTGCGAGAGGGCTTATTTGAACAGAAATTAAAAGTTCTAGGGCCCTTTTTAATAAAAAAAAAGAATAGAATCACTTTTTACAAAAAGCTGCATTTTAGATGTCTTCATATTTTCAAAGAAATTTGATTTTTTAAGCAATCATAACCATATATGAAGTAATAAGTGACGTGACGTAAGATCTAACACCGATTCTGTACTAATAACCATATATGATGTAATGAGTGACGTGACGTGAAAATTGAAAAAATCAATTTTTATTTTATTTTAGTTTGAGTTCAGAATCGATAAAATTATAAACTGCAAAAACATTTATGGTATCTGAGCAATAATTTTAATCTTTTAATTTAAACTAGAAAAATACCTGAAAATTTAAAAATTAGTTTTATTTTTTGTTAGGTTTTTGATACTTGATACGTGACTTAAACACGAATTGTTTGATAATATTTTATTCCATAAGAAAATTATTTATTGTAATGGTTTCACAAGTAAGAAAAAGGAAACCTATGGAGAAGGAACGATATGAAAATCGAGCTAAACAGGTTGCTGGCAAGAAGAAAGAGCACAATGAGAAAAACAAGGACGTTCTCAAATTGATTGCCAAAAACCGATATAAGCAGGATGAGAAAGCAGCAGCTCTAAAGAAACGTCGTGTTTTATAATAAAGTTACGTAACGGATCGGCACAGTTAATTATAAACGGGGAATATGTAAGTTTCATTGGTATCAAGGCTGTATAGATATTTGGGTTGCAGCGGTAGCTAGCAACCTAGTAAGACACGATCACACCCCATACTAAAAAATACAATACTCCAGGTTACAGCGGTAGCTAGCAACCTAGTAAAAGACAATCACGCTCCATACTAAGAAATACAATAGCCTTTAACTCCTAAAAATAGAGTTAGATCAAAACACGAAGTATATTATTAGAATCGCCCTGTCCGAAGCCCCTCTGTGGGAAACTTACAGCTTCTTGGCTTGAACAACGAGGAAAATCAATCCGGGTTGCAGCGGTAGCTAGCAACCTAGTAAGAGACGATCACGTCCAATGTTAAGAAATATAAAAACCCATAACTCCTAAAAAAAAAGTCAGATCAAAACAAAAAGTACACCATTAGAACCGCCTTGTCCGAAACCCCTGTATAGGAAACTTTTTGTCCCTTGGCTTGAACAATAAGGGAAATATATTGGCTTGAAAATCAAGAAAATTGGCAGCTACTACAGCAGTCGGCTTAAACGGCATCTTTTTTTTCTCTTTTTCCACAGATAGCTTGGCACTGGAACATCGTGGAGAGTTGTTCAATTACTCATTTTAAAGGAAATTAATAGGGTTAAAAACCTTTTTTAATTAAAACAAATTATTTTTAAAATACAATCAATTTTTTTACGAAAAACTGCATATTTCGTGTTAAAGATTGATCAATGATGTCATAATCGTAGGATGCAGCAGGTCGTCTCTTACTATTCCAATTAAGAAAAAGCCATATGATTTTTCGTGTTTGTATTTTCACGTCAAACAAAGATCAGATCAGACAGAAAAAAGATCAGATCAGAATGATAACGGATCAGATCAGACCGATCCGGGTTACAGCGGTAGTACATACAGGCTTGATCATCGAAATAAAGCTGAAACCTAGTAAAGGACAATCCACGGCACATAGTAACTAAAAGTGAAGAAAATACAAGCATCTTTTGGAAAGTTTACACTACATTAAAAGATGTAATAACAATCCATTGCACACATTGGACTTAGTTAGCTACTTGATTGTTTTAGGTTCGTCTCTAATCGAACTTAAGATCAACCAATACAAAAGCCTATTAAAATTCAAATTCAAACAGACCAGAAATTACTCTTAAAGAAAAATGAAATCCAAAACGAACAGAAATTAAATAAGTATTTATAGTAAATAACCATTCAACAGCTTCTAATATAAATGACTAAATAACTCTTAAAACGAGTAAAACTGAAATCTAATATACAAATCCTCTTAAAACGAAAAAAAAAAGGTTTTTACTGTTAAAGAGAAAACCTAACCCAAACCGAACAAAAATTGAATAAACAATCTTATCCAATGAAGATACGACAGGTACTAATATAAATGTACACAAATCTTAAAACGAGTAAGACTTAAATTGAAAATACTAATCAAGCTTAAAATAAAAATACTAAAAAATAAGGGTTTGGTTACTGCTTCCTGCCCTAACTATAAAAGTCTAAAACCTACTGCGTCATTGTTGCTTTACTGATAACTATGTGTCTTGGAAAGATTTAACAAAATCAAGCTGAATATTTAATATATGATGATATTAATTCATAAAAGCTCATGAATCCAAGATTTTATTTCACTGTAATTTTTGTTTTCATTTTCAATGCTGTAATAGCTGGAAACAAAAATATTTGTAATATCATTTTTTTTTTCACTTAAGCGCCAATGACGCAGTAGGCTTCAGACTTTTACAGTTAGGGAAAGGGGCAGTAGCCAAACTCTTTTTTGTAGTGAAACTATAAGGAGGCAGGGCCAGATCGACTAGGCACGGGGCCGGATTGGAGTTTTTTGCTGGGCCCTTTCAACATATTAAATATTTTTGTAGAATTATATATATATATATATATATATATATATATATATATATATATATATATATAGATATATATATATATATATATATATATATATATATATATATATATATATATATATAGATATATATATATATATATATATATATATATGTATATATATATATATATATGTATATATATATGCATATATATACGTATATAGTATATATATATATACATATATATATATATATATATATATATATTATATATATATATATATATATATATATATATATATTGTATTATATATATATATATATATATATATAGATATATATATATATATATATATATATATATATATATATATATTATATATATATATATATATATATATATGTATATATATATATATATATATATATATATAATATATATATATACTATATATATATATATTATATATATATATATATATCTAATATATATATAGATATATATATATATATATATATATATATATATATATATATATGTATATATATATATATATATATATATATATATATATATATATATATATATATATATATATATATATATATATATATATCTATATATATATATATATATATATATATATATATATATATATATATATTAGTATATATATATATATATATATATATATATATATATATATATATATATATATATATATATATATATATTCAGCCCTCACCCCGGGGACTTTGGGGGATCAAGTCATCCTAAAAGACATAGCTATTATATTTTCGACCATGCTGAACAAAATGACTATCTCAAAATTTTGATCGGGTGACTTTGGGAATAGAATGAGCATTGGAGGGGGCCTAGTTGCCCTCTATTTTTTGATAACTTAAAAAGGGCACTAGAAATTATAATTTCCGTTTGAAAGAGCCCTCCCCACGGTATTGTAGGATCGCTGGGTTGATACGATCATTCCTGAAAAAAAAAAAAAAAAAAAAAAACACGCATCCGTGATCTTTCTTCTGGCAAAAAAATACAAAATTCCACATTTTTGCAAATAGGAGCTTGAAACCTCTAGAGTAGGGTTCTCTAATACGCTGAATCTGATGGTGGGATTTTTATTAAGGTTCTATAACTTTTAGGGGTTTCCCCCCTTTTTCGAAAATCAGACAAACTTTCTCAGGCACTTTACTTTTTATGGATAGGACTCAAATTGACGAAACATATATATTTGAAATCAGCATTAAAATCTGATTCTTTTGATGTATCTATTGGTATCTTAATTCCGTTTCTTAGAGTTTCGGTTACTAGTGAGCCGGGTCGCTCCTTAATTACATTTCGTTGCCACGAACTGTTTGATTATATAGTCTCTTCGACTAGAACTCAAATGAGTTTTATAATTCTTCGGCACCGTGTTAATTGACATCCAAAAAATAGTCAGCACTGTTTTTTTTTTCAAATTACCTTAAATTTTCAGTGTTGCGTACCATTTTGCTTCCTTATTTTTTACTTTTAAGATTTATACAACATTGAAGACGACACTACTTTTCCATCAAAGCAGTATCCTGCGGGGTTGTGTGGGTACCGGGTTGGACTCCCTCTTCTGAAGCTTTGTCTGAATCGTAAACAACTAACAAAATGCTATAAAACAATTTGACACGTTTTTTTTTTTGTTGAAATCTAAGTGTAAGTCTTATTATAGGAAGGCACAGATGACTCCAAAAACCAGTGAGTATGCGCTTAAAAGCTGAAAAAACAGCCTAAACAGAGGGGGTTATGGAGCCTGGAAAAAGACAAAAGTATCGAAAAAGACCGAAAAGTTGGCTAGCCTAGAAAAATAAGTATGAATGAAGCTAACAGGGGTACATCGATGAGTCCTAAAAACCAGGGAGTATGCGCTTAAAAGCTAAAGAACAATCTTATTTAGAGACCTCTAATATTCTACCGAAAATCTATACATGTAAAAGTTTCCTTAAAACGCTTAAAATAGTGAAAAACAAGCTTATTTCTGAGGGGGACTATGAAATTTAAAACTAGGCAGGGTAAGGATGTATTCTGAAATTTTAATATTCAAGCGAAAAAGGTAAAACGAATAGGCTGATACCTAATTTTAATATTCAAGCGAAAAAGGTAAAAACGAATAGGCGGATACCTAATTATATATATATATATATATATATATATATATATATATATATATATATATATATATATATTATATATATATATATATATATATTATATATATATATATATATATATATATATATATATATACTTAATTTGAATTCTACGCGAAATTACTTTATATGTTGACAGGGCGCTGCAAAAAATTCCACTCTGGCCCTGTGCATAGTCGATCCAGCCCTGCCTCCTTCTCTAACTGTAAAAGTTTAAAGCCAAATTTAATTTTAATTTCTAATTTAATTTTCTAAGCTTTGATCTGATAGTACTTTCCGAAAAGCTTCTAATTGCTTTGATTAAACAATCCTTATGTCTCGGGAGTCGTTCTTGAAGGTTTGGGGTAAAACTCAAACTTTAGTGTAAAGAGCGAGGTGTTGATGAGGAGGCAACTTACTTTTAAAAACAAAGAGGCCCTTAAGTACAAAGTTGAAAAAGGTTTAACACGGTAATTAGTGAAAGACTGAATCAATCTTTCATAGTTTAATTCATGTCAAAATTAAATTTCTTTTTCATTCTAATTCTGTGTGCTAATTTTTATTTAATAAGATCCATCGAACTTCTTGTAATTCTTTGGGTAGGCAACCCCAGGGGCGGATACCTAATTAAGATTTAGATATAAGACTGTGACACTGATAAGAATTTGGCTCCTCCAACGGTATTTTTTGACCCTCTACCCCTATAATCAAATGCAATTTTTACATTCCAGGGGTAAGTGCCACTAAAACGACCCCTGGCGACTCTTTACGGTAGACAATGAGTTAGTTTCCACGTCTTGCCCTCCAATTTTGTAATTGCCGATTCAGAAGAAGCTCTACGAGTGCCTTGAAGAAGGCTAGGGCCCCATTCACACTGAAATTTTGCTAACATTGCAATTTACCTTTTCTGATTGGCTGAAAAATTTCATAAAGAATTCTGATTGGCTCAAATGAGCCCGAGCTATTTTACACTGTCAATAAAATCTTATTGGGTTCGAGCACAATGTATTTTTGTAATGTTCTCTTTCTTTCTTTCCTTCTTCATATTAGATAAAAAAAAAAACAAGTTTTTTTTTCGTATATGAAAGGGGCTGTAACCTCCTCAACGTCAAACTCTTTACGCTAAAGTTTTTATTGTTTAAAAGAATAGAGTTGTGAGAAAGAGTCAAACTTTAGCGTAAAGAGCGAGGCTTTGCGGAGGGGACAGCCCCTTTCATATACGGAATAATTTCTGTTCGTTTAAGTTTTAATGTCGCTCCTTACTTTCAGTTAAAAAAAAAACTTGTTTTTTTCTATTTAATTTATGAACGTTTTTGAATTAATGCAAATTTTTGATTTTGACTCACCGTACAAAAATGATTAAAACACAATTTTCATATTAATTTTACTTTTATTTGGTTTAAATGGCTTTCTCGAAAGCTGTTTAATTCTATTTACGAACGTTGTTATTAATAATAAATATACGTAACTTACGAGTTAACTTACATAACGAACTTCTATGTTCATATATTTTTAATACGTATATTAGGGGGCTCGCCCCCTAGTCAATATCTCGCTCTTTACGTTAAAGTCCGAATTTTGTTCCAATTCTGTAAAAATGACCCATTAATCACAAAGGCTGTTAATTAGAACAAATAGCTCTTATGAAAGTAGGCCCACTGAAAAATCTTTGGCTTAAAGAGCGAAGTATTGACTAGGGGGTCAACCCAATCATATACGTAATAATTTTTTGTTCGTTTTAAGTTTTAGTGTTGCTCCTTGCTTTCCCTTGAAAAACTTTTTTTTTTAATTTAATTTCTGATCTTTTTCTAAATAATACTGAGAAATCTGGCGCCCCCTTCATAGCAATGTCCCTTCCCCCATAAACACTTCATTCATGGAAAGATCCTCCCACACCCCCCCCCCCATTACCAGAAAATATCCCCCCTGAAAACGTCTGTATACTTCCCAATAACCAATACTATATGTAAACATTGGTAAAGTTCTAAACTTTCAGCCCTCACCCCGGGGACTTTGGGGATCAAGTCATCCTAAAAGACATAGCTATTATATTTTCGACCATGCTGAACAAAATGACTATCTCAAAATTTTGATCGGGTGACTTTGGGAATAGAATGAGCATTGGAGGGGGCCTAGTTGCCCTCTATTTTTTTGATAACTTAAAAAGGGCACTAGAAATTATAATTTCCGTTTGAAAGAGCCCTCCCCACGGTATTGTAGGATCGCTGGGTTGATACGATCATTCCTGAAAAAAAAAAAAAAAATAAATAAACACGCATCCGTGATCTTTCTTCTGGCAAAAAAATACAAAATTCCACATTTTTGCAAATAGGAGCTTGAAACCTCTAGAGTAGGGTTCTCTAATACGCTGAATCTGATGGTGGGATTTTTATTAAGGTTCTATAACTTTTAGGGGGTTTCCCCCCTTTTTTTCGAAAATCAGACAAACTTTCTCAGGCACTTTACTTTTTATGGATAGGACTCAAATTGACGAAACATATATATTTGAAATCAGCATTAAAATCTGATTCTTTTGATGTATCTATTGGTATCTTAATTCCGTTTCTTAGAGTTTCGGTTACTAGTGAGCCGGGTCGCTCCTTACTTACATTTCGTTGCCACGAACTGTTTGATTATATAGTCTCTTCGACTAGAACTCAAATGAGTTTTATAATTCTTCGGCACCGTGTTAATTGACATCCAAAAATAGTCAGCACTGTTTTTTTTTTCAAATTACCTTAAATTTTCAGTGTTGCGTACCATTTTGCTTCCTTATTTTTTACTTTTAAGATTTATACAACATTGAAGACGACACTACTTTTCCATCAAAGCAGTATCCTGCGGGGTTGTGTGGGTACCGGGTTGGACTCCCTCTTCTGAAGCTTTGTCTGAATCGTAAACAACTAACAAAATGCTATAAAACAATTTGACACGTTTTTTTTTTGTTGAAATCTAAGTGTAAGTCTTATTATAGGAAGGCACAGATGACTCCAAAAACCAGTGAGTATGCGCTTAAAAGCTGAAAAAACAGCCTAAACAGAGGGGGTTATGGAGCCTGGAAAAAGACAAAAGTATCGAAAAAGACCGAAAAGTTGGCTAGCCTAGAAAAATAAGTATGAATGAAGCTAACAGGGGTACATCGATGAGTCCTAAAAACCAGGGAGTATGCGCTTAAAAGCTAAAGAACAATCTTATTTAGAGACCTCTAATATTCTACCGAAAATCTATACATGTAAAAGTTTCCTTAAAACGCTTAAAAATAGTGAAAAACAAGCTTATTTCTGAGGGGGACTATGAAATTTAAAACTAGGCAGGGTAAGGATGTATTCTGAAATTTTAATATTCAAACGAAAAAGGTAAAACGAATAGGCTGATACCTAATTTTAATATTCAAGCGAAAAAGGTAAAACGAATAGGCGGATACCTAATTATATATATATATATATATATATATATATATATATATATATATAATATATATATATATATATATATATATATATATATATATATATATATATATATAATATATATATATATATATATATATACTTAATTTGAATTCTACGCGAAATTACTTTATATGTTGACAGGGCGCTGCAAAAAATTCCACTCTGGCCCTGTGCATAGTCGATCCAGCCCTGCCTCCTTCTCTAACTGTAAAAGTTTAAAGCCAAATTTAATTTTAATTTCTAATTTAATTTTCTAAGCTTTGATCTGATAGTACTTTCCGAAAAGCTTCTAATTGCTTTGATTAAACAATCCTTATGTCTCGGGAGTCGTTCTTGAAGGTTTGGGGTAAAACTCAAACTTTAGTGTAAAGAGCGAGGTGTTGATGAGGAGGCAACTTACTTTTAAAAACAAAGAGGCCCTTAAGTACAAAGTTGAAAAAGGTTTAACACGGTAATTAGTGAAAGACTGAATCAATCTTTCATAGTTTAATTCATGTCAAAATTAAATTTCTTTTTCATTCTAATTCTGTGTGCTAATTTTTATTTAATAAGATCCATCGAACTTCTTGTAATTCTTTGGGTAGGCAACCCCAGGGGCGGATACCTAATTAAGATTTAGATATAAGACTGTGACACTGATAAGAATTTGGCTCCTCCAACGGTATTTTTTGACCCTCTACCCCTATAATCAAATGCAATTTTTACATTCCAGGGGTAAGTGCCACTAAAACGACCCCTGGCGACTCTTTACGGTAGACAATGAGTTAGTTTCCACGTCTTGCCCTCCAATTTTGTAATTGCCGATTCAGAAGAAGCTCTACGAGTGCCTTGAAGAAGGCTAGGGCCCCATTCACACTGAAATTTTGCTAACATTGCAATTTACCTTTTCTGATTGGCTGAAAAATTTCATAAAGAATTCTGATTGGCTCAAATGAGCCCGAGCTATTTTACACTGTCAATAAAATCTTATTGGGTTCGAGCACAATGTATTTTTGTAATGTTCTCTTTCTTTCTTTCCTTCTTCATATTAGATAAAAAAAAACAAGTTTTTTTTTCGTATATGAAAGGGGCTGTAACCTCCTCAACGTCAAACTCTTTACGCTAAAGTTTTTATTGTTTAAAAGAATAGAGTTGTGAGAAAGAGTCAAACTTTAGCGTAAAGAGCGAGGCTTTGCGGAGGGGACAGCCCCTTTCATATACGGAATAATTTCTGTTCGTTTAAGTTTTAATGTCGCTCCTTACTTTCAGTTAAAAAAAAAACTTGTTTTTTTCTATTTAATTTATGAACGTTTTTGAATTAATGCAAATTTTTGATTTTGACTCACCGTACAAAAATGATTAAAACACAATTTTCATATTAATTTTACTTTTATTTGGTTAAATGGCTTTCTCGAAAGCTGTTTAATTCTATTTACGAACGTTGTTATTAATAATAAATATACGTAACTTACGAGTTAACTTACATAACGAACTTCTATGTTCATATATTTTTAATACGTATATTAGGGGGCTCGCCCCCTAGTCAATATCTCGCTCTTTACGTTAAAGTCCGAATTTTGTTCCAATTCTGTAAAAATGACCCATTAATCACAAAGGCTGTTAATTAGAACAAATAGCTCTTATGAAAGTAGGCCCACTGAAAAATCTTTGGCTTAAAGAGCGAAGTATTGACTAGGGGGTCAACCCAATCATATACGTAATAATTTTTTGTTCGTTTTAAGTTTTAGTGTTGCTCCTTGCTTTCCCTTGAAAAACTTTTTTTTTTAATTTAATTTCTGATCTTTTTCTAAATAATACTGAGAAATCTGGCGCCCCCTTCATAGCAATGTCCCTTCCCCCATGAACACTTCATTCATGGAAAGATCCTCCCACACCCCCCCCCTCCCATTACCAGAAAATATCCCCCCTGAAAACGTCTGTATACTTCCCAATAACCAATACTATATGTAAACATTGGTAAAGTTCTAAACTTTCAGCCCTCACCCCGGGGACTTTGGGGGATCAAGTCATCCTAAAAGACATAGCTATTATATTTTCGACCATGCTGAACAAAATGACTATCTCAAAATTTTGATCGGGTGACTTTGGGAATAGAATGAGCATTGGAGGGGGCCTAGTTGCCCTCTATTTTTTTGATAACTTAAAAAGGGCACTAGAAATTATAATTTCCGTTTGAAAGAGCCCTCCCCACGGTATTGTAGGATCGCTGGGTTGATACGATCATTCCTGAAAAAAAAAAAAAATAAATAAACACGCATCCGTGATCTTTCTTCTGGCAAAAAAATACAAAATTCCACATTTTTGCAAATAGGAGCTTGAAACCTCTAGAGTAGGGTTCTCTAATACGCTGAATCTGATGGTGGGATTTTTATTAAGGTTCTATAACTTTTAGGGGGTTTCCCCCCTTTTTTCGAAAATCAGACAAACTTTCTCAGGCACTTTACTTTTTATGGATAGGACTCAAATTGACGAAACATATATATTTGAAATCAGCATTAAAATCTGATTCTTTTGATGTATCTATTGGTATCTTAATTCCGTTTCTTAGAGTTTCGGTTACTAGTGAGCCGGGTCGCTCCTTACTTACATTTCGTTGCCACGAACTGTTTGATTATATAGTCTCTTCGACTAGAACTCAAATGAGTTTTATAATTCTTCGGCACCGTGTTAATTGACATCCAAAAAATAGTCAGCACTGTTTTTTTTTTCAAATTACCTTAAATTTTCAGTGTTGCGTACCATTTTGCTTCCTTATTTTTTACTTTTAAGATTTATACAACATTGAAGACGACACTACTTTTCCATCAAAGCAGTATCCTGCGGGGTTGTGTGGGTACCGGGTTGGACTCCCTCTTCTGAAGCTTTGTCTGAATCGTAAACAACTAACAAAATGCTATAAAACAATTTGACACGTTTTTTTTTTTGTTGAAATCTAAGTGTAAGTCTTATTATAGGAAGGCACAGATGACTCCAAAAACCAGTGAGTATGCGCTTAAAAGCTGAAAAAACAGCCTAAACAGAGGGGGTTATGGAGCCTGGAAAAAGACAAAAGTATCGAAAAAGACCGAAAAGTTGGCTAGCCTAGAAAAATAAGTATGAATGAAGCTAACAGGGGTACATCGATGAGTCCTAAAAACCAGGGAGTATGCGCTTAAAAGCTAAAGAACAATCTTATTTAGAGACCTCTAATATTCTACCGAAAATCTATACATGTAAAAGTTTCCTTAAAACGCTTAAAAATAGTGAAAAACAAGCTTATTTCTGAGGGGGACTATGAAATTTAAAACTAGGCAGGGTAAGGATGTATTCTGAAATTTTAATATTCAAGCGAAAAAGGTAAAACGAATAGGCTCTTATTAGCTTAAAACCCTCCTTCAAAGCCCGAAAATGGGGGAAAATGTCTATATTTTGCTAAAAAACTTCTTAATATGTCTGACAAGCTTTTATTAGGTTGAAAATTCTCTTCAAGAGCTTAAAGAGACAAGGAAAATGTTTTTACTAGTAAGGAAATATAAGGTAGAAAAAAATGGAAAGACAAAATAAAGAGTAAAAGGCTCTCTAACAGTTAAAAAAAATAGCTTTGTTAGATTGAAAAAAATACAAAGCCCCCCAGAGGCCCCAGGGCAAAGGTTGTAAGTTATGCCCAGGGGGCATATAAGGTTTTTATAGATAGAGTTGTCGTAAAACTTCAAAAGAGGCTCATTCAATTGGAAATTGAGAGGGTTAGTGCCCTTTTAATAGTCGAAAGTGATTGAAGGGTAACTAACCCCCCTCTCACGCCCACCGTTTCTCCAAACACATCCAATCAAAATTTTCAGATAGCCATTTTGTTCAACGTAGTAGAAAGTTCTGGAAATTAGGTCTTTGAGAATAACTAAATATTGAATGTATAAATGTGAAAGCTTATTCTAGTTGCTGTCGTATTCTGAAGATTTATGGTTCAACTTTTCAAATTTCTATGTCAAACTTTTGTATAATTTTTTGTACTGGCTCCGTTTTTAAAATCAAAACAGGCTATGTGCCTTTTTTGTTAGAGTTATTGACTCAGAATTCACAACTAGTGGTTTTCAAGTATGTCTGGAAATTTTTGACAAGCCCCCTGGGAAGCCTATTAAAATTCAAGCTCAAACAGATCAGAAATTACTGCTAAAGAAAAAATGAAATCCAAAACGAACAGAAATTAAATAAGTATTTATAGTAAACAAACATACAACAGGCACTAATAAAAATGACTAAATAACTTTTAAAACGAGTAAAACTGAAATATACAAACCAAGCTTAAAACAAAAAAAAGTTTTTTACTGTTAAAGAAAAAATCAAACCCAAACCGAACAAAAATTGAATAAACAACCTTATTAAATGAACATACGACAGGTACTAATATAAATGTACACAAATCTTAAAACGAGTTAAACTTAAATTGAAAATGCGAATCAAGCTTAAAATAAAATAATAACAAATAAGAGTTTGGTTACTGCTTCCTCCCCAACTGTAAGTCTAAAATCTATTGCGTCATTGGTGCTTTACTGATAGCTGTGTTTTGGAAAGATTTAACAAAATCAAGCTGAATATTTAATACATGATGATATTAATTCATCAAAGCTCACCGATTCAAGATTTTATTTCACTGTATTTTTTTTTCATTTTCAATGCTGTAATAACTGGAAGCAAAAATATTTGTAATATAATTCGTTTTCATTGAAGCGCCAATGACGCAGTAGGCTTCAGACTTTTACAGTTGGGGAAGAGGGCAGTAGCCAAACTCTTGTTTGTAGTGAAACTACAAGGAGGCAGGGCCAGATCGGCTAGGCACAGGGCCGGATGTGAGTTTTTTTTGCAGGGTTCTTTCAACATATTAAATATTTTCGTAGAATTCATATATATATATATATATATATATATATATATATATATATATATATATATATATATATATATATATATATATATATATATATATATATATATATATACATATATATATATATATATATATATATATATATATATATATATATATATATATATATATATATATATATATATTATATATATATATACATATACATATATATATATATATATATATATATATATATATATATATATATATATATATATATATATATATATATATATATATATATTATATATATATATATATATATATACATATATATATATATATATATATATGTATATTTATATATATATATATATATATATATATATATATATATATATATATATATTATATATATATATATATATATATATTATATATATATATATATATATATATATATATATATATATATATATATATATACATATATGTATAGGCCTATATACTTAATTTGAATTCTGCGAAAATACTTTATATGTTGAAAGGGTCCTGCGAAAAATTTCCAATATATCCCCGCGCGTAGTCGACCCAGCTCTGCCTCCTTCCCGAACTGTAAAAGTCTAAAACCAAATTTAATTTTAATTTCTAATTTAATTTTCTAAGCTTTGTGCTGATAGTACTTTACAAAAACCTTCATATTGCTTTAATTAAACGACCCTTACGTCTCAAGAGTCGTTCTTGAATATTTGGGACAAAATTCAAACTTTAGTGTAAAGAGCGAGGTGCTGATGAGGAGGCAACCCCCTTCAAATACGTTATAATTTCTGTTCGTTTTAGGTTTTAATGTTGCTCCTTACTTTCAGTTTAAAAATATATGTTTTTTAAAATATTATTTAACTATGATGACTGAGATGGCTATCTCAAAATTTTGATCGGACGATTTTGGGAAAAAAAGGGGCAGGAGAGGTGCCCTAGTTACCCTCCAATCTTTTTGGTCACTTAAAAAGGGCACTAGAACTTTTAATTTCCTTTTGAATGAGCTCTCTCAACAAATTCTAGGACCAATTGGTTGATATGATAACCCCTGGAAAAAAGAACAAAAAAGAAGCAAAAAAACAACACACATCTGTGATCTGTCTTCTGAAAAAAAAAAAAAAATCCACGTTTTTGCAGATAGGAGCTTGAAACCTCTACAAACCGTTTTCTGATACGCTGAATCTGATAACGTGATTTTCATTAAGATTCTATGACTTTTAGGGGGTATCAATTTTCTCAGGCTTGTTGCCTTTAATAGGTGAGATTAAATTTAATGAGACTTGTATATATTTGAAATCAACATAATAAGCCGATTTTTTTTATATATCTATTTGTATCAAAATTCTGTTTTTCAGAGTTTCGGTTACTATTGAGTCGGGTCGCTCCTTAATATGTCGAAAGGGCCCTGCAAACATTTTTTCATATTATATATATATATACAAATATTTTTTGGGGAAATTGATATCCTAAGATTTTCTGGCCTAAAAATCGATCTATATAGGTCACGAGTTCGAGAAAATTCATGGAGCCTTAATTTTGTGGGAAAATACATGTGACTGACGTCATGTTTATATACATCAGTATCTTAATGACGTCATCCACTAATGTAAAAAGCTGCATTCATGTTACATCTGTAAATGACGTCACATAAAAAAATCACATTCTAATCTGTTTCAATGACGCCATTCATAGCATAAAAAGAAGCGTTGTCTAGGAAGATCTATCAGTCTATTTTTGAAAAGCAAGTAGTTGAAAAAAAGGATGAATATTATAACAAGAAGTTTCGTCATTGGTGCTTCAGTGGCATGTGCTGGAATATCAATTTTTTGGGCGGTCAGAAAATTCAAAACTTCAAGAGAAGATAGGAGCTCTCCTCCTAACAAGAAAAGTGAGCTCCACCCAATTAGTGAAAAAAAGACCATTAGTGCTCTAGCCGGTAAGGAGCATACTCAAATGGAGCAAGATTTTACTCTTGGCAATGTTACTCCAAAGCAATTAGATATTGGAAAAAATTCACAGGCTGAAACAAGTAACAACATTCACCAGAATCCACTTTACAGTGCTGACAGTGTATCGTCACTTCTTCATACAGAAAAAGTAGTCTCCAAACGGTTAGGAGAATCTCGTGCTGAAGTTCTGTCAAGCGTAGAGTCAGAAGAAATTCCGTCGGTGATGCCTGTCGACCTCTTTGTGAATCTACCTGTGCCTAGTGTTGTCTTTGAGACCCTTCCAGTCCCTGAAACATCTGTTGTTGCACCAGCGTCAGAAGAACTAAAAGGCATGCCCGATCTTACCGAAAGTGGAATTCAGAAGAAAACTCACGGCATTATCGATGAGTTCTTGAGCAATAGGGATCTCCAGGATGCTGTTGAATGTGTCAAAGAGGAGATGCATAAAATGACTATCGTGCGTTTTATTGAGAATGGCCTCAATATCGTAATTGAGCGTAAGCCATCAGCTAGAACCGAATTCGGGAAACTGCTCAGAGAGCTTTTGTCAAAGCAACTGATATCCCGTGATGCACTTATTGAGGGTTTTAGGATAATGTTGGAAGGAGCCTCTGATATAATTGTGGACGTTCCTCAGCTATTTGAAAATTTAGCTCAAACATTACAGCCTATCCTGGAGCATGATGCTCAATGTTTGTATGTAGTTAAAGATATGGAACAGCTAGTATCTGCAGATATTACGACAAGGGGACGTTTGATGGCAGCAGTTTTAGCTGAAATAGCGAAGACAAAAGATTAGGAGACGGCAGCTAGTGTTTAGCATACTTCCGGTCTTACTTGGAAATATTTTGGAGCCAAAATTAGTGAAAATATAGAACAACTTTTTAGTTCAAAAATTTGGGTTTCATAAAGGATTCAACTGGAAGCCTGCATCAAGCATCGCACCCTGAACGAAGAGATAATGCTAGTACAAAAAAATGTGACCCCAAGGAGTTTAACACGTGAGAAATTCCATAATAAATAAGGAAAGGGCAAGAGAAAATATTTTTGTACTTTAGAACTTGTGATCTTTTTGAGAGTAACGACATTACAATATTTACTAAGATTTAATCTACAGGATAAGATTGACTGTGTATAATCTAAATTGTATGTTTACTGTGTCACCAATAAACTATTCTTACTTGGAATCTTAGAGTTTTTCTAGAACCATACTATACATATTAGGATTACGTACAAACTGCATTAATAATAGCAAAATAAGAAAAAATATATAAAGAATAAATATATTCCTTAAAGAAGTAAAATAATCATAATCTGATGTCTATAATGGGTTTATTGAAAGGGTGGCACGAAATAACATTCTGGCCCCGGGCGCTGACTGATCTAGATTCGTCATCAGATTCTTACTGAAGTCAAATTATTAACATTAACGAAAAAGCCGTTGGAAGATCAAGCCGAGAATTATTTTTAAGTTTTTCTTGAAAATTGTCTTGTGCAATGTGATTAAGAAAAATATTTCTCCTACTTTTTTTTATCCCTCTCTCTCCTTCACTTTCCCCTTTCTTCCTTCCCCCTCTCTTATTCACTCTTTTGTTTCTTATTTACCTAAATATTTTTGTTTATATTCTGCTTATTTTTCTACCACGGTAAAAAAAATACGGCATATGAAGGGGTTGTCCCCTCCTCAATACCTTGCTTTTTACACTAAAGTTTGACTGTTTCTCCCAATTTTTTAAGAACGGCTCCTGAAACACATGGGCCGTTTAATTAGAATTGAAAGATTTTTTAAAAGTAATAAGATCTTTAATGTTGCTCATTGCTTTCAGTTAAAAACAATTGTTTTTTTCATTTAATTAAATGTGGGAACGCCAAAAATTGAAGGTCCCATTTGCCGCTTCCAGAGGTATCTTGTTTTCACTAAGAACTAAATGAGAGAGAAAAGAACCTGGATATAAGTTAGCAGTCAGGTAATAAGGTAACAGCAATAAGATAATAGTAATTTTGGTGTGCGACTCCTTTCCTGAACTTAAAGACTATATTAATGAAATACTTCATCCTTGCATTCTTTTTATTTATCGAAATTTCTTTATTTATTTGTTTTTTGTTTTTTTTTTCAAATTGGCAGTGTTTGGGAATATGAACCACCTGTTGATGAGAAATAAGTTGTAAAACCATGCGAATCAACTTAATCAGCAAACCTTTTTATATAGCCTAGGGCTATCGAGGCCTTAAAGGGGGGGGGGGTCAGACCGATTGTCACTGTAGCAAACCTTATTTAGAAATATTGCTAAATGGGGAATGGAATGATGTTATTCTTTTGTTGTTGTTGCATCTATTTTTTTTGGTGGGGGGGGGGTACGCTATTGTCACGGTAGCGAACATTATTTAGAAATATTGCTAGGAATGATACTAATTTTTGTTTGTTATTGCATCTAGTTTTTTGGGGAAAGGGATGTGATTTTTCTTCAAATATAACGCAGTTAGGTTTGAAACGGAGGTACCGCTCTCTCTCAGAACTCATGTAGGGCCTACATCAGGTGGTGCGTACCAAGGGTGGCGGAATGGTGTCAAGCATTTTGGGGACTCTGCCAAGCGTGGCGGAATTGTGGACACACGTGGCGTTCCGAGATGTACCCCATGTGGCGTTCAGCGCCTTATTGTTTGCAGCAGGGGTTTTCTACTCATTTTGAAAATGGTAACTCTCACCATCTATCTTACGGTAACTCTTTTCTGATTTGATGTTAACCAGAAGTAGGTCAGGTATTATTTGGGGACGAAATTGGCAGGTGTATGAAAATATTACATTGTTTTTTTTTCAGCTAGTTGTGTTTACGAATCTTAGAATAAGAGCTGTTACTAAGCTAAGTCTAGTAACAGATGGTGAGAGAGACTAATAGAAAAACAAAGTGGTTACTAATTGTTCCACGTCATACCTTTTTTCTGAACAGCAAAACTTTTGGTTTAATTAGCAGGGACACTGTTAAGAAGATGGGGGGTTGACCCCCCGGTGACTATAGAGTGTTTGAATTTGTGTACACGAATCAGAAGATGAATTCATTGGCAGCTCGTTAGTGGCCCAGCTATGTTGAAAATTAACCATGACTATCAAATGTTGTTGGCCATTGTCTTCGCTGCAATTCAAGGAGATAAAACCTATCATATCGCCGTAGATATTACCTATAGATATCAACTATTTCATATCATTCTATCTGTTGATCCTGGTGACACTGCCATTGCCACCTGGCGCAGTGCCACCTGGTGACACGGCCATTTCAGGGCTCTACCTGATGCATCTCGGCCGTCTATAATCAAAACTTATTCCCCTAAAACAATAGTTAAGTAACATTTTTGTATGTGCTGTATTATTATCGTATTGGTGCTGCTGTGTGTCCTGCTGTCTGCGTGTTTTTTGTTCTGCCCGATGTTCTCCCCGTGTTTTGTTCTGCCCAACACAAGCTCTGTTGTGTTGTTTTGTCAAATACTACAAGTCCCCTTTGTGTTCATCTCTGCCGGAAACACAACATTTGCTAATATTTGTCGTAGACTCCCGTAACCTAAAACCACGATTGCTCACAACTTATTTATATAAGGTGTGTCATTGAAATGTACGATAGACTGATCTTAATACTTAGCTCATCCAAATTCAGCTAAAGATTCGTTTGTAGACATGACCTGTTTTCCGCCATTCTAACAACAATTGTTGACTAATAATTTTATGAACCATTCTGTTTTTGGGAACTAACAATAAGTTATTAGGCTAACATTATTAATAAGCTTATTAACAAACCAATTCATGGTTGGAGAAAACTCTTGGAGGATTTGAAGCCCACTATTCAAAAACTGGTCATACAGGGCTGCCACCGCCATGGTTTATCCATGAAAACATGGATTTTTCTACCCCTGCCATGGATTTTGGAAACGCCATGGATTTCCATGGTTTTTCATTAAAAAACATGGATTTTTCAAGAAAACATGGATTTGGATTTTGACCAACTATGATATATATTTATAAGGTATGTGTCACTGTTTATGCTATGCAAACTTGCATCTTTATTGCTATTTAAGTTCACGAATAAACCGTTCCTTATTGGGATTTGATTACTGGTTATAGAATGTAGAATGCATATATAATTTTTTTTTTTTTTTGTATTTTCCAAATGTCGTGTATTGATTTTGTTCTGTTCAAGGCACAAGATCAGTCAGCTTTTCATTCTTGCGCACCACAGTACTTCTATCAGAAGAGAGGGGAATCCCAACAGTTTTAGATTCCCGTCACCTAGCGACAGAACGCCATTTATCTCCATGTTGCAAAACAGTAGAGTCGTGGCGCCAATCGGAACCCCGCTCTGTCAGAACCAAAAGTAAATAACCGTAACATAAGTAGGAAATTCGAGCGCATCTAATCAGGCTACTCGTTTCTTCATGCAAACGTTTTCTTCCGGCCGAATCACCTATCTTTTCGTACGAAGAAATCAGCCGGAAGAAAACGGATGCGAGGGTCTAGTCTGATTTGAGACCAGTATTGTGCTTACGGCAGTTTCCTACTTCTTTTACGGTTATTTACTTCTGGTCAGAACCTAGCTTTACTTTCGGTTCACACAGATGCGATCTCACGGTTTTTGTATTTACTCACGGTTTCTCCCTATTGACGGAATATTCTCCGTTTTGCTGGTTTGCGAGATACGTTGAAATATTCCGGCGCATTCGACGAGCTGTCGCATGGAAAAAAAAATGCAAACCGTGCACTTTCTCGTTGCATCTATATAAACAAAGTTCTATGTCATCGAAAAGCCGTACCTGTGAGCGACGCAAGCGGCAAATCTTTTCGTACATTCGGCAACAGTGCTTGCCATGGATTTTTTCTTCGGCTGGTGGCAACCCTGGGGGTGGGCTGCCATGGACAAGTCATGGATTTTTTTCTTACGCTTGCCATGGATTTTTTTCTTGAGCTGGTGGCAACCCTGTGGTCATACAGTAAAGCAAGATGACTTGCTCATGCGCTGTAAACATTAATGGAAAATCCGTTATATTTAGTTACTTCGGCACTTATGTATTAGTTGGTACCGACGCGAGAAGTCAAGTTTGGTTAATGCTAATGAAATAAAACAAAATATGATGAAAATATAATAGTTTAGAAACAAATTTGGGCTATATATTTGTACATTAGGGGGGTGGGGGGGGTTAAGCATAGCATATATTAAATACGTAACCTAACCTAGGTACCTTTTTTTCCCCTAAACCCCAAAAACCAATAGTTTAAAAATTGTAAAAGCAATGACAAACCACGGTTTGCGATCCAAATCTCTATTGACAGATACTCGTTTGACTAGCTTCCTTTAGCATCTCCCTATACAATATATCGCGTGGGTACCAGCTAATGCATAAGTACCGTCACTTCTTTTGTTGGTTTATTATCTCTAGAGATAGACTAGCCTAGTTGTCTATGCTGAATTTTTCTTTACAAGCATGTATTTGTTTTCTGCCCATTTAAGGCTTATCCGGTTTTGGTATATTATTTATCTGATGTCTTACGGTTTTAAGTATCAAAGAAAAACGAAAAACTTGCTATCATTCCGTAGGTGAGATTCAGCTCTATCCATCTACTGACTTGGGTTTTTGAAATAACCAAAGAAAGATTTAAAGGAAATGGGAACTTCGTGGGAGGGTGTAAAAAGGTATGCTTTGAATAGATTGCGATGGAGGAGGAGCGTGCGTAGCTGTGTTGGCCACAGGTGGCTTGGTGTTGCGGTGAGTTGTTAGTAGTAGTAGTAATAGTAGTATTGTAATAGGTTATTTTTGTGTTTACTGAATAATAATAATAACGATAATAATAATAATAGTAATAGTAATCATAATAATAATAATCATAATAACATTAATAATACTAATAATAAAATAAATAATAATAATTACACTAATAATTATTAATAATTTTATTATTAGTATTATTATTGTTATTATAATTATTATGATTATTATTATTACTATTATTATCATCGTTATTATAATCGTTATTATTATTATTCAGTAAACACAAAAATAAAGAAAAACACAGGCACTCGTAACAAAAGTGCAGGAGAACAGCTATGACAATGTATAAATGCACCTAGCGTAAAAGGAGTTGGTTCCAAGCATGGTTTGAAATCTTTTGGTTGTGTTTTTCTCTAAGATTAGCAACAGCTATAGTAGGATCTGCTATATGAAGTTTATTAATGAACTTTAAACTGCAAATCCAAATTGGATATCTCAGTAGGTGCATTGCGAAGGGGAAGAAAGTGTAGCGGATTTACAATTTATAAACGTGTGTACCTTCCAGAAGGGTGTTGGGGTGCTATATTGTACTGGGTTTGTCATATTAAACATGCGTTGGAAATTAGTTGAAAAGTTACAATTTTCGTATTTCTTAAGAAAGTTTAAGTCCCTCTATATTTAAAATTGAAATAATATGTTAATTTTGGCTTGATGAGTGGGTAGATCTGAGATTTGTGAATTCGGTTCATCTTTCAAGTATCATTATTGACGTGATAAGAATGAAAATTTCAAGAAGCCTCGGGATCCTTAAAAAACATAAACACGTATTTCCAGGGTCAATTCTTAGTATCCTGTTCTACAGCCTAGTTCAATCTTAAGTTTCATGCTGTTCTATTTGGATGTCAACTTTCGCCCCGTCATTGAAGCCACTTTCAAAACTTTATGATAAAGCAAGGACTCTTATACAGGACACTAACCATTCCCTACCTTACAGAATGTAAGAGTGAGAAAACGGGTATAATGTAAATAAAACAGTGGAATAAAAACCCAAAAAACAACAACAAACTTTGAATAATAAAAATCCGAGTATTTTGACTCCACTTCCGGGAGCCTTTATCAAAGGTAAAAAAATTAAATTTAAATTAAACATAAAGTATAAAGATAAAGACAAAACAAACAAAAAACACAAAAAAAACGCAAAAAAGCAAATAAATAAAACTCATGTCTTGATAACCTCCAAAATACTGCAATCACTGTAAATAGCCTGAATAAGCACATATAAATGACAAAAGATTGTCCCTGTTACACCAGATTGTCTCTCGTGTAAATTCAATTTGACGCTTTTTAAGGAAACTGGCACCATAGCCAGCTTCCTGCTGCCCTATGTTGTAATATACATAGTAATAAAAGTAATATATATTTCTGAGCAATAATTTATCATTCCCTCGCTTCCAATAATTTACAGATATCTTATACTCCACCAGTATCTTATGCTCCATCAGTATCTTATACTCCATCAATACGGTCTGACTTCAACCCTCTGATCTGTCCCAGAGTCTGCACAAAACTGCTTCTCGTTGGGTGTCTTCAAAAAGAATGTTAAAGAATTTCTATTTAATTCAATATATATACGGGTTTCAATTTCAAAACAAAACATAAAAATACACTTATCAAAATTCCTTGTGCATTGCTGCACGCTTCGGCCCGTAATAATTGCACGCTCTAAATACAGCATGGTCTCCTGTCTTTTCCAATTTCCATTCCGAACCGCCATCAATTATCAATAAATTTAATACAACTTCTACTCCGATCACACCCTTTGAAGTAAGTTTGCCCCGCTTTTCCTTGAAGTTGATGTCTCTGGATTGGGCTGGATGTTTAATTGAGTTGACGGAATCATGTAGCACTCCTCTGCCTAGCTTGTGATTCTTGGGATTGTTAAGGTGGGTGACAGGATTATGGATTTTTATTTGTGTATGTATGTTGAGTCTCTTAAATACCTTAATGCATTATGCTGAACATGTTTTTTTATGTATTTGTTTTGTTTTTGTTTCTCCCCTGTGTTTTATTGCCCATAGGGCCTTACGGGAGAGACTAGGCTGAAGTGTTTTTTGTTGTTAATTTATTGACGAATATACAAAAACTCTGAACTAGATAATTTTGGAGACCACACTGCCTTCCTATGACGACAAATAAAAAGCTCAAACAGGGAGAAAATCCTTTTAATAACGGTCACTGCATATGTGACCGAAATATCTGATATTTTTTGTGAATTTCTATCACTGTTTGTGAAACATTGTCTATTAAAAGGATTTTATCCCTATTTGAACTTTTATTTACAATGTAAAAAAAACTGATTTCCAACAAGATGTTTTAAAACAATTTTTGTTGAATCTCAAACAATTTTTTTTACAATGTAAACTCTGAACTGAACTGAACTTTAAAATATCCTGTGCTTTTGGTGCAAGTTCCAGCTGTAGCCTTGTCGAAAAAATCTCTCGTTTCCGAAAAAACCTCTTGTTTTCGAGGAAACATTTCCCTTAATACACTGTAAAAAAATTGTTTGAGATTCAACACAAATTGTTTGTAATGTTTATCAACAGCAAAATGGGAATTTCAACAGCTTAAATTGAATATTAGAGACCATTTTGGAATTCAGTTATCATTATTGAATATCCAAATTGTTAATAAACATATTGGATTCCCATACCCGAATTAAATTTTCAAAGAAAACATGTTGGATTTTAAGATCCTTATTGGATTTCCATCTTGTTTGTTGGATTTCCTGTTCTTTATTTAGATTTCCATCACTATCGTTGTTCAATTTGTTAGCCCTACAATCTTTTGAACAATAAACTAGCTGGATGTTCTAACAGCTGTCAGGAATGGTCCTCAATGACCATTTTCAGATATAAGTCCCAACAGGTCCTTCTGCTCAGAGACAGACTTTTTCACTCATCATGAAGTTTACTGGAATCGTCGGTTTCCAGCAAAACCTAAGTAATCATGCTACTGAAATAATCCCGTAAGTATGATATTAACATTTAACAAGTCCGGTCTTGTGTTTATTTAGGAAAAGGCCAAAAAAGATTGTTTCTTTTCTATTAATACACTGTAACTATTCCATAAGCCATAAGTGATTAAAAAACCCATATGATATTTTTCCATTGCTCCAAAATATTAATCGTAAGCTAAAATTATTTGTATATTAATTTATGCATGTTCATAAGAACGTTTGTGCATGAATTCACTTTAAATGGCACCATAGTTAAATTCAATATGATATTCAAGAAATTTCAATCTACTGTTGAAGTTTAAACCATTTTGATTTATATAACCTATTTGCGTCAAAATAAAAAATTTTCTACTGAAAACTGCATAAATCTTAATAATTTCAATAATTTGTTGGAATTCAATAAGCAAGTCACAATTTCAACAGAAAAATCGGATTTTTTTTTTACTTGTTTGAATTCAATAAGCAAGTCATAATTCCAACAGAAAAATTGGAATTTTTTTACTTGTTTGAATTCGAGCAAAACATTTTGTTGGAAATCAATTTTTTTACAGTGTACGCTTTTGAGAATTGTCAGATAACAATTTCGCTACGTATTTTTTGTTTCAACAAGCTAACAGAAAATGGTCAGCCAACATTGTTAGTTAATAATTAGATAGCGGAACGAACCTATAATTAAGCTTTTTTTGGTGGAAACTGCCTATTTAAGTCAATGGAAAAAATGATAGCGGTCATGTGTACTGGTAGCGGTCATGAGTGTATTCTGTCGCATTCTGCTTTGTTGGTGGCTAAAGTGTGGTGCCTTAGATACGGGAATAAAACATGAATGTTTAGAGTGTCCAATTAGGTGATTTTTTTTTTTAGAAAAAATGGTGATTTTTTTGTTACGATGGCAACTCTGTTCGTGCTCTCCCTGAAATCTTTAGATTTTTCCTTTCGCTATAACGTTTTTTAGATTTTAAATCTTTAGACTTCTCCTGGGACCATTTTTCTATTGGGTTTTTTATTTTCCGTATAGTCTAATTTGGTAATTTCTTTTTGTTTTCATATGAAGATAAAATACCACGAAATAAATTATGGCCTTTCTGCCCCAAATCCTACCTTTTTACCGGTTTTGTAAATTAAACAGAATTTATATTTGATTTTCATAGAGATCAAATTTTGAACAGTGGATTTATTGCCCGAATTAGGGTCTGTGACGATGCTTCCAAATTCCCATCACTATCCCTTTTCACTTGTATGGCTAGAAGGATTCCGTGAACACGTCTTTATTAACCTTTTTTTTTAATTTTTATTCAGAATTCTTTTTGGAAATTAGGCCTCTACATCGTATTTCCCAGGATGTACGCCTAATTCTTGACGTAATTTGAACTTGTTTTCCATGGTAGGATCTATTTTTAAAGAATCTCTCCGACCTTACAATTAGCAAAGGAGAGGGCGCATCTTGCTGAATTTTTTTGAAATTTGAGTCGAACTGTAAATCCTTACACGAACATTGCACTCACCTAGCAAAACATTTTCGCGATTTTCTGAGGTCACTATTCCGGAGGTTTGAAGGGTTGGGGGCAACTTGAGGTCACTATTCCGGAGGTTTGAAGGGTTGGGGGCCACTTGAGGGGATGAGAACTTTGAAGATACATTCACAGTCCTTAGTGTAGACTGCAGATGTATTCAAGGCCCTATCCAGGGGGACCTAGGTGGTTTGAACCCCCTCCCCTCCCCCCTAAATGTTTGTCCTACTCGTAAAAAACGTAACAAAATGAATATTAATTTTTTTTTGATAAAATTGTTTTTACCCCCCCCCCCGAATATTTTTAGTAAAATCTCGCCACCCCCCCCCCCCACCCCCACACCGAAAAAAAATCCTGGAACGGCCCTGGATGTATTAGTGACAGTTTTGTCTGTGGGGTGCTACAATTTCTAATTTAGATAAAGTTGCTATTCTCTGCTCTTTTTATTGTTATTTTTGTTTTGACTGTCAAATAAAACTAAAAATAGCAAACTAAAGGAAATAACAACCGGAAAAAAACTCACTAACCTTTCAGACTCTTTCCCTGTACGTATTCCCGTGAAGAACCATATGTATTTTTCATAAAAAAGAAAAAAAACTATTTGGATGAATTTGATCTCCGTTTCATGTCGTACCACCAAACAAATAAATAATTTTATATCTTACAACCAATTAAAAGCTGAATTGACCCATTTTTGTGCTTCAGAAAATGCAAACAAGTAAACTCTGTTGCCTCGTGTTTGTCTCTTTTCATTGATTAAATAAAAAAAAAAGTTTTTTTTAACTGAAAGTAAGGAGCGACATTAAAAATTAAAACGATCAGAAATTATTCCGTATATGAAAGGGGCTGTCCCCTCCTCAACGCCTCGCTCTTTACGCTAAAGTTTTTTATTGTTAAGAAAAAAATAGAGTTGTGAGAAAGTCAAACTTTAGCGTAAACAGAGAGGCGTTGAGGAGGGGACAGCCCCTTTCATATACGGAATAATTTCTGTTCGTTTTAAGTTTTAATGTCGCTCCTTACTTTCAGTTAAAAAAACTTGTTTTTTTTATTTAATTTTTGAACGTTTTTGAATAAATGCAGGTTTTGATCTTGGCTCACCGTACATGAATAATTAAAACAAAATTTTCATATTAATTTACTTTTATTTGGTTAAATGGCTTTCTCGAAACTTGTTTCATTTTATTTACGAACGTTTTTATTAGTAATAAATATACGTAACTTACGAATTAACTTACGTAACGAACTTCTATATTCATGTATTTTTAATACCTATATTAGGGAGTTCGCCCCCTAGTCAATACCTTGCTCTTCAAGCGAAAGTTCGAATTTTGTTCCAATTCTTTAAAAATGACCGCTTAATCACAAAGGCCGTTAATTAGAATAAATAGCTCTTATGAAAGTACTAAAAAATCTTTGGCTTAAAGAGAGAGGTATTGACTAGGGAGTGAACCCAATCATATATTTAATATTTTCTGTTCGTTTAATGTTTTGATGTTGCTGCTGTTGCAGTTGAAAAACTTGTTTTTTTATATTTAATTTCTGATCTTTTTTTTAAATAATGCTGGGAAGTCCGGCGTCCCCTTGATAGCAATGTCCCTTCCCCCATGAAAACTTCCTTCATGGAAAGATCCTCCCACATAACCCCCGACCCTCCCCCCCCACTACCAGGAAAAATCTGCCCTGAAAACGTCTGTACTGTATGCTTCCCAATAACCAATACTATATGTTAACATTGGTTAAAGTTCATAACTTTCAGCCCTGTTCCCGGGAACTTCGGGGAATTAAGTCATCCTAAAAGACATACTTATAATATTTTCGAACATGCTGAACAAAATGGCTATCTCAAAATTTTGATCAGGTGACTTTGGGAAAAAAATTAGTGTGGGAGGGGGCCTAGTTGCCCTCCATTTTTTTGGTCACTTAAAAAGGGCACTAGAACTTTTAATTTCCATTCCAATGAGCCCTCCCACGATATTCTAGGACCACTGGGTCGATACGATCACCCCTGGAAAAAAAAAAACAACAAATAAACACGCACCCGTGATCTTTCTTCTGGCAAAAAATGCAAAATTCCACATTTTTGTAGATAGGAGCTTGAAACCTCTACAGTAGGGTTCTCTGATACGCGGAATATGATGGTATGATTTTCATTAAGGTTCTATAATTTTTAGGGGGTCTTTCCCCCTTTTTTCGAAAATCAGCCAAATTTTCTCAGACGCGTAACTTTTGATTGGTAGGATTAAACTTGATGAAACTTATATATTTGAAATCAGCATTAAAATCCGATTCTTTTGATGTATCTATTTGTATCAAAATACCGTTTTCTAGAGTTTCGGTTACCATTGAGCCGGGTCGCTCCTTACTTACAGCACCACGAACTGTTTGATTGAATAAAAAACATTGACTGAACAGTTTTTTTTTCAACTGAAAGTAAGGAGCAACATTAAAACAAAAACGAACCGAAGTTATTCCAAATATGAGGAGGTTAACCCCTCCTCAATACCTTGCTCTTCATGCTAAAGTTTTTAGTACATGTACTTGTAATAAAACACTTCCTATTCCAATTAAACGGCCCTTGTGTTTCAGGAGTCGGTTCTTAAACAACTGGGAACGACAGTCAAACTTTAGCGTAAAGAACAAGGTATTGTTGAGGGGGACAATCCCTTCATATATGGAATAATATCTATTTTTTTTAGTTTTTATGTTACTCCTTACTTTCAGTTGAAAAAACTTGTTTTTTCTATTTAATTTCTCATCTTTTTTCAAATAATGTTGGTAGATCTGGCTCACCCTCCATGAAAAATTCCCTCCCTTCACGGGAAACTCCATGTAAAGTTCCTCCCCTGTAAAATACACCTCCCCGGATAATTCCATCTTCGCTGAAAATTCTGCTCCCCCCCCCGTAAAATTTCTTGCAGACAATTCAGCCTTAAAAATTCTTATTAATATACTTTTATTTGATAAAGACTTTAATTTCTAATCGTTTTTCCGATCACTCCGGAAATCTCCCCTTCCGTAGAATTTTTTTCCTGAAAAATCCAAACTCGCTGAAAATTTCTCCCTGACAATTCCTCCGGAACATCTCAACAGGCAAAAAGGGATGGACAAAGAGAAAGTTTCAAATATGAAACAAGAAGTTCATATAGGATTTCTGTCAAATCCCCCGGTGTAAAATTTTTCCTGGAAAGTTCACCCCAGGAAATTTTGCTTCCCATGTAAACCCATCCCAAGCACAAATTCCCCCCCCCCCCTCCGAAAAATCTCTGCATACTTCCCAACAACAATTACTATCCTCAAAGAGTGGACAAATTTTATAACTTAGAGCCCTTTTCCCACGGGCTGTGGGGGGGGGGTCATGTTCCATGCCGTATCTAGGAGGGGGGCTATGGGATTTGAACCCACCGAAATGTGTGTTTGACTCGTAAAAACGTAACAAAAATGAATATAAACAAATTTTTTATGTGTTTTTTATAACCCCCCTCCTCCGAAAAAAATCCTGAATACGGCCCTGGTCATGTTATTTCTAAATGCTTAATTATTGAATCTTTCAACTATTCTGACATGATTAAATTAAAACATTATCACTGTGCCATTGTCACTGGTACCACTGTCATTGGTACCTTAAGCAAATACAACTTGATGAGCCTTTTCGTTCTCTAAGCACTGGGATATATAAATTAAAATAATTTATATATTTAAGATATCAATAATTTAATGTGTAATTAATAGATTATTGAATATATTTAGAATAAAATTTAAACTTTTCTCCTTGGTGAGAATCAATACATTATTTTTTTATGGTGAATTTTGATTTTTTTTTGTTGAAATATACCTCATCTAGTATCAAAATAGGAGAGATTACCCCTTATGGAATAATTTCTCTTCGTTTTAAGCTTTAACATCGAATTTTGGTTTCATTTTAAAAGCTTTTTAATTTGATTTTTGTCTAGGAAGAAATGTTGTAACACCACGTTGACTGAAAAATAATAAAACTGAAAAGTTTCCTGCATCAAATTGATATGTAGTGTAGCAGTTTCAGTGGTCACGAACCACCAGATCTTCAAAAAGAAAACAAACGAATCATTTTGTTTGAGAAAAAACCTTGTAACGGTTTATATTCCCTGTAAGCAGTATTTTGTCTGAAGATCAAGTTGTCCATTGTTAACATATAAGGTTCTTTTTCTAGAACAAAGCGATTATTCACAGTCATTGTAGAACCACAAATTGACCCATTGATTTCTGAATGGTAAGATTCAGCCATGGACAGAACTTCACTTAAATAATCCGATAGCTTTCCATTGGAAATCGATCCATTGGAAATCGATTCTCCGATTTCCAGTGGAAATCGAAAGTGCTAGTTCCCCTTTGAGAATAAAGACCCTTTTCAACCAAGGAATGCAGATCTTAAATGAATATGTCAGCAATTAAATCCAACAGACCTTAAAATGAAATAAAAATAAATAATAAATGGCTCGATTTTTTAATTCAAAAAATTTGAATTAAAAAAAAAATTATTGCTAAAACTTGAGGTACTCTTCTAAAATCCAGGACACACAAAAGAAAGGCCGCATCGTAATCTTAAAGCCGCTATTGATAAAAAGGTTTCTGCTGCATAGTGAGATATTGCTCACTCCGTGACAAAGATTTAAACTTTAGCTTTTTGGGGTTTAGGGGGACTAAAAGGTAGCTAGGTTAGGTTAGATGGTGTTGTTCTATTAACCGGACTCTTTTTATATCTGAAACTCGAGACGTGTTGAAAACCCGTTTTTACGGGATGATACAAGACACCGCTGTAGAGAAATACAATGTATAATGTGGTTTTAAGTTCCTATACGATATTTAAAGTGTTATTTTTTGATGTTTGGGGGGGGAGGTACCTAGGTTAGGTTAGGTTACGTATTTAATATATGCTATGCTTGCCCCCCCCCCCCTAATGTCTAAATATATAGACCAAATTTGTTTCTAAACTAATATACATTCATCCTATTTTATTTCATTAGCATTAACCAAACTAGCACTATATAAAAGAGTCCGGTTAGTAGAGCAGTACCGGTTAGATTATGTTACGTATTGAATATATGCTATGTTTTACCCCCACCCCTAATGTGTAAATATATGGCCCAATTTTTTTCATAAACTATTTTATTTTCATCATTTTGTTTTATCTCATTAGCATTGGCCAAACTTCACTTCTCGCATGTGTCCTGGATTTTAGAAGAGTACCAAACTTCATAATTAAATTATAAATGGAAAGGCAATGTGGCTTAAGAGTTTTTTTTTAGTATTGATAAATGATTGACTGATTGATTGAAAATGGTAAATGAAAATACTGGATCTTTTCTAAAGCAAGTCTGTTGGGTACTGATGCATTAGATGGTCGCTTCTAAAAAGTCAAGTTTGGTTAATGCTAATGAAATAAAATAAAATAGGATGAATATAAAATAGTTTAGAAGCAAATTTGGGCTATATATTTGCACATATTGACATATGACAATTCATATGTCTTCCCCCTTTGTACAGGCCAATGAGCCTTTGGGGGAATAATAACATGTAATACTGTATGTGTATCTAATGAAGAATAAATCGTATCTTACAGTAGGGGTGGGGGTGGGGGTTAAAGCATAGCATATATTGAATATGTAACCTAACCTAACCTAGTTACCTTCTCCCCCCTCCTAAACCCCAAAAAACAACAGTTTAAATATCGTAAACACAATGAAAACTACTCTGCATTCCATTTCTTAATAGCGGTCTCTTTGAAAATAACCGGTCTCTGGCTGGTTTCGTCTGTCATTGCATGACTGGTTTCCTTGCGTAGTATATAAAAGTGACCATCTAATGCACTAGTACCAGTGTTTCCACTTCAAATTTTTTCAAATCCCTAAAAGGCTGGTGGAAAATCCCTATTTTCAATACCAAAATCTCTAAAAGTTTCCCCATTGTCTAACTTCTTTCCAAGTCACAAGTAAAGCCTTATTATGCTGTCTTTTAATAGTATATGTTCAAGACGACTTATTTTGCAACTCAAGACCTTTTGCTTGTACCAAAATATCTTCTTTAGAAGTTTAAAACAATGCTTTGTATTTATCGACTAGCTAAGTTCAGTTTTCATTTATGAATTCTGGTGCCAGATCTCAGATTCTGGACCAGATGAAAATATTTTTTATGTATTTTTTTTTCTTTGCCATGATTTATTCCTTCTCTATTAATACTTTTGCCATTATTTATTTCTTCTTTATTAATATTTTTGCAACACCCTCGTTTTTATTTGAATTGGTACAAAGGATTGGCATGAATGATATCCAACCAGTCACTTTTTCAAGCATTATTTTTGTCTTGACTTTTTTCTATATTTAGTTGTCTCCTAGAAGGTTCGTTCTTGGTTGCCACCCAGTGAAAAAAATCACTAGATTCTTGAAAAAAAAAACACTAAATCAGCACATAAATCACTAGATTATTGAAGAAAATCACTAAATCAGCCAAAAAATCACCAGAATTATAATACTATTTATTAGTGTAATGAATAGTTATTTTGCTTCTTTACCATGTTCTATACAGGCGCACGAATGGGAAGGGTGTATAATTACCCCCCTAGATGTAGAAAAAAACTTTTATATTGGCGTTTTGTTTTTTCTCAAGCGAAATTACCCTTGAAATTTTGAGAAATGCCTTTTTGCATCTTTATGCAGAGAATAGAACAAAGTTCTTGAAAAAACTGCAGTTTTCCCCCAAAAATATGAGAACTATTTTGTTTTTACTCTAGTTGAGCTAGTGTAATTACTGGACACCAGTAGCAATTTTGAAAATGACCTTTTTTATATTTTTATTGAAAAAATTTGTGTCGCCCTTCACAAATTTTGATAAGCATGGGTTTTATCGTTTCTTTAATAAAAAAGATCCAAAGAAAATGTTTTTCTCCCAAAATATTTCCGTTTATTACTGACAATTAATTAAAAAAAATTTCCACCAAAAAAAATTTTTCAAGGAAAGTAAAGAGCTCTAATAAACCTAGAATGAGCAAAAATCAAATCAAATAATCTACCAAGCGTGAAACTACCATACATCAGCATAAATAAATAAATTAAACCCAAAACGAACCGAAATTAAAATAAATAACCGAGTCAAACTCAAAATGACCAGAAATTAACATGATTAGGGCTCACAACCCCTATGCTTTCTCAATTCCAGAACATAACTTGCACTCTACTGAAAAAATACAAATGAATGTGCATTGTCAGTTTAATATACATATGCTCATAGTTGTTCTTTAAAATCTTAATAATTTTCTATTTATTAAAGTGAAAACATTTTTCTCTAAGTAAAGTGCAAATTATGTTCTGGCCTTGAGTAGGCATAGGGGTTGTGAGCCCTAATCATGTTATGTTCTGCTCGTTTTGAGTTTGACTCGATTATTTACTGTAATTTATGTTCGTTTTGGGTTTCATTTATTTATTGATGCTGATTTTTGGCAGTATTACGCTTGGTAGATTATTTAATTCTATTTTTGCTCATTTTTGGTTTAATGGAGTTCTTTACTTTTCCTTGAGAAACTTATTTCGTGGAATTTTTTTTAGTTAATTGTCAGTAAAAAACGGAAATATATTGGGAGAAAAAGATTCTTTGGATCTTTTTTTTATTAACGAAACAGTAAGACCAATGCTTATCAAAATTTGTGACGGGTGGGACAAATTCTTTCCATGAAAATATAAAAAAGAACATTTTCAAAATTGTTGCTGGTGTCCCAGTAATTTCCCACTTTTTAGATGGAAACCTGCAAAAATTACACAAAAATTTTACTGCTGTGAATCAGGGTGTTCGGGGTATACACTTTTGAAGGGGGGAAGGTACACTGAATGTCATTTTGTCTAAAATCCCTCTCACAAAGCGAAGTTTGGTCTCCTAGTACTGCTTATTAAAACTGATAACAATAGAAAAAGAGTATAGATTGGTACCGATTATATGTGCGTATAGTTTTGGAACCTTTCAACTATGCTGAACAATTGGCTATTTCAAAATTTTTATCAAACGATTTTTGAGAAAAAAGGGATGTGTGAGTGGGGCCGGTTGCCCTCCAATTCTTTTGGTCACGTAAAAAACTACCCTAGATATTTTAATTTCCGTTCAAATGAACCCTCTCCCGATGTTCTAGGACCATTGGTTTGAAACGATCATCCCTGGGGAAAAAACAAACATCCTTAATTTTTCTTCTGGCAAAAAATACAAAATCAACATTTTTTGCAGATAAGAGCTTGAAACCTCTATAGAATATGAAGTTAAACGTGCTTATTAGGCATTTCAGTTACAAATAAGAGAATTTGGAGAATTATTGGAGTATTGATTAGATATTAGAAGTAAAAACTAAAACCATTAAATAATTCTCAGAGGAGATATCCCACCCTCTTTACTCCCTACCGACTTCAGTCATCAAACTATAATCCATTTAATCTATATGGGACAAGTACCTTGCGCCCTTAGGATAAGAGAATAATGATTTTCAGAGGCGTATTTCACTCCTCTGGCCTCAAAACTTATGGTGGAAGTAATTTTGTGCAAAAGAGACAAAGCAGATTGATTTTGGGGTCTACATACATTCTGCACTAAAGTGTCCAAAGATTTACATGGAAATAGAAAAGAGGGTACCTACAGCTAATGAGATGTAAATCAAGAAGAAATTTAGAAGCAAACATTACAAGTCTTACTATGAAATGTACTAAGTCCTATTTTCTTTTTCAATAATTTCCTTTTTTTCATTCAAAAAATTATATTTAATGTACACCTACCTTTTTTTCAACAACTCCATTTCTGACCTATTTGCAGATGTTGAAGCTTTATTCATATCCAATCCACTTTCAAAGGTTTTAAGAGAAGAAATTCTAATTTGGAACTGATAGATTAATAAGAGTAAAAAACCTTAAATATGAAGAAAAAATTTCACCTGAGCAAATGTTGTGAGATAGGAAGTATAGAACATATTTGCAAATTTGCAATTAATTAGGTTCTTCTAAGATGTTGATGATAACACTCTGAGGTCTATATCTGATATATTGCGAAATCGAAAGTTTCAAACATGGTATATTTGCATAAATACTAATTTGGCACATATAGGGAGGTGTAATGGACCATTATTTTCCTTTTTTTTATTAGTTAGCTTCCTGTATGATTTATTCGATTGAGTAAAGAATCTATGCGCTATATCATGAAAAATCACTAGAATTAGATAAAAGCTTAGAAATTCCTTAAAAAATCCAGGAGACTTGTAAAAATCCCCAAATCCCTAAATGAAAAAGTTTGCCCCTAACAGACCTCAAAAATCCCTATTATAGGGGGAAAATCCCTAGAATGGAAACACTGACTAGTACCGTCTGTTGTTCGTATAAGCTTAGATTTGGAAGATTGCTGAGAAGAAAACGTGTTAAGAAACCAATTCTTATTTCATAATATACAGAAAGATTGTAATTAACGCATTTGAATATAGTGGAACTATACTTTATCCCCCCTAATGTAAAAATATATAGCCCAAATTATATATTTCCCGTGTATTTTGCCATGCGTCACTCTTGCTTCAACCCCCTGTACACGTAAATTGATTCAACGCTAACAAAATCAAGAAGCGGAAAATGCATAGAAAATATATCCACGTGCCTCTGGATATGGGGTCATCCCCTAACTAAACACTCCGATCAGGGTGGCTGCAACCTCATGTGGCGGGTGGAGCCCACCCCGGGAATATCAGTATCTAGGTTAAACCTAGCTCTAATCAGATTCCAGGCCTAGGGTCGGTTGGGCTAGCGACCCTCCACCTGAAAATCAAGTGCTACGCAAAGTGACTACATAGCCTCGGATCCGGACCTCCTTTTAAGATCTCGACCTACGCGCGTCAACGGACATGCTGACGACGTCAGAAAGACTGACAGACTGAACCTTCTAGACCAAAGGGGGCTTCGAATAGCCACCTGGAATGTTTTGACCCTGAATGCACCTGCATCAAAGAACCTACTTTCTCAAGAACTTCGTAAGAATAAAGTGGCGATTGCAGGTCTCACAGAAACCCGTCTTACTGGAAGTGGAGAAGAGCGAATAGGCGATAATCACTCGTTAGTCTGGTCTGGAGGGAGCATGAGAAGAAATGGTGTTGGCCTCGCGCTAAAGGCCTTGCAAGAAAGGCCTTACTCTTGCACGAAGCTGTATCGGACAGAATAATGAAGGCCCGCTTTGGGCACAAGCATGGCAAGATGACAATTTTTGTATGCTATGCCCCGACCAACGATTCCGACGACGTAACCAAGGAAGAGTTCTACTCTGCTCTGTCCAGATGTCTGTCAACAGTTTCCCCCCACGATGTCACTGTTCTTCTCGGTGACTTCAATGCTACAGTGCGAGATGATATGGGTGTTTGGCGTGGCACAATTGGACCTGTATCCCCCGACCCACTGAACGATAACGGCCTTCGCCTACTCGAACTGTGCCGATCCCATGAACTTGTGATCGCAAACACCTACTTTCAACGTAAGACTATCCACCAGTACACGTGGTATAGTAACGACGGTCGCACAAAGAAGATGATTGACTACGTCATTATTTCTAAACGCTGGAGATCATCGCTGAAGAACTGCAGAACTTACAGATCAGCAGAGCTCGGAAATGCAGATCACAGGCTTGTATGTGCTGATGTCCAGCTTCGCCTCCATGCACAGCGATCGGAAAGAAAACCAGTAGCAGTGGATATTGGGAAACTAAAGGAGCCATATACTCGCCAGAAGTATAGTGTTGAGATATCAAATCGCTTTGAGCTCCTGGGCACACTCAACAACAGCGAAGACGCCTGGAAGTATTTTAAATCACAGACCAGCGAAGCAGCACAGCTGGTGCTTGGCAAGCGGAGTTTCCCGAAGAAATCGTGGCTAACTGACGAAACACTGCAGGTCATAGAGCAAAGGCGGAGGGCAAGACTTCTTGGGGACATGGCCACCTATCGAAGGCTCAATGGAGTGCGGAACAGACTTATTCACCGAGACCGAACTCAGTTTGTTGCAAGGAAAGCCGATGAAATCGAACTAGCAGCAAAAAAGAAAGACATGGGTAGCCTGTTCAAGCACCTCCGCGATCTCACAGAAAATAAAACACCAGCATTGGGACCCGTCCTATCCAGGGATGGGACACTTCTCTCTGATGAGGGTTCTTGTCTCGAGCGGTGGAAGGACCACTTCTGCTCACTCCTGAACAACACTAACCCGTCTATGCCTCCTACTGATAGTCCCAGCCAACCTGGCAGTCCAAGATCCGAAACAGATGCTCCTCCAGACGAGCCTTTCAGCCCCTCAGAAATTGGAAATGCAGTAAAAAGGCTCAAGAACAATAAAGCTGCCGGTATCTGTGGCCTGAGTGCAGAGCTGCTAAAATATGCAGGTCCTGTTATGCTCCTGTTTCTCCACACCCTGTTCTCTACAATCTGGCAAACCGAGATAATTCCCGAAGATTGGCGGAAGGGTGTCATTATCCCTTTATGGAAGAGGAAAGGTTCTAGAAGCGACTGCTTGAACTACCGTGGAATAACCCTACTGTCTGTCCCAGGAAAACTTTTCTCAATGGTCCTGCTAGATCGATGTCGAAATATCATTCGTAAAATCCGGCGACCGGAGCAAGCTGGTTTCATGTCGGACCGTTCAACCATCGAGCAGATTTTTACGATCCGACAAATCATAGAAAAAGCCACGGAGTTCCGACAAAAAGCTTTTTTTACCTTCGTCGACTTCCGTGCTGCGTTCGACTCAGTGGACCGAGAAGCTCTTTGGCGGATTCTAGAATCGACAGGCCTCCCTAAGAAATACTGCAGACTCTTCAAAGCTCTACACCATGGGACGGAGAGCTGTGTTCAAGTGAACGGCCGCCGCAGCCCGTTCTTCCAAATCACGACAGGAGTGCGCCAAGGATGTGCAGTTGCCCCAGAGCTCTTCAATGTCATCATAGACTACGTTATGACTAGGACTACTTCACGTCTCAGCTTTGGACTCAAGTTTGGAGATCGTGTCATTACAGATGCTGATTTTGCCGATGACTTGGCCATTCTGGCGGACTCCATGGAGCAGTTGCTGGAAGCGCTTCGAATCCTACGAGAAGAGGCTGCAAAAGTAGGACTGCAGATAAACTGGACTAAAACGAAAATTATGGCCATAGACCCATCCTCTCCTGCTGCCAATCCTTCAGTTAGCCTGGATAGCACCACTAGCATCGAAGTTGTCCAAAGGTTCACCTACCTGGGCTCCATAATTTCTTCAGATGGCTCGCTTCTTTCTGAACTACAAGCGAGAAAATCCAAAGCGTCTTCTGCCATGGGCAGACTGAACCGTCACCTGGCGAAAACCGAACATCAGTCGCACAACGAAGCTGCGGATTTTCAACGCCCTCGTCGGCTCTGTGATGCTCTATGGAGCTGAGACGTGGCAAGCTTCAGCCGCAACCCTCAAGACAATTGATGTCTTTCAGTCGAAGAGCCTGAGGAGGATCGAAGGTCTACGATGGTTCGACTTTGTCAGCAATGAGAAGCTGCTGCAGCTCACCAAGCAGTCTCGGTTTTCGACCCAAGCAGCCGAGCGAACACTACGATGGTTCGGACACCTACTTCGAATGCCTCCACACATACCTGTGAAAACGATCCATGACTTCGACCCTGTCAAAGCCGGTTGGAAGTGACCTCGCGGCCGACCGAAGAAACGATGGTCTGACAGCCTGTCCGAGTTCCTGGCGATGGCAAATATCAGGTTGAGCGATGTGCAAACGCTTGCCATGGACCGAAGTGGATGGAGGAGGCAGACGTCACTCTCTACGCCGAGCAGCGCCCGGCAGGAGACATAAGTCAAAAAGTCAAGTCATATTTACATATTGGGTTGCTGTTGGGGTGGGGGGAGGATAAATTTTAGATCCACTGCATTCAAAATGTGTTAATTATAATTTTTCTGTATATTATGAAATAAAATTTTTCCTTCTCATGAGCCCCAAATCTACATATTGATATCCTATTAACATAGGCTAACAAAATAAACTAGGATAATCTTTAACGGCTGTCCAAATAATGATGTAATCGGTATATAGAGATAAAGATGCGTAACCCTGTTTCTCCATATTTTTGTAAATTATAGTTCTACTTCCTTAGGCTATATATTTTTTGGTACTTTCCCATTATGCGGGCCTCTCTAAAAAGTCAAGTTTGGTTAATGCTAATGAAATAAAATAAAATAGGATGAATATATAATAGTTGAATTCATAGGATGAAGTATAATAGAAACAAATTTGGGCTATATATTTGTACATTAAAGGGTGGGGATGGGGGTAAAGCATTGCATATATTAAATACGTAACCTAACCTAGGTAGCTCCCCCCCCTAAACTCCAAAAAAACACAGTTTAATATACCGTATACACAATGAAAACCTTGCTATCATTGCCTACTCTATTGCAGTTAGACGTCAAAAACGGTTTTTATCATTGCCTACTCTATAGTGGTTAACCCGAGAGGCCCGCATAATGGGAAAGTACCTTTTTTTCCCCTATGAGTTTTGTTAATTCTAGCCTTATACCCTATTTTTTTTAGCAACATTTAGTGTTTCTCTATTGACGAAGGAGAAATTGAACATTTTTTTTTGTGTTGCCAAAAGATTACACAAACACTGGCCTGCTTTTGACAGCCAGAAATGAAACTCTTTTCTATCTTAAGAACTCCAAACAGGCTTTTCCACGAAAATTCAAATGTATTTAAAGTACAAAGACCATCGAAATGCAAAGAAGGGTATGGGTCCAGGACGAGTCGTCCTGGACCCATTTTCGTATTGTCCTGGACCGATTTTCGTACCCAGGACATGTCGTCCTGAACCTTTTCATACCAGAAAAGGCATGATTTTCTAAGATTTTTTCATTGGTTGTTTTATGAAGTTTTTAGAGCAGCATCACACTTTCTCAGTGTTGCCACGTTCAACCATAAAAAGATTTAACTATGTGTGTTTGAATCCTTACTAAACATTCAGACATTAAAAATCTTTTGATTTCAAAAACAAGTATATTATTTGAAAATTAAATTCTCAACTTTTCCTAATTTTTCAAGATACATTTGGTTGTATAAGTTTCCATTGATTCATTTCAAAAAATCAGAATTAATTTTCTTGTACTAGGTCATGGGCATACGTAGCTTCTTGTCTAGGGGGGCAGCCCATTCGGTGATGAATGTGGGGGGGGGAGCTTAAGTTTTATTGACAGTTCACAAAACCTTACATTGCCAGCAAGTTCTATCACACCTATGAAATTTTTGTCAATAAATAATCACCAAAAATCGTCAATAAGCTTCAGCATTAATCTTTTTGGATTAGAGCTAAATCTTTCCAAAACAATATAGATAATTGCTTCTTGTTTGACTTTTATTCTGTCATTCCTGCTGTTTATTTCCCGCTTTTTCAACCATCTACTCTTTATCAACTGCTTTTTTAGCCATCTACCCTTTTTCAACTGCTTTTTCAACCATTTGCAATTTCAGCCATATCTAGTGTAAATTTTAAGTTCTAGGGGGGAGCAGGTCGGCTGTCCTCCGACAAAACCTAGTATCTACATCTGAGTAACTTCCGAGAAAACCGAAAAACGTTGTTCTTCAAAGCTGCTGCTTTTCCAAGACCATTTTTAATGTTTTGAAGCATCTTTAAATGATTGTTTTCACTGATAAAGTGTAATTTATCAGTTATTAGATTTTGGCGTGAATGTCGATTTCTAGTATGTACATGCTAGGTATGACACGAAAACAATGCTGAGCTCCTGTGTAGATACTAGGTAATATCAACGAAATTAAGCATCGGCGAATAATTTCGTTTGCACCATTGGATTCCTTGTGGTCTAATTACGCGGGATCCACTTTTAACTAAAATTTTTTGTAGATACTAGGTTTTGTCAGAGAACAGCCGAGGTGCCCCCTTGCCCCTTCCCCCCTCCGTATGCCCATGTACTAGGGACTTTAACAATTTAAAGCAGTATCTAAGAAGAATCGTAATTCGTTGCCCTCTAAAAATTGAAGCTAAATTAGGCTGCAAAATTAGGCTCTAAAAAATTAGGCTGCAAGCATTCATTCCTTGTAATTCATCAGCATCACTGCTATTGTTGAAGAAATGACGTTGGAATTCCAGCATCAGTTGGAATTTTCCAAACTCTTTTTTAGTTCAGTTTCACAACCATCTTGGGATGGAGAATGAGCGTGCACCGCTATGTTGGCCTCAGACGGCTTGGTGATTCACTTAGTGTATAGTAGTAGTTACTTTCATAACGATTTACGATTCTTCTTGAAAGCGACGACAAAATTGAGAAGTTGACGCATTATTTTGTAAGTAGGACTATTTATTTTCAACGCCAGTTGATAAAGCCTTCCTCCTTTTTTTCGTGCGAAGCGATGACATCGTATGGCATCTCTTGAGTCAGCCTTCTTTCAATAGTGAGCAGGACAATGATGTCAATCTGTCATGGCTGATTGAAGACCTTAAGTAGTTTTTCACCCGACGAAGGGTGGGAAAGGATTTTTCTCCTGTGGCAGGCAAACCAAGAACCATTCTTAAGGCAATGTCAATGTTTGGCTAGATGTCAAATGCATCAGAATGACTCAAAACCTTGGTAACGTCAGTTAGAGTCATGCTTCTTTTCTTCATCAGTATTTTGCAACAAGACGGGTTTCTGGTTCCCACATTCATCTACAATCATAGGCTCAAGGTCGTCAGGATAAAAATTCAATAACTTACTTGCATGCTTCATGATATCTGAGGCGTGATTTGCGCAGCGGTGGAGTCCTCCTGGCACTTCGACGATAAATCACATTAGCTTCTGGAATAGGCAAAACCAGGTCATTCAAACTGAAATTTGATTCGCGGGAAGACCTACAGAGTGCAATCAAGTCTCCCCCCGTGATTGGGTATGAGCGGCTGCCGATTCACGAATACAAATTTATGCCAATCCAGTGCTACAAGTGTCAATGCTTCGGCCACGTAGCAAAGGCATGTCCAAATCCGCCAAAGTGCTCCCGTTGCGCTGGTAAACACTCCAGCTCAAAGGACAATCCCTGCCAGAACCCCCTCAAATGTGCTCTATGTGGTTCGGCAAACCATCCCTGTTACAGTTTTAAATGCCCTGAAGCACAGAAAGCATTAAAACAATGAATAATCTTGAACTTAAAGTTGTATCATGGAACATGAATGGTGGAGTTCTGGCTAAACTACCTCTGGTTGAGCAATTAGTACAAGAATATGACGTAGTCTGTCTACAGGAGCACTTTCTTACAACAGAAGGACTTCAGCTTCTTGAGGTCAATGACAGTTTCAGCGCATTCAGTGTTCCTGCAAAGCGTTCTGGCAGAGGTAGACCCTCTGGTGGTATTTCAATACTGGTACGCCGAAGTCTTAATCCTTCCTTGTACAAGCAGTCTGATTTCTTCGTCGGTGTCCGCATTGCTGATACAGCCCTATTCTGTGTCTATATGCCCTCGGATTATCGTGACGATGAATCTGATACAAGATTCAATGTTGCTTGTGGACAGATTTGTGGAGCAGTTGACGGATGTGTTACGCAAAAACTGTCATGCATTGTAACCGGAGACATGAACTGTAACCTGTGCGACAACAGCCCAAGAACTCAGGTTCTGGTTGCTGCCTGTGAAAGTCTCCGTGTACTTGAAAATGACCTGGACTACACGTATGTACATAACTCCGGCTCTGTATCCTCCCTTGACTCAATGCTGTGCTCTGCAGATGTGAAGACAAACGGAAAATGTAGGGTAAAATTAAGCATCTGTGCTTCCGACCACCTACCTATCTCAAATGTGTTCTGTGTCACTAATAAACCTACTCAGCCCGATGAATGTCACCGTAAATGGGTGGTAAAATCTGAGTGGGGAAAAGCCGACTCTGCGCTTTTCAAGTCCGTGCATGATAATATACTTGAAAAGATAAAGGTCCCATTTCAACTGCTTCAACAAGGTTCACCTGTTCCCGATAATGAGAAGCAGATACTCCTGAACAATTACTGTGCAGAAATTACACATGCCCTACGCTGTGCCGAAAAGGCTGCAGTTCCGACACGAAAAGTTCGAATCGGAAGTGAAAATCCACAGTGGTCTCAGAATGTACAGTTGTCCGAGTCTTGTAGTCGATCTAAATTCTGGTATACACTATGGAACGAGTGCGGGCGCCCTCGTCAAGGTGTCTTGAATGATATCAGGCTATATACTAAGCGAAAGTTCGCCAAGACCCTTGCTAAACACCGAACCGACTTAATGGACCAGAATTGCAAAGTGCTTGAAGGTGACCCAAATGCAGTCTGGAAGTATATTAAAAAGAAAAGGGGTCTGAAATCTCGCAAAGAAGAAATTTTGCCAAGTGAAAGTGATTGGAATAAATATTTCACTGACGAATTCTCACCGCCGAACAAGGCTCTCGAGGAAGAGTTCGAAAAAGAGCTCGACTCCCTCCTAGCGTTAAATGAACGAAGTGTCGGGTTCGTTGTTACTGTCTCTAGTATCCGTCATATGCTATCTAAACTGAAAAAGAAGTATTCTCGAGGTGATGATGGTATTTGTGGAATGCATCTGGCTATTGGGGGTGACAGTGTGTTAAATCACCTTGCTCTTATGTACCAGATGATCTTTAACTGCGGTCTTGTCCCCGATGTTTTCTGTGTTGGCGTCGTTACACCAGTTCCCAAAAAAGGGAATGATCCCAGGAACTGTTCATCATACCGCCCCATAACTGTTGCGCCGGTATTCTGCAAACTCATGGAAATGCTTGTTTTTGATGACCTAAGTGAAGCTTGTTATACACCCGATTCGCAATTCGGGTTTAAGAGTGGTACTAGTCGCGAGCATGTTCATTCGTTGATAGCTAATCTTTTGCTCAGTGCTCACGATAATAATGATACACTTGTTCTAGCAAGCCACGATGTACGTAGAGCATTCGACTCCGGTATCCACGCACATATACTTAGTTCTGCTTGTAAACGCGGAGTTGACCGTTCGGTTGTCGTTGTATGGAGGAGCATGTATAGGAGACTGAGAGTGAAGATTAAAGTCCCCACTCATCGCGGTATGGTGGTATCCACCGTAGTTATACCTGTCCGTAAAGGTATCCGGCAAGGCTCCATTACTTCCCCTCCCCTATACAACAACAGTATTATCGTCCCTCAAGAATCTGCCAAAACGTGCTGCATATATCTAGGTATAGACGTGTCTCTCATCAATTACGCTGATGATATACTTAACGCAAGTAGGTCTGTTTCAAGGGTTGAGGATAACTACAATATATTGAGTGATGAATATGCTAAGATTGGGCTAGCTTTTAACGCTGCCAAAAGTGAAGTAGTTGTTTTTCGTCGCAACGCGAAAGATTCGACCCCGATTAGCGTGCTCCTAGGTGATACTGCGGTGAGCTCAAAGCCATCTCTCACTTACCTTGGACTGCCGATCGCTTCAGATCTGCGGTCTACTCGTGAAGCACTGGTTGAGCATTTTTCAGAAAAGGCACGCAAAGCATACGGACTACTCCTACCCTGCAAACGTATGTATAACCGCCATATACTCGGAAGGCTTTATTCTGTGTTCGTTATCCCGCATGTTCTGTCACTCTCGCCGTTTTGGTCTCTTTTCACCGAATCAGATAAGCGCTCAGTCCGTCGGGTTTACTATAAGTATGCAAAATATCTGTTAAGTGTTACGCCATGGGAGAGAAATTCAAGAGTTTCGAAAAATTACAGCGTTGCGGACCCGACTACTGCAGCTACTGAGCGAATCGTCCGATTTCGGCGTTCGCTCAATCCTGATCATGATATGTACCGAGCTATCGTAGGCTAGTTTGATTACGAGTTTAGTATGCTGTATATAGATTGTTATTGAAGTCTTGTTGTTTCTCTTATTGCGTTTTCTTTTTCTCTTTTTTTTTCTTTTTTTCATTACTCCGTTGTGTAACCTTGTGTTATTTATGATGGGAAATAAAAACCATTCATTCATTCATTAGTCCAATTTTCATTAAAAAAAAAATAAAAAATAAAAAATCGCTCAGTGATAATTTATTGCGCCATGTGACATAGTGAGCCCCTAGGCCCGGGCCTAGTGTGCTTATTGGTAAATCCTGGCCTTATTCTACTAAAATCGATCGATCGACCGATCGATTAGTTTAATCAGAATACACGTATCCCCTTGCGTCCATTTAAAACGCATTATAACCAAATTTCAACCATTTTTGCAGACTGAAAAGCGTTCAGTGCATGTCTTTTCCACAGCCACGAAGATTGTCACATAAGGACCACCATGAGATGGCAAGAAAGGCACGATTGGAACTCGAGAAAGATAACAAGGCATATTTTCCAAAAACGGTTTTTTGCCACTCTTGAAAATGATGTCGCTTAACGCCTTTCGTATTTCCACTGCCGCGTCGTATCCAAAGGACTCACAAATCGGATTAAGCTCGTATATTTCCTGTTTGCACTTTACATGCCAAAAGACTGACAAGCTTCAAAATATCGATGAATTTGTTTAGTTAGACATTTGACAACAGTAAAGACGAAAAATTGCGAGTTAGTTTGAGATTGTCAATGACCTTCAAATTTTTTGCAGAGTGGATGGAATAACCAGTTTGCTGTTGTTAACCGTCCAATATGTAAAGCTAATTGCTATTCTGGTGAAAAAGCTGAAAGTCATTGCACACACCTGACGGTTTTAGTTGGTTTTGTAAGGGACATTATATAATTCTTTACCAGGGTTGTGACATTTTGGGCAACTTTTATTTAATAATTCTTTCTTTCGCTGTTCTTATGAGCTACATCAAATAGTTCGACAGAAACAATTCAAGACAGAGAAATAGGCAAAAGGACTAGACTGTGTTTTGGGTTAATACTATCACTGCTACTTACAGCTCACTGCAGCACCAAGCCGCCTGAACTCAACACAGGTACGCCCGCTTCTCTTCCATCCTAATCTATTCAAAGCCTCCCTCTTTACACCCTGCCAGGAAATTCCCATTTCCCTTATATCTTTCGGTACTTACATGTTATAGCGACCACACTTTGTTCTTTATCTGTAATGAAAACGGGTTTCTGTATCCAGTCGGAGATAATCAACTTAGCCTGAGCGACATTAACGGTAACTATGCTGGTATATTCTAATTAAATATTTAATATATAGACTCGTAAGGGTGGTTAGGTTAGGTATTTAATATAATGCGTTCTGGGCGGTCTGCTTTTTATAATTTTCTGTTGTATTTTCCATAATTTTGCTACTAAAGTATTATATTTTCATCATGTTTGGGTATATTTCATTGTGATTAACTTCACTTCTTTGGTGTGGTGGCTGTAACACGTAAGTAACCAGTCTTTCTACACGACATTCCCCCACCCAACTGAGGCCTTCCTGCTTTCTGTTTACCACTATAAGGTTGGTTGAAAATGACAATCTTTGGCAATCTGTCATCTTTTATCCGCAGAACGTGTCCTAGAAAGCGGGCGGTCCTTCCACAATGTCAGATTTTTCCGACATATTCGGATTTTTGTCGATTATTTCTTTTCCCTCTTGTCGGAAAAATAAATAATCATGTCAGACTTCGGAATTTTGTCGGAATTCCAGTAAAAACGGATGTTTGTCCGATTTTTAATTGTTCTAGATTTTCTTGTTTTTTACTGAAGAAGGAAAAAAAACCTATCACTAGTTTAAGAAAGGCGAAAATTTTGAAAATTTGTACATGTGTCTTTGCTGCTGCTGCCAATTTGGGATCTAATCTTAGAAAAGTTAAGGTGAGACTTTTCACTATTATAAGATTAGAAAAGAAAAATTAACTAACTTGGCTTGCTATTGTCAACACAGTACAGGAGAGCTAGGCTACTATGGCCACTCACAGGTTCAAAATGTTGAAAAATGTGAAAAAATAGCCCACCAAAAAGAAGTAAGCAATTTGGGTCTGGGCCCACTAAAATTGCAAGATTTACTATTTCATTCGAATAACAATCTTTCATAACGATTTCATACAAGATGCGTTACAGTAAAGTAGCAAAAATATATAAAGCATTGATGAAGCATTGAATCTTTTTCTTGAGGCAATATCATGTTTCAACTGATTATGTAGAATGAAAAAGTCATACAGATGACTTTCTATACTTCATTCTGTTATACACCACCATGAATAAAGTCATGCAAATGACCTTTTTTTGGCTTTGCTAGTGTAGAGGTTGGACAGTAAAACGCCTTCTATCTAGCTTATTGTGCTGTGCATCATCTACAGTAGATTGCAGTAATAAGGTCCGTATTAATAATGATCCTATTGTCTTTGTTAAACTATGAAACTAAGTTATGAGACTAGTAAATGATACTTGAATGGTACTTACGTTCAGCTTATGCTTTATAAATTCCTACATTAAGCTTAACAATATATATATGACGAAAACCGAAAAAGGGATCTGTATGACTTAATACTGCATCAGTGATATATTTTCGTTGGTCAAGAAAGTAAAGTAAAAAAATGGTCCAATTAGCTCATGGTAAAGCCTTGTCATATCTACTTTGAGAAGAAAAAAAGCTTCTCAGATCTCTCACCATTGAAATAAACTTCTTTTTCAAACTGAGCTATATTTTGAGTAACTGATATTGCAGCAAAAAGTATAAATATTCTTCTGTGAAGTAATTTAATATTTTAACTTAATAAATAAATTAATAACTTAATAGTTTTACAATACTGGGATGATTCAGTCGGCATTTTTGGCATGTTCTAGGGTGAAATAACCATGTAAATCCTCTACTTGAGTTGAGGATAATATTTGCTAAGAGCTATTATAACTTAGACAAACAAAACCCAAGATATATCAACTCTTTTTTTTCATTTTTTTATACGTCAGCTCGTGACCTCGATAATTGATTCCTAAGGTCTCGGTCTTTCACGAATTTGAGGTCCAATGCTAGAGTTTGCCTTTAAGATCCTTTGCTGTAATACGGTTACTGCGTTTTACTTGTTAGGTCTGATTGCAGGAAGCACCGTCATGTCGGACAGGTTCGTCGTCTTCTGAAACTGACATTGAAAACCTTGGTGGTGAAGAAAAGTGAAGGAGAAGGGGAAAAGAAAGAAGGCCCTTCCTGAGACCGAAGGCGTAGAATAAAAAGGCCAAATTCAGCTGGCTGCAAATCCCTGAAATTACAGTGTGGCTTGCTAAGGACGCATCTTCTGATCAAAAGGCGTTTTGTTCATTGTAGTCAGTCCTTGTTTTGTGGTAGATCCGGACTCCGGAAACATGGAAAGAGTGCACAGCATTGTGAAAATATAAGGAAACTAGCGGTTTCGAGGATACTCACCCAAGAATTGATCATATCCTTACCACAGACAAAAACCAAGAAGAAAGTCTAAAAGCCAAGTTTGTTGCTTTCATTGTTGAAAAATCTTCCTTTGTCAATTCTAGAAACTCTTGTACCTTTTGTGAAAAGTTTGCCACACAAGAATATTTTAGAAGAGTCAGGCTGGTCAAGCAGAATGGGACAAATGTGACTAAGGACCACACTACAATGAAATTTTGTTAGATTAGTCGAGAATGACTCCTTTTTCTCTCATTATTGATGAGACAACTGATGTGGCTGTTAGAAAACAACTTCCTGTTGAAGTTTTGTTCTGCAATAAGGAGTTTGAAATACTTTTTTTTGTATTTGAATTACACATACAAAATTCTGGCTCTGGTGCAAGCCGAAGGGGCTACCAAGGACTTACTCATGCATCATAATAGCAGCGATATACTATCCAGAAGGTGCGCGTAATAGGCGTGAATTAGTGACGTATCTGCAATATCAAGTTAACAGTTTTCAGAAACAGTACAGCAATCCAGCATTTATCCTAGAAGGAGACTTCAACTTAACCGACAAAAAACGGATTTCACGTATGTTGGACCTTAAACATGTTGTCGATGGTCACACTCATGAAAGTGGAAGCATGCTGGACCTCATACTGGCAAATCTCGAAGCGTACTAGGAACCGCCATTTTCCTTAGGACCACTTGCAAAATCTGATCACAAAATTTTATGCTGGAAGTCGAAGAACAGAAACCGTATACCTAAACATAAAAAAGACTAGAATACTGTACAAACCACTGAGTAAAAGCTCCATCCAAGCCTTTGGCAGATGGATTGCGAACTTCGATTTTGCTGCAATCTGTGCTGTATCTGACATCGATGAAAAGGTCGAGATACTATATTTGACTCTGCAACAAAAATACAGCGAATTCTTTCCTGTCAAAATGCGCTTGGTCTGTGAAACAGATAAGCCGTGGCTAAACTCAGAGCTCAAAATAATGATCAAAAAACGACGCAATCTCCATGCTATAGGAGAAGTATCGGAGGGCAACAAGTTGAGAAACAAAGTCGTTTCAGCCCTCCGCGTATCTAGGAAAAGGTATATACGGGAAAAAGTAGCTCCACTTCTCAAGTCAGACTCCCACAAGTGGCACGACGCAGTGAAAAGGCGTACTGGAAAACAGAAAGGGACTGAAGTACGAATCAGCAACATAGACGGGAGTTTAATCAGAGCCTCGGATGTTAACGAGTTTTTTACACATAATTTGCACTTCTTACCCCACCATAAATGACGAACAGATGAGCAATATCATCAACAGTTGTAGTACCGATGATATTGTAGAAGTGTCCGAAATATCAGTCTTCCGTGAAATCGAACGACTACGTAACAATTGTGCCACATACCCAGGTGAACTCCCTGTGAAGCTACTGAAAGAGTACTCACCTTTTCTAGCCAAACCCATGGCATCAATCATAAATCAGTGTTTCTCAGAACAATCGTTCCCAAAATTGTGGAAAGCTGCCCATGTGCGGGTCATTCGGAAAGTAAAGGCACCCCAGTCCTGCGACCAGCACACTGCCTACATGTCAGAGGAACTAGAAGACGTTCAAAACGTGCTACTAAAATAATTCTTGGACCCAGGTATGAGAGTTTCGAGCATGCCCTTGTGGTTATGAGCTTGCCCACTTTGTTCGCCCGAAGACACGATTTATTAATGAGATTTGGGAAATCCCTCATGTCAAACGAGAAACATGGCTCAATTCTTCCTCCAACCGCACCGACCCCCAAACTCACCAGGCATCAGAATAGACTACAACCCGTCAAATGCTGAACGAACAGATTTGCAAATTCCTTCGTACCATATTTTGTTAGTGTATTAAATAAGTGGTATTTTTTTTTCTTAAATGACTGTAAAAATAGCATAATTTAGCGTTCAGTTTTGTTTGCTACGAAAGCTATTTGATTAAACGAATGTGATATGATACGATACGAGTAGACCTCCTTGATATGCTTTAGTGTTATGATGGGAAAGCGGAAACCATTTTCAAACTTATTTGCGATGTTCTTCAACATTAAAATATACCTATAGAGAACTGGATTGCATTCTGTGTGGACACGTGGAATACTAGGTTTGAGTGTGATAACTCTGATGTGAGCAGAATCAAAGAAAAACTCCCATCTGTGATGTGTCAGGTGCAGCAGTCATTCAATTCATTTAGTTGTTTCTTATTCGTCCAAACAATTGCTAAAGCAATTGGAAGATATGTGTCGGACGGTATATAATCACTTCAGAATGAGTGCCAAAAGACGCTCTGAGTTCAAATTGCATCAGAGATTTACGGGCACCCTAGTTCTTAATTTGTTTGCCCCAAGTCAGACACGTTGGCTGTTTCTTTGGATGTGCGTTGAGCGACTATTGCATAATTGGGATGCGCTTAGTAGCTACTTTCAGGGAGTAGCAGCAGAGGATCCAACTCACGCAAATGACAGGGCATCGCAAGCCTTAAAGAATTCACTGTTTCGGATTCAACTCGAGTTCCAGCTCTATGTGCTGGAGCTGTTTACAGATCTTAATCTTCTTTTCCAAAATGAAAAACCTTTGTTTCACAAAATAAAAGTAGAGATGGGGATACTTCTGATAAAACTGGCCATGAATTTTTAAATAATAGCTACGTTAGATCAACCTTGCCATTAAATCTTGACCCTGACAAAGCAAGTGAAAACTTTGCAGCTGAAGATGTGTACTTGGGGATGGCAGCTCACAAGTCTCTTCAAACCATGCAGTCAAATCTGAGTACAAAAACAGATGAACGTGAATTGAAAGTCATCTATGAACATGCTCTTAAATTATATGTGGAGCCGGGGAAGAAAATCTTGCTGTGATTCTCGTTTGAGGACGAACTGTTGACCTTGTGCGAAATCCTTGACTCTACGAAAGCTTTGGTGCAATTGGTTTCTGCAAAAGATTCTACAGAAATATAGTGCACCGTCGTGAGATGGAAATAAGATAGTAGAAGAATGGTGGAATTTAGTGCTTTTGATTTTTCAAATGTGACAGATGTCTATGATTTTTGGCGTTACATGGCTTCTATAAAAACACTAATGGTACTCAGAGGCTCTCTAACACAGTGAGCATTTTCCAGTACCTTCTGACCTTGCCATTTTCGAACGTTGTTGCGGAGCGGTACTTTGCAACCTTGATAGATGTTAAAACAGATCATAGAAACTGGCTCAAAAGTGTGACCCTTACCTCAATTATGCAGGCCAAGTCTGGCATGAAAAGAAAAAGACATACGTCCCATCATTTAAATCTACTAGAGATGCCCCCCTCTTAAATCTGCTCAAAACTGTAAAACCAACGTGACGGCAGAGGAGTGCATTTAGTGTAGTTGAAGAAAGTTTGTTTTGTATTTCATCTTCAACTTATTTATCAATCTAAAGAAAGTAGAGCAAATTTCATAGCTACAATTTGACTGGTGGATAAAGCTGAATCTCGGTCACCAAGTCGTAGAAAATTGTCGCCTTACTGTGAAGCATTAAAACCTTAGGACATAAGAGTACGGGTGACCTACAAGAATGGGAACTGGCGCTAGAGTCAACAAAAAAAAAACTCAACGCCATCTAGCGATTGGTGACGATTGGCTCTTTTCCAGTGTTATAATTAGAGTATTTAATTGAATTTGCGTAATTGGTAAAATTAGTGTAGTAGCAAGTGTTTGATTTCAGCTCCTGACAGAAACGCTATTTCAAAGCCTGAAATAATGCCAAGTTTCGCCAATCACTAGATGACTTTCTTGAGATGTTTCTTGCTGACACTAGCGCCACTTTTCGCCCTTAAAGTTACGCATACTCTTTAATGGTTCATAAAAACTTTCAGCCTTCTTATCGCTTCATTTATCATAAACACCTTGAAGATAAAATCACATGGTATCGACATATACAAAATAAATCAAAGGACCTAGAATGGAACCCTGAGGCACTCCACATTTTGATGGATACGAGGATGAAACACAATCATTTAGTACTACCTTCATGGATCTTGCAGGAAAGTAACTTACGAACCACTGTAACGGAGTATCGCGAATTCCTAGACACTTAAGGCGATCCAGCAAAATCGTGGAATCTACGGCATCAAATGCCTTTCTTATGTCTGCGGTTTCGGAAGATAAACCGAAATAATGATTAACATTCCTGAATTAGTATTAAGCAGTAAATCGTTCTCACTAGACGTTTTTTTCAAAAAGATGTTTTAAAAATTTCGGCTGCTACGGGTTGTGGGCTACTCTTTACTAGGTTGCAGATATTGCTGTGACGATGAAAAAAAGAAATATTAATTTTGATTTTAGCCATGGCCTGACCACCCCTACAAAATAAGCTTTCCAGTAAGCAAAGGCTCCACATTATTTTGATAAAGATCGTTTTTAGTTATAGACTACATAAAACAATTCAGGATATCTGGCCCAAATTCAAACAAATCATTTTGATATCAGCCGTTATCTCGTTTTACGACTTCAGATGAATGGCTTGGCTGCAGTAATCCAAAATGTGTTATTTTACGTTTTTTGGCAAAGTAAGAGTTTTTGTACATGTTCTAAAAATCAACACATTATGTCGTTTGGTTCAACTTATAATACAGAGCCTTGTTTGGTTCTAAAGATCCTTAAAAAGAACCCTAAATTCTAGGGAAAGATCCCTAAGAAAGGAATCTAAAGATTCCTTTTTTCATTGTCTCATGTGTGTCCTGAAAGATGGGACTCTTCTCACCATTACTTGCCAACTTACTAAGAAGAGCGACTACACCAATCTCTGAAGTTATAATGCAGTTAAACTTTGGCATGATAGATTGACCGACCTAGAATTCAGAACCAGCATACATTGTTGAACATGTTTTTTGTTTTTATGGGTGTGGATCTCGGTAAATACCCTGATTCTTGTATTTCAAACTACGAAAAATACCTAATCATTTTAAAGGATGGATCTTGAAAGGCTTTTCAAAATTTCAAATGTTTAATATGTCTTTTAGCGATGACTCTGCCAAGTTTGAGTTTATTGACAGGTGTAAATGTAACCATGTTGACTGATGCCAGGTAGGGCCACATCTCATAGTTTTGCCAGATTGGACTATACAAACACTTTAAAAGTGGGGGTGTGTTGAAAATGGGCCTTTTCGCAGAGGTATCATAATTCCTTTGTTAATTCCTCTTTTTTTTTCCCAATGATTCTCCCCTGTTTCTTCCAAACCATAGACCTTTACGGGGGAGACTAAATTGAAGTGTTTGTTATTTTTGTATGTAAATTACCGTGGATCTTGGTATTCAGTGATCTATTTCTTGTTTTTTTTTTTTTTTTTTTGTCAATAAATTTAGTCCGAATTCAAATTCAAAAATTCCATTCCCTTGAATTTTCATTGTTTGTCTCAACATTTTTGGCTTTTCAAGGGGCCGAATCCCCTTAGTAGGGTTGTCACCGCGGTCAGTTCCTAAAGTGCTAAAATTGCCCAAATTTGCGTGCTATACAACGATTTTTGGTGGTACAGTCAAAAATTTTTTAGTCATTAAATGTAGCACGTGCTACAGTGTTACGCATGATGAAATAGTGCTAAAATAAAACTTTCGTGCTATAGGGGGCAACCCTGCCCCTCAGTGGTCTTTTCCTTACTTTGATAATTTACTTAAAGTTTCTTTAATATCTATATCACGTCTTCAGCTGTGGGTAATCATTCCCAAGGCTGCTCCACCTCTCTGCTTGAGTTAAGCCTCTTCTTGATTGATTAAATAAATAAAAAAAAATCTTTAACTGAAAGTAAGGAGCGACACTAAAACTTAAAACGAACAAAAATTATTCCGTATATGAAAGGGGCTGTTTCCTCCTCAACTCCTCGCTCTTTACGCTAAATTTTTTTTTTGTTTTAAAAGATAGAATTGTGAGACAGAATCAAACTTTAGCGTAAAGAGTTAGGCGTTGAGGAGGGGACAGCCACTTTCATATACGGAATAATGTCTGTTCGTTTTAAGTTTTAGTGTCGCTCCTTACTTTCAGTTAAAGAAACTTATTGTTTTTTATTTAATTTCTTAACGTTTTTGAATTAATGCAGCTTTGATTTTGGGTCACCGTACATGAATAATTAAAACGAAATTTGCCTAATAATTTTACTTTTTTTGGCTAAATGGCTTTCTCGAAATTTTGTTCTGACGTAACTTACGAATTAACTTACGTAACGAACTTCGATATTCGTATGTTTTTATTACGTGTATTAGGGAGTTCAGACCATAGTCAATACCTCGCTCTTTACGCTAAAGTTCGAATTTGGTTCGAATCACAAACCCCTGAATCACAAAGGCCGGTTAATTAGAATAGATAGCTCTTTTGAAAGTACTAAAAAAAACCTTTAGCGTAAAAATCGAGGTATTGACTAGGGGCAAACCCCGTCATATACGCGATAATTACGATAATTATTGTTCGTTTTAAGTTTTAGTGTTTCTCCTTACTTTCGGTTGAAAAAACTTGTTTTTTTTTAATTTAATGTCTGATCGTTTTTTAAATAATGCTGTGAAATCCGGCGCCCCCTTCATAGAAATGTCCCTTCCCCCAAGGAAACATTCTCCATGGAAAGATCCTGCCCCGTAACTCCTTCCTCTGACACCCCCCCCATACCAGAAAAAAACCTTCTGAAAACGTCTGTATATTTCCCATTAACCGATACTATATGTAAACAATGGGAAAAATTCATGACTTGCAGCCCTTCCCCCAGGAACTGTTGGGGATTAAGTCATGCTCAAAGACATATTTATTAAATTTTGGACTATGCTGAACAAAATGGCTATCTAAAAATTTTGATTGGGGACTTCGCGAAAAAACTGACCGTGGGAGGGGGCCAAGTTGTCCTCCAATTTTTTGTTGACTTAAAAAGGGCACTAGAACTCTTAATTTCCGTTCGAATGAGCCCTCTCACGATATTCTAGGACTGCTGGATCGATACGATCCTGGAAAAAAAAACAAACAAACAAACAAATAAACACGCATCCGTGATCTTTCTTCTGGCAAAAAATACAAAATTCCACATTTTTGCAGATAGGAGCTTGAAACTTCTATAGTAAGGTTCTCTGATACGCTGAATCTGATAGTGTGATTTTCATTAAATTTCTATGACTTTTAGGGGTTGTTTCCCCCCTTTTTTTGAAAATAAGGAAAATTTTCTCAGGCGCGTAACTTTTTATGGATAAGAATAAACTTGATGGAATTTATATATTTGAAATCAGCATAAAAATATGATTCTTTTGATGTATCTATTGGTATAAAAAATCTGTTGTTTAGAGTTTCGGTTACTATTGAGCCGGGTCGCTATTTACTAGTTACCACGAACTGTTTGACAATATTCATCCTGCCAGAAGCAGTGCTGGCTTTGGTTGGACAGCCAATCATAGCCTTTGAAATGTTTGAAGGCTGTCCAATCATATTGGCAGTCCGATCATAGTTAGCTATCCAAAAATGATTCACCTACAAAAAATGCTGCCGGTAAGGAGAATGATGTCAATTAAGACGATGCTGATTGGAATCAATGATAAACTTTAGGTATCGCAGGCAATTCACTTGGTGCACTGACTTCCCAGATAATAACAAAACCACTAGCATCAGCAGGCATTCCTTGTCTTCAGAAGCTCACGAGAAAGGTCTTATTCAGGTTGATGCAGAGGAAATCAAGTTTCATAAAAACTTCCAGTCTTCTCAACGCTTCATAAGCTTTTAGTACAAGCTCATTAATAGACTTGGGGCATGTTGTCAATACTGGGTCCTCAGCAAAAGTAGTATCATAAATACCTTGAAGATAAAATCGCATGGTTTCAACATATATAGACTAAAGAAAAGGACCTAGATTGGAACCCTGCGGCACTCCACTTTTTAATGAATATGAGGATGAAACAATATAATTTAATAGCCTACTATCTGCATGGATCTTCTATGAAAGTAACTTTCGAGAATCAAGACGAGGCTTTACCTGCCTCTCTCATTACTTACTTGCCAGATTGGGTTTTAAAAACTGTATTTTTTTTTTCAAATGGTACAATGACTTTAAAAAAAAGGCTTTACTCCAGAGTGGTTTATATTTCTTTTGACTATCACAACATTTTTTAGTATTCTTCTCTTTCAGGTTTCTAAAGACCTTGAGGCTCTTTGCTATACTTTAATAATTTACTTGCTGTACCTTTGATGTCTTTATTACTGTCTTAAATGGGTGCTATCATTTCCCTGGTCGTTTCATGCCTCTGTTCGAGTTACCTGCATATTTCGTTACTTAATGGCCTTATTGGGTACTGAAGACTGGACAATTTTTTAAAGGGGAGGAGTTCTCCCTCTGTTCGCCTGCATCTGTTCGAGTTACATGCCTCTGTTCGAGTTACCTGCATATTTCGTTACTTACTGGCCTTATTGGGTTTTGAAGACTGGACAATTTTTTAAAGGGGAGGAGTTCTCCCTCTGTTCGCCTGCATCTGTTCGAGTTACATGCCTCTGTTCGAGTTACCTGCATATTTCGTTACTTACTGGCCTTATTGGGTTTCGAAGACTGGACAAATTTTTAAAGGGGAGGAGTTCTGCCTTTGTTCGCCTGCATCTGTTAGAGTTACATGTCTCTGTTCGAGTTACCTGCATATTTCGTTACTTACTGGCCTTATTGGGTTTCGAAGACTGGACAATTTTTTAAAGGGGAGGAGTTCCGCCTTTGTTCGCCTGCATCTGTTCGAGTTACATGCCTCTGTTCGAGTTACCTGCATATTTCGTTACTTACTGGCCTTATTGGGTTTCGAAGACTGGACAATTTTTTAAAGGGGAGGAGTTCCGCCTTTCTTTGCCTGCATCTATTCGAGTTACATGCCTCTGTTCGAGTTACCTGCATATTTCGTTACTTCCTGGCCTTATTGGGTACTGAAGACTGGACATTTTTTTAAAGAGGAGGAGTTCTCCCTCTGTTCGCCTGCATCTGTTCGAATTACATGCCTCTGTTCGAGTTACCTGCATATTTCGTTACTTACTGGCCTTATTGGGTTTCGAAGACTGGACAATTATTTAAAGGGGAGGAGTTCCGCCTTTGTTCGCCTGCATCTGTTCGAGTTACATGCCTCTGTTCGAGTTACCTGCATATTTCGTTACTTACTGGCCTTATTGGGTTTCGAAGACTGGACAATTTTTTAAAGGGGAGGAGTTCCGCCTTTGTTCGCCTGCATCTGTTCGAGTTACATGCCTCTGTTCGAGTTACCTGCATATTTCGTTACTTACTGGCCTTATTGGGTTTCGAAGACTGGACAATTTTTTAAAGGGGAGGAGTTCCGCCTTTCTTTGCCTGCATCTGTTCGAGTTACATGCCTCTGTTCGAGTTACCTGCATATTTCGTTACTTCCTGGCCTTATTGGGTACTGAAGACTGGACATTTTTTTAAAGAGGAGGAGTTCTCCCTCTGTTCGCCTGCATCTGTTCGAATTACATGCCTCTGTTCGAGTTACCTGCATATTTCGTTACTTACTGGCCTTATTGGGTTTCGAAGACTGGACAATTTTTTAAAGGGGAGGAGTTCCGCCTTTGTTCGCCTGCATCTGTTCGAATTACATGCCTCTGTTCGAGTTACCTGCATATTTCGTTACTTACTGGCCTTATTGGGTTTCGAAGACTGGACAATTTTTTAAAGGGGAGGAGTTCTCCCTCTGTTCGCCTGCATCTATTCGAGTTACATGCCTCTGTTCGAGTTACCTGCATATTTCGTTACTTCCTGGCCTTATTGGGTACTGAAGACTGGACATTTTTTTAAAGAGGAGGAGTTCTCCCTCTGTTCGCCTGCATCTGTTCGAATTACATGCCTCTGTTCGAGTTACCTGCATATTTCGTTACTTACTGGCCTTATTGGGTTTCGAAGACTGGACAATTTTTTAAAGGGGAGGAGTTCCGCCTTTGTTCGCCTGCATCTGTTCGAGTTACATGCCTCTTTTCGAGTTACCTGCATATTTCGTTACTTACTGGCCTTATTGGGTTTCGAAGACTGGACAATTTTTTAAAGGGGAGGAGTTCCGCCTTTGTTCGCCTGCATCTGTTCGAGTTACATGCCTCTGTTCGAGTTACCTGCATATTTCGTTACTTACTGGCCTTATTGGGTTTCGAAGACTGGACAATTTTTTAAAGGGGAGGAGTTCCGCCTTTCTTTGCCTGCATCTGTTCGAGTTACATGCCTCTGTTCGAGTTACCTGCATATTTCGTTACTTCCTGGCCTTATTGGGTACTGAAGACTGGACATTTTTTTAAAGAGGAGGAGTTCTCCCTCTGTTCGCCTGCATCTGTTCGAATTACATGCCTCTGTTCGAGTTACCTGCATATTTCGTTACTTACTGGCCTTATTGGGTTTCGAAGACTGGACAATTTTTTAAAGGGGAGGAGTTCCGCCTTTCTTCGCCTGCATCTGTTCGAATTACATGCCTCTGTTCGAGTTACCTGCATATTTCGTTACTTCCTGGCCTTATTGGGTACTGAAGACTGGACATTTTTTTAAAGAGGAGGAGTTCTCCCTCTGTTCGCCTGCATCTGTTCGAATTACATGCCTCTGTTCGAGTTACCTGCATATTTCGTTACTTACTGGCCTTATTGGGTTTCGAAGACTGGACAATTTTATAAAGGGGAGGAGTTCCGCCTTTCTTCGCCTGCATCTGTTCGAATTACATGCCTCTGTTCGAGTTACCTGCATATTTCGTTACTTACTGGCCTTATTGGGTTTCGAAGACTGGACAATTTTTTAAAGGGGAGGAGTTTCGCCTTTGTTCGCCTGCATCTGTTCGAGTTACATGCCTCTGTTCGAGTTACCTGCATATTTCGTTACTTACTGGCCTTATTGGGTTTCGAAGCCTGGACAATTTTTTAAAGGGGAGGAGTTCCGCCTTTCTTCGCCTGCATCTGTTCGAGTTACATGCCTCTGTTCGAGTTACCTGCATATTTCGTTACTTACTGGCCTTATTGGGTTTCGAAGACTGGACAATTTTTTAAAGGGGAGGAGTTCCGCCTTTCTTCGCCTGCATCTGTTCGAGTTACATGCCTCTGTTCGAGTTACCTGCATATTTCGTTACTTCCTGGCCTTATTGGGTACTGAAGACTGGACATTTTTTTAAAGAGGAGGAGTTCTCCCTCTGTTCGCCTGCATCTGTTCGAATTACATGCCTCTGTTCGAGTTACCTGCATATTTCGTTACTTACTGGCCTTATTGGGTTTCGAAGACTGGACAATTTTTAAAGGGGAGGAGTTCCGCCTTTGTTCGCCTGCATCTGTTCGAGTTACATGCCTCTGTTCGAGTTACCTGCATATTTCGTTACTTACTGGCCTTATTGGGTTTCGAAGACTGGACAATTTTTTAAAGGGGAGGAGTTCCGCCTTTCTTCGCCTGCATCTGTTCGAGTTACATGCCTCTGTTCGAGTTACCTGCATATTTCGTTACTTCCTGGCCTTATTGGGTACTGAAGACTGGACATTTTTTTAAAGAGGAGGAGTTCTCCCTCTGTTCGCCTGCATCTGTTCGAATTACATGCCTCTGTTCGAGTTACCTGCATATTTCGTTACTTACTGGCCTTATTGGGTTTCGAAGACTGGACAATTTTTTAAAGGGGAGGAGTTCCGCCTTTGTTCGCCTGCATCTGTTCGAGTTACATGCCTCTGTTCGAGTTACCTGCATATTTCGTTACTTACTGGCCTTATTGGGTTTCGAAGACTGGACAATTTTTTAAAGGGGAGGAGTTCCGCCTTTCTTCGCCTGCATCTGTTCGAGTTACATGCCTCTGTTCGAGTTACCTGCATATTTCGTTACTTCCTGGCCTTATTGGGTACTGAAGACTGGACATTTTTTTAAAGAGGAGGAGTTCTCCCTCTGTTCGCCTGCATCTGTTCGAATTACATGCCTCTGTTCGAGTTACCTGCATATTTCGTTACTTACTGGCCTTATTGGGTTTCGAAGACTGGACAATTTTTTAAAGGGGAGGAGTTCCGCCTTTGTTCGCCTGCATCTGTTCGAGTTACATGCCTCTGTTCGAGTTACCTGCATATTTCGTTACTTACTGGCCTTATTGGGTTTCGAAGACTGGACAATTTTTTAAAGGGGAGGAGTTCCGCCTTTCTTCGCCTGCATCTGTTCGAGTTACATGCCTCTGTTCGAGTTACCTGCATATTTCGTTACTTACTGGCCTTATTGGGTTTCGAAGACAGGACAATTTTTTAAAGGGGAGGAGTTCCGCCTTTCTTCGCCTGCATCTGTTCGAATTACATGCCTCTGTTCGAGTTACCTGCATATTTCGTTACTTCCTGGCCTTATTGGGTACTGAAGACTGGACATTTTTTTAAAGAGGAGGAGTTCTCCCTCTGTTCGCCTGCATCTGTTCGAATTACATGCCTCTGTTCGAGTTACCTGCATATTTCGTTACTTACTGGCCTTATTGGGTTTCGAAGACTGGACAATTTTTTAAAGGGGAGGAGTTCCGCCTTTGTTCGCCTGCATCTGTTCGAGTTACATGCCTCTGTTCGAGTTACCTGCATATTTCGTTACTTACTGGCCTTATTGGGTTTCGAAGACTGGACAATTTTTTAAAGGGGAGGAGTTCCGCCTTTCTTTGCCTGCATCTGTTCGAGTTACATGCCTCTGTTCGAGTTACCTGCATATTTCGTTACTTCCTGGCCTTATTGGGTACTGAAGACTGGACATTTTTTTAAAGAGGAGGAGTTCTCCCTCTGTTCGCCTGCATCTGTTCGAATTACATGCCTCTGTTCGAGTTACCTGCATATTTCGTTACTTACTGGCCTTATTGGGTTTCGAAGACTGGACAATTTTTTAAAGGGGAGGAGTTCCGCCTTTGTTCGCCTGCATCTGTTCGAGTTACATGCCTCTGTTCGAGTTACCTGCATATTTCGTTACTTACTGGCCTTATTGGGTTTCGAAGACTGGACAATTTTTTAAAGGGGAGGAGTTCCGCCTTTCTTCGCCTGCATCTGTTCGAGTTACATGCCTCTGTTCGAGTTACCTGCATATTTCGTTACTTACTGGCCTTATTGGGTTTCGAAGACTGGACAATTTTTTAAAGGGGAGGAGTTCCGCCTTTCTTCGCCTGCATCTGTTCGAATTACATGCCTCTGTTCGAGTTACCTGCATATTTCGTTACTTCCTGGCCTTATTGGGTACTGAAGACTGGACATTTTTTGAAAGAGGAGGAGTTCTCCCTCTGTTCGCCTTCATCTGTTCGAATTACATGCCTCTGTTCGAGTTACCTGCATATTTCGTTACTTACTGGCCTTATTGGGTTTCGAAGACTGGACAATTTTTTAAAGGGGAGGAGTTTCGCCTTTCTTCGCCTGCATCTGTTCGAATTACATGCCTCTGTTCGAGTTACCTGCATATTTCGTTACTTACTGGCCTTATTGGGTTTCGAAGACTGGACAATTTTTTAAAGGGGAGGAGTTTCGCCTTTGTTCGCCTGCATCTGTTCGAGTTACATGCCTCTGTTCGAGTTACCTGCATATTTCGTTACTTACTGGCCTTATTGGGTTTCGAAAACTGGACAATTTTTTAAAGGGGAGGAGTTCCGCCTTTCTTCGCCTGCATCTGTTCGAGTTACATGCCTCTGTTCGAGTTACCTGCATATTTCGTTACTTACTGGCCTTATTGGGTTTCGAAGACTGGACAATTTTTTAAAGGGGAGGAGTTCCGCCTTTCTTCGCCTGCATCTGTTCGAATTACATGCCTCTGTTCGAGTTACCTGCATATTTCGTTACTTACTGGCCTTATTGGGTTTCGAAGACTGGACAATTTTTTAAAGGGGAGGAGTTTCGCCTTTGTTCGCCTGCATCTGTTCGAGTTACATGCCTCTGTTCGAGTTACCTGCATATTTCGTTACTTACTGGCCTTATTGGGTTTCGAAAACTGGACAATTTTTTAAAGGGGAGGAGTTCCGCCTTTCTTCGCCTGCATCTGTTCGAGTTACATGCCTCTGTTCGAGTTACCTGCATATTTCGTTACTTACTGGCCTTATTGGGTTTCGAAGACTGGACAATTTTTTAAAGGAGAGGAGTTCCGCCTTTCTTCGCCTGCATCTGTTCGAATTACATGCCTCTGTTCGAGTTACCTGCATATTTCGTTACTTACTGGCCTTATTGGGTTTCGAAGACTGGACAATTTTTTAAAGGGGAGAAGTTTCGCCTTTGTTCGCCTGCATCTGTTCGAGTTACATGCCTCTGTTCGAGTAACCTGCATATTTCGTTACTTACTGGCCTTATTGGGTTTCGAAAACTGGACAATTTTTTAAAGGGGAGGAGTTCCGCCTTTCTTCGCCTGCATCTGTTCGAGTTACATGCCTCTGTTCGAGTTACCTGCATATTTCGTTACTTACTGGCCTTATTGGGTTTCGAAAACTGGACAATTTTTTAAAGGGGAGGAGTTCCGCCTTTCTTCGCCTGCATCTGTTCGAGTTACATGCCTCTGTTCGAGTTACCTGCATATTTCGTTACTTACTGGCCTTATTGGGTTTCGAAAACTGGACAATTTTTTTTAAAGGGGAGGAGTTCCGCCTTTCTTCGCCTGCATCTGTTCGAGTTACATGCCTCTGTTCGAGTTACCTGCATATTTCGTTACTTACTGGCCTTATTGGGTTTCGAAAACTGGACAATTTTTTAAAGGGGAGGAGTTCCGCCTTTCTTCGCCTGCATCTGTTCGAGTTACATGCCTCTGTTCGAGTTACCTGCATATTTCGTTACTTACTGGCCTTATTGGGTTTCGAAGACTGGACAATTTTTTAAAGGAGAGGAGTTCCGCCTTTCTTCGCCTGCATCTGTTCGAGTTACATGCCTCTGTTCGAGTTACCTGCATATTTCGTTACTTACTGGCCTTATTGGGTTTCGAAGACTGGACAATTTTTTAAAGGGGAGGAGTTCCGCCTTTCTTCGCCTGCATCTGTTCGAGTTACATGCCTCTGTTCGAGTTACCTGCATATTTCGTTACTAACTGGCCTTATTGGGTTTTGAAGACTGGACAATTTTTGAAAGGGGAGGAGTTAAAAGACCTTTTCCCATGACATCATTAGCTGGGTATTTTCATTCTCTTTGTCGTCCCATAACTCTGTTCAGATTTCGAGTATCTCTCATTATGTACTTTCAGCTCTTTGGGAAGCTGACGCTAACGTCGACTTATTTTTAATATTAATTTAGAAAACTTCTTCCAAAACTGAAAAGATATTTAAAAAATGAAAAGAGGTGCATTAAATAAAAGACGAAGAGGAATTTAGAAAGTGCTAATGCCTTTCTAAAAGCCAAAGTGGAACTTGCGCTGCACTGAAAACACTTTTATTTCGATAAGTGTGTTTTAATTTGTCATAACATCAACAAAAAAGAAAAAAAATCACCATAATAACAAAGATAACTGAAAGAACAAATAAAATTATTCTGACTGTTTAATGTATAATGATATTTATTTCTGGAAGACAGTACAATTTCGGATTTATTAACGTTTGAAAAGGAAAAGCGTAGAGAATATATTTTGTTTTCAGTAAAGTGCAAATGACACTGGGCTCTAGAAGGCCTACGGATTGTTAGCCCCATTCGTGTTTGTGGTATTTTCTGTTGCTTTAAGTTTTACTTGATTATTCATTGTAATTTATGTTCATTTTAAGTTTCAATTATGATTTTACTTTATTTCTGCTTGTCTTTGGTTTTAAGCAGCTCTTTTTTTGAAAAACTTTTTTTGGATTTTTTTAAAAACTAATTTCTGTTAGTTTTCAATTAATCAGGATGACCATTGTCATGTCATGTCATTTTCATTTGGCATTAATTATTGATATCATGAATATGATTTGGATTAAGAAGGAAGTTCCTAGTGATTTGAGGAAAGTTTTAATTAAAGCGTAATATAGCAAAGCTAGTAAGTGTGAACCACAGAGGCATGACCTCACCGATGGAGTAAATCAGACCTCACCGATGGAGTAAATAAAATAATAATATTCCTGAATTGTGAAGATAAAATTGATGAGATTGGAATTTCCAGAAAAGGAGTAAAGACTTGAACGAAGTGACGTAAGAGATGAGTGTGCTCAGTTGTGTTGGCCTCGCGTGGTTCGCTGCTGTGATAAGTTGTTAGTAGCAGCAGTTTAGAAATTGACCAGCTTTGATATGCCCGTCACCATGGGCAACTTATCGTCGCAAGTTTATCAGTAATCTAATTGATTTCCAACTGCACTGTATTTTTGCAAGCCAATCATATTAGTTTTCTTTTTGAAGAGGCAAATACCTCTACCTTTTAAAAACCTGATTTGTTTTAAAACCTCATGTGTGCAGTTTTGGCCAGTCAAAGGAACAAAAACTTTCAGCCACAAGATTTGTTTTTAAGTAATTCTTCTGTTTCTCTGTGGCTCTATTGTACGGAGGAGTGAATTATTTGTCGTTTATTTTTCCAAGGAGAGGTACCAAATTATTATCTTATATGTAAAAGGATATGGCGCTTAAATAAATAAATAAAAAATTATTTTTGGATTTTATTCAGATATGAATTTTATTTTTTAGGAGCTTAAAATGGTTCGTCGCAAGGGAGTGTATGCACCGGTAGCCCCAGAAAAAACAAACGGCACTGGAAATGGAGATGTGTCTGGATTAAAGCTTGAACAACAACGTGAAAGCTATTATGTGAATGGCGAAGCTACTTCTTTCCTAACTAATGAGGAATTGAATTATAGCACTGTGCTAAATCGATCTAAAAATGGTGATAAGTGTGGCTTAGGTGATTGTTTTTCGCCAAGATGTATTCAGCCATTAGCCTCAAAACAAATGTTTCTCGTTGTGTTTTGTCTCACCTGTATTTTGCAAGGAATGTTTTATACTTATTTCGCAAGTGTACTTACAACCCTGGAAAAACTTTTTCAAATCCGTTCGAAAACAACTGGAATGATAATGAGTGCCACTGAAATTGGACAAATTGTGGGGTCTCTTCTTTTGTCCTATTATGGTGGCCAGGGCCACAGACCGAAATGGATTGGATGGGGCACAGTGCTGTTTGGTTTGGCCTCTTTGTTTTGCTCACTTCCCCATTTTCTATTTGGGATCAATGTTGAAACAGCTCAGAACGCCAATTTTAGCGGTTTTCGTTTCGATGATTCCGAATTACTTTGCCATTCAGATAAAGGCAACAAAACAAGCTTAGAAGGTATGTTGGTATGTCGAAAAATATTTAGCAATAAAACAATTAATACAAAAAAAGCATCTGAATCAAAAATGCACTTATGTTTCTGCAAAAATACTTACATTTTTGCAAAAATGCATTTCATGCATATGTAGCAAACAGTAGCTTTTGTGGTTGTTATTTTGATGATTCCAAATTACTTCACCGTTTAAATAAAGTCAGTAAAACAAGCTTAGAAGGTATGTTGGTACCTCAAAGAAAATTTAGCAGTAAACTAATAATTCAAAAAAGGTATCTGAATCAAAAATGCACATGCGTTTTTGCAAAAATACATACCTTTTTGCAAAAATGCACGTCCATGCGTTTTAGCACCGCTAGTTTTCGTGGCTGTTATTTTGATGACTCCCGAGTTGCTTTGCCATTCAGATATGGTCAGTAATACAAGCTTAGAAGGTATGTTGGTATTTTAAAAGGAATTAATAGTAAAACTCTTAATGCAAAAAAAAAGGTATCTAAATCAAAAATGCACCTACGTATTTGCAAAAATACATACATTTTTGCAAAAATGTATGCACATGCGTTTTTAACATCGCTAGTTTTCGTGGTTTTTATTTTGATGACTCCGAGTTGCTTTGCCATTCAGATATGGTCAGTAATACAAGCTTAGAAGGTATGTTGGTATTTTAAAGGAAATTAAGGTACTGGTGCATTTTGCGGACACTTCTATATACTGCTAAAGAAGTCAAGTTTGGTTAATGCTAATGAAATAAAATAAAATAGGATGAATATATAATAGTTTATTAACAAATTTGGGCTATATACCTAACCTAGGTACCTTTACCCCAAAAAACAATCGTTTAAATATTGTAACTCATTGAGAAACCACGGCTCTGCAGTCATTTATATATAGCGGTCTCTTTAGAAGAACCTGTTTGACGGGTTATTCGTGACTGGTTTCCTTGTACAATATATAGAAGTGTCCGTATAATGCACCAGTACCGGAATTAATAGTAAAACCCTTAATTTAAAAAAAGGTATCTGAATCAAAAATGCACCTACGTATTTGCAAAAATATACACTTTTTTGCAAAAATGCATGCACATGCGTTTTTAACATCGCTAGTTTTCGTGGTTGCTATTTTGATGACTCCGAGTTGCTTTGGCATTCAGATATGGTCAATAATACAAGCTCTGATGTTTTGTTGATATTTTAAAGAAAATTAACAGTAAAACCCATACTATATAAAAAGTATCTGAATCAAAATGCACATGCATTTTTACAAAAATTCAAAAATGTATGTACAAAGATTTTTAGCGAACGCTAGTTTTCGCGGTTGTTTTTTTCCGAATTGTTTTGCCATTCAGATGTGGTAAATAACATAAGCTTAAAAGGTATGTTGGTGTTTTAAAGGAAATTAATAGTGAAACCCTTAATGTAAAAAGTATCTGAATCAAGAAGCTTATCCGTCTTTGCAAAAATTCAAAAATGCATACGCAAGGATTTTAGCGAACGCTGGTTTTCGCGGTTGTTATTTTGATATTTTGTTTGATTGATGTTATTTTGTTATTTTGATATGTTATTTGTTATTTTGATTGCTTTGCCATTCAGATATAGTTATTAAAACAAGCTTAGAAGGTATATTGGTATCTCAAAGAAAATGTATTTGTAAAACTATTAATGCAATAACAAGATACTTGAGCTAAAAACGAGCAACTTTCTTCGTAATGAAGAAGAACTGAGGATACCTACAGTAACTTTCACCATTGCTTGGAAAGGGAGCCTCCTCTAAAAATCAGTCTTCGCTTCGTTATGAATAATAATTGGATCATCCCAGTTTTTAAAGCATTAACTTTAATTTTGGGAATTTTACTGTATTTTGCCGTAAAATTTGGGAAATTGGGAATTTTACATAAAATTCTGTTGCGAAAAAGCTGAAAAAATTCAACTCTGCTTGGGTGCGAATATTCACAGTCTGTGCAGTGGGATTTTGCAAAAATGACGGCATTTTCGTATTTTAGTGCGAAATTCGCAATACGACTTTGAATTTCGCCTCTGGTAAAAACCAAGCGTAACTCGGACGCTTAAAAGACAGGATGATTTTATTAAGTATAATACTGGGTCATTTAAATAAATTGTAATTTTTCCAAGAAGCAACTAAATAAGACCACAAATAGAAAAATAAACAAAAAACACTAGAACTCAAAAGAATTACCAAAACTTTCTATAAAAATTTTACTGTGGGAAGGTAAATTTACAGGCTCTTTTTATAAATAAAAATATAAAACAATAAAACAAAATTAATCTTATAAAATAAAAAGAGCAGTACAGATAGATTCCTTATTTTATGCTCTTTCCAAATATCATGGTTGTTCCCCTGGCAATGCACCTCCCTGGGATTGTCCCAGATTGTAAAAGTCTGTTAAAAATCTTTTCTAATCTTTGTCTCTGTTAATTCCCCTTTGGACTTTTGTCTGAATTTCTTATTCCTGATTCTGCACTTAGAACGACGTCTTTGATTCTCCTCATCTTTTCTTTGTTAGATTTCCTTTTCGTTCTGTCATACTTACGTCAGCGAGGTCGCAAGAATTATTAAAAACGCAAATACGTATAAAAATTTCAGCGAACGTCAGTTTTATCGGCTTTCGTTCTTTTCGCATTGCTTAACCATTCAAATATAGTGGATAAAACAAGCTTAGAAGATACACTACATATATATATATATATATATATATATATATATATATATATATATATATATATATATATATATATATATATATATATATATATATATATATATATATATTATATATATATATATATATATATATATATATATATATATATATATATATATATATATATATATATATATATATATATATATATATATATATATATATATATATATATATATATTATATATATATATATATATATATATATATATATATATATATATATATATATAATACCCTCACTCTAGTTGACCTGAAATGGAAAACTTGATACCATTTGCCAAAAAATCTGTTTACTTTCTTTGATAGCTTGGATACACTTACACTATTTTGACTTGGTTAAATTTTAAGAGCAGAAGTAGCAAGGAAAGTCTGAACATAATGCCCTCAGTCGTTCTTGGGATACTGCTGAGATGCTTTATTGGGAATTAGCATTAACATAGTTCATTTTGATTTAATCTTAAGGCAACCTTTAGTTTTTAAACATAATGGGCAAATGGGAGGATGGGCGTGGGAGGGAGATTAGTTGCCCTCCAATCACTATCGACTATTAAAAAGGGTATCAGCCCTTTCTATTTTCAATCAAAAGAGCCCTTTTCGAAGTTCCCACGACAACTCCCTCGATACGAAGTGCCCTGGTCTAAACAACAACAAAAATAATACATTATACCCACATCGATCTTTCAAACAGTTCGTGGTAACGAACTGTAAGTAAGGAGCGACCCGGCTCAATAGGAACCGAAACTCTAAAAAACGGAATTTTGATACCAATAGATACATCAGAAGAATCATATTTTTATGCTGATTTCAAATATACAAGTTTCATCAAGTTTAGTCTTACCCATCAAAAGTTACGCCCCTGAGAAAGTTTGCCTTATTTTCGAAAAAAGGGAGAAACAACCCCTAAAAGTCATAGAACTTTAATGAAAATCACATCATCTGATTCAGCGTGTCAGAGAACCCTACTATAGATGTTTCAAGCTCCTATGTGTAAAAATGTGGAATTTTGTATTTTTTGCCAGAAGAAAGATCACGGATGCGTGTTCATTTTTTATTTTATTTATTTTATTTTTTTTCCCCAGGGGTGATCGTATCGATCCAGTAGTCCTAGAATATCTCGAGAGGGCTCTTTCGAACGGAAATTAAAAGTTCTAGTGCCCTTTTTAAGTGACCAAAAAAATTGGAGGGCAACTTGGCCCCTCCCACGCTCATTTTTTCCCAAAGTCACCCAATCAAAATTTTGAGATAGCCATTTTGTTCAGCATAGTGAAAAATCTAATTAATATGTCTTTGAGGATGACTTAATCCCCCACAGTTCCCGGGGGAAGGGCTGTAAGTTATAAGCTTTGCCCATTGTTTACATTTAATATATATTATTGGGAAGTATACAGGTGTTTTCAGGAGGAATTTTTTTCTAGTGGGGGTTCGGGGTCAGAGTAGGGGTTACGGGGGAGGATATTTCCTTGGAGGAAGGCACATTTCTATGAAGATTTCCCAGCATAAAAACGATCAGAAATTAAATAAAAAAACAAGTTTTTTTTCAACTGAAAGTAAAGAGCAACATTAAAACTTAAAACGAACAGAAATTATTGCGTATATGAGGGGGTTCGCCCCCTAGTCAATGCCTCGCTCTTTACGATAAAGCTTTTTTAGTACTTTCAAAAGAGCTATCTATTCTAATTAACCGGTCTTTGTGATTCAGGGGTTTGTGATTCGAACAAAATTCGAACTTTAGGGTAAAAAGCGAGGTATTGACTAGGGAGCGAACTCCCTAATATACGTAATAAAAACATACGAATATAGAAATTTGTTACGTAAGTTAATTCGTAAGTTACGTCAGAACAAAATTTCGAGAAAGCCAATTAGCCAAAAAAAGGAAAATTAATATGCGAATTTCGTTTTAATTATTCATGTACGGTGAGCCAAAATCAAAGCTGCATTATTTCAAAAACGTTCAGAAATTAACTAAAAAAACAAGTTTTTTTTAAGTGAAAGAAAGGAGCGACATTAAAATTAACGAACAGAAATTATTCCGTATATGAAAGGGGTTGTCCCCTCCTCAACGCCTAACTCTACGCCTAACTCAACGCCAAGATCAAAACCTGCATTTATTCAAAAACGTTCAAAAATTAAATAAAAAAAACAAGTTTTTTAAACTGAAAGTAAGGAGCGATATTAAAACTTAAAACGAACAGAAATTATTCTGTATATGAAAGAGACTGTCCCCTCTTCAACGCCTCGCTCTTTGCGCTAAAGTTTGACTCTGTCTCACAACTTTATTTTTTAAAACAATAAAAAACTTTAGCTTAAAGAGCGAGGCGTTGAGGAGGGGACAACCCCTTTCATATACGGAATAATTTCTGTTCGTTTTAAGTTTTAATATCGCTCCTTACTTTCAGTTAAAAAAACTTGTTTTTTTAATTAATACTATAAAAATGTCAAGCCTTCCAATCACTTTCAACTATTAAAAAGGGCACTAGACCTTTCGATTTCCAATCGAATGAGCCCTTTTTGAAACGGCAACGCTTTCTGTAAACACCTTATATGCCCCCTGGGCATAAATTACAACATATGAAGCTAAGAGAGGAAAGGAAATAATGAATGAAAAATAAAACCAAAGAAGGGTGAGAAATCGTGGATTTTGTCACCCAGTGGCAAAAACATGAAGACGAAAAACAAGCAAATATTTCGGCAAGGACCTCCGCCAAGTCGTCCTCAGTGCTAAACAAAAAAGAAAAGAAAAAAACATAAAAAAACTAACCTTTTGGAATTTACTGTACAAGATTCGAACAGACACCCAACCCTAAGGTTGTAATAAATTACAATCCTTACACTAAGGGCTGTTAGGGTGGTTGTCATCGTCTAACACCTAATTTCCAGAACTTTCAACTACGTTAAACAAAATGGCTGTCTCAAAATTTTGATTGGATGTGTTTGGGGAAATGGTGGGCGTGAGAGGGGTGGTAGTCGCTCTCCAATCACTTTCAACTATTAAAAATGGCACTAGCCCTTTCAATTTCAAATCAAATGAGCCCTTTCGAAGTTTCTACGACAACACTTTCAATAAAAATCTTATATGCCCCCAGGGCATAACTTACAACCCTTGCCCTTAGGGCAGCGAGGGGTATCATTCTCAAAGACCTAATTTCCAGAACATTCTACTACGTTGAACAAAATGGCTATCTGAAAATTTTGATTGGATGTATTTGAAGGAATGGTGGGCGTGAGAGGGGGTTTAGTTACCCTCCAATCACTTTCGACTATTAAAAGGGCACTATCCCTCTCATTATCCAATTGAATGAGCCCCTTTTGTAGTTTTACGACAACTCTATCTATAAAAACCTAATATGCTCCCAGGGTATAACTTACAACCTTTGCCCTTGAGGCTCTGGGGGGCTTGTCATCGTTAAATACATAATTTCTAGAACTTTCAACTACATTGAACAAAATGGCTATCTCTAAGCTTTGATTGAATGTTTTTGGGGAAATGGTGGGCGTGAGAGGGGGGTTAATTACTCTCCACTCACTTTCGACTATTAAAAAGGGCAATTTCAATTTCCAATCAAATGAACCCTTTTTTGAAATTTCCATAACAACTTTCTATATAAACCTTATATGCCCCCAGGGCATAACTTACAACCCTTGCACTGAGGGCTCTGAGGCGGTTATCATCCTAAAAGACATAATTTCAAGAACTTTCAACTACGTTGAACAAAATGGATATCTCAAAATTTTGATTGGATGTGTTTGGGAAAATGGTGGACGTGAGAGGGGCGTTAGTCAATCTCCAATCACTTTCAACTATTAAAAAAGGCACTAACCCTTTCAATCTCCAATTGAATGAGCCCTTTTGAAGTTTCTACGGCAACGCTTTCAATAAAAACCTTATATGCCCGCAGGGCATAACTTACAACCCTTGCCCTCAGGGCTGTGGGGGGGGGAGGGGTTGTCATCCTTAAAGACCCAATTTCCGAAGCTTTCAACTACGTTGAACAAAAGGGCTATCTAAAAATTTTGATTGGATGTGTTTGGGGAAAAGGTGGGCCGGCAATTACTGTGCACTCTCTTTCGACGATTAAAAAGGGCAATTTCAATTTCCAAACAGATGAGCCCTTTTTGAAATTTTTTCAACAACTTTCTATATAAACCTTATATGCCCCCAGGGCATAACTTACAACCCTTGCACTGAGGGCTTTGAGGGGGTTATCATCCTAAAAGACCTAATTTCCAAAACTTTTGACTACGTTGAACAAAATGGATAGCTCAAAATTTTGATTTGATGTGTTTGGGGAAATGGTGCGCGTGAGAGGGGGATTAGTTGCCCTTCAATCACTTTCGACTATTAAAAGGGCACTAGCCCTTTCAATTTTCAGTTGAATGAGCCCTTTTTGATGTTTTAACAACATCGCTTTCTATAACAACATTACATGCTCCCAGGGCATAACTTACACCCCTTGCCCTGAGGATTGTGGGTGGGGGGATGGGTTGTCCTCCTTAAAGACCTAATTTCCAAAACTTTCAACTACGTTGAATAAAATGGCTATCTAAAAATTTTGATTGGATGTGTTTGGGGAAAAAATGGGCGTAAGAGGGGGGTTAGTTGCCCTCAAATCACTTTTGACTATTAAAAAGGGCACTAGCCCTTTGAATTTCCAATCGAAGGAGCCCTTTTTCAAGTTTTTTCGACAAGAATTTCAATAAAAACATTATATGCCCCCAGGGCATAACTTATAACCCTTCCCCTAAAGACTGTGGGGGGAGTAACCTGCTCAAAGGTATAATTTCCTGAACTTTAAAGTGCGTGGAACAAAATGGCTACCTCGAAATTTTGATTGGATATGTTTGGGGAAATATGTTAGGGTGGGCGTGGAAGGGGTGTTAGTTGCCTTCCAGTCACTTTCGACTATTAAAAAAGGCACTTGCCATTTCAATTTCCGATCGAATGAGCCCTTTTTGATGTTTCTACGACAACGCGTTGTATAAAAACCTTATATGCTCCGGGGCATAACTTACAACCCTTGCCCTGAGGGCTGTGGGGGAGTGTCCTCCTTAAAAACACAATTTCTATCTGGAAATCAACAACGCTGAACAAAATGGCTATCTACAAATTTTGATTGGATGTGTTTGGGGAAAAGGTGGGCAAGAGCGGGGGGTTAGTTGCCCTCAAATCACTTTCGACTATTAAAAAGGACACTAGACCTTTGAATTTCCAATCGAATGAGCTCTTTTTCAAGTTTCTACGACAAAGATTTCAATAAAGATTTATATGCCCCGAGGGCATAACTTATAACCCTTGCCCTGAAGACTGTGGGAGGAGTTTCCTGCTCAAAGGTATAATTTCCTGAGTTTAAAACTGCGTGGAACAAAATGGCTCTCTCAAAATTTTGATTGGATGTGTTTGGGGAAATGGAGGGCGTGGAAGGGGTGTTAGTTGCCTTCCAATTACTTTCGACTATTAAAAAGCGCACTGGCCATTTCAATTTCTAGTCTAATGAGCCCTTTTGAAGTTTCTACGACAACGCGTTCTATAAAATCCTTATATGCCCCCCGGGGCACAACTTACAGCCCTTGCCCTGAGCGTTGTGAGGGGTTTTTCATCCTCAAAAACCTAATTTATAGAACTTAAAACTACGTTGAATAAAAGGCTGTCTCAAAATTTTGATTGGATGTGTTTGGGGGAATGATGGGCGTGGGGGGGGGGGCTAGTTGCCCTCCAGTCACTTTTGACTATTGAAAAGGGCACTAGCCCTTTGAATTTCCAATCGAATGAGCCTTTTTTGAAGTTTCTACGACAACGCCTTCTGTAAAAACCTTATACGACCTCAGGGCATAACTTACTACCCTTGCATTGAAGGCTCTGGGGGAGTGTCCTCTTCAAAAACACAATTTCTATCTGGAAATCAACTACGCTGAATAAAATAGCTATCTCAAAGTTGTGATTGGATGTGTTTCTGGAAATGGTGGGCGTGGAAGGGGTGTTAGTTGCCCTACAATCACTTTCGACTATTAAAAAGGGCACAATCCATTCCAATTTCCAATGGAATGAGCACTTTTCGAAGTTTCTACAACAACTTCTTCGATACGAAGTGCCTTGCTCTAAAGGAAAAAAAATAATAAATTATACATTGTGCAACATCGTTCTTATATGCCCTCAGGGCATGACTTAAAACTCTTGCCCCGAGGTTTGTGGGGGAGTGTCCTCCTCAAAAATATATTTTCTATCTGGACATCAACTACGCTCAACAAAATGGCTATTTCAAAATTTTGATTGGGTGTGTTTGGGGGAATGATGGGCGTGGGGGGGGCTAGTTGCCCCCAATCAATTTTGATTAATAAAAAGGGCACTAGCCATTCCAATTTCCAATCGAATGAGCCCTTTTCGAAGTTTCTACGACAACTCCTTCGATACGAAGTGCCCGGTAAGGGGTACCGGGTATGGAGAAAAAAAAATAATAATACATTGTGCCCACATCGTTCTTTACTGAGGCAGCGCTATTGCGCTGCCTATGATTTAATTAAAATATACCGGCATCGTTTTCTCACTTAGACTAAACTAATTATAACCGATTGCAGACAGACAAACCGGTTTTTCTCAGATCAAACAGAGCAAAATTCTCGAGTCTGTTCGGGCTAATACACAAGTACCCAGTTTTGTATATTACGCATCAAATCAGTGGCATAGGAAGGGGGGGGGGTTGGAGGGAGCACACTTACCGTCGAGTTTAGCATCTGTTGGAGGTCCATGCTCTTTGTTAAAGGGGGAGGGGTAAAATTTTACATTGCTCCAGGTGCTGAAAAATCCACCCACGGCTCGGCTTCAAACTCTCGATTGGTTAGAGAAATTCATGTAGGCTAATTTCTATTAGAAATTCGTGTAAAATCAGTGGCGGATCCAGGGGTTGGGGGCGCCCCCCCTTAGCTTAGTCTAAAGTAGTGTAATTTACTTAATTAACTCAGGTTTGCGTTAATTAAACTTGATCCTAACGCAAGTTTATCGGATCAACCTATTTTTGCCCCCTCCCCCATAAAAAAATCCTTGATCCGCCCCTGTGTAAAACAACTATTCAATTTGTTAGAGAAATTGTCTCTCAGTGTTTCTCATTGTCTCTCTTTTCTTCCTAGCTCACGAAATGCCGTTTCTAAAAATAATTGTTAGGTCACCAATGACAGTGAAAGTGAAATATGATTGCTGGAATTTGTTAAGTTTAAACTTACATATATATTTTAAAAGATCTGGAAAAGTCGGTATTCAATTTTTTATGAAAAGAGTACCGTATGCAATTATGCAGTATTTGCTAGTAACAGATGTCAACTTTAAACAAAAGAAAAGTGGCCTAAAAATCTACAAAAAATAAGCTAAAAAGTATGACATCATGTAACTTAAGATGATGTAATTTTTCTTTGAAGGTTTTTTGGAAGTGACAGATTGTTAATGTTTGTATTTTTAATTTTTTATTTAACTTTTCCTTTTTAAATTTAACTTCAATTTTCCTTTTTAAATTTAAATTTTCCTTTTTAAATTTAAATTTTCCTTTTTAAATTTAACTTTGCTTACTTATTTTTGGTATCCAACGCGGCAACACTTTCGAAAATGTCGTACTGTCCTAAAAACTTCATGATTTTGAAGCAAGCAAGGTGTAATTTTATTTATTTATTTTATTTATTTATTTTTTTAATGCCTTTAAGAAGATAAAATTGTATTTCCATTTCACAGCCGTCGGCTAGTTGTTAGGAAACTGCCGAACCTTAAATCGACAGTCTGTTGTCAAAAACGGATTTACTAAACTCATATCAATACGACAATATTGATTTTTGAAATATACTGTTAGATTGCTCTTTAAAAAGAACGTTAGTGACAGGGGTGTACTTTACTATGGAACAGAGGGGCTACTTCTCCAGACCCCAGTATACCCCCTCAGTTACAATTTAGTGTCTTCGCAAATTTTGTCAAAACTAAGATAGGCCTACATAATTCAATCATCCACAGAAACAGACCAGTTTTCTTTAGTAGGCCTATACCTTTGCCTTTTTTACTATATGGCTCATTTTTTTATTTTTAACTTGATCATTTTCTCTTGACCTGGGAAAACCTGCTCCAGCTTTGCCCCCCTCCCATAATTTTGACGACATTACGCCCCTTGTTGGTGGGAGCAGTTCGTCATAACTCTATTGGTTGGTGGACCAATAACTCTATTCTTGTTGGTGGGATATAGTTCGTCATAACTCGATGCAAATTTGGATACTTTATAGCCATTTAAGTTGTCATTTGTCTTTTGAAACTGCATTCAAAGGTAATTGCCCCGAAGAAATGACAGTGTGAGATGCATTGACAAGACCTAAAAATGCTGCTGAGCAGGGGATCAGAAATTGCTATGCAATATTGTTTAGGATAGGCTATAGCAATCCTGAGGAACTCTTGTGCGCATGCCAGGCATCACTGATAGACATTAAATAAAAAAAACAAGTTTTTTAAACTGAAAGTAAGGAGCGACATTAAAACTTAAAACGAACAGAAGTTATTCTGTATATGAAAGAGGCTGTCCCCTCCTCAACGCCTCGCTCTTTACGCTAAAGTTTTTTATTGTTTTAAAAAATAAAGTTGTGAGGCAGAGTCAAACTTTAGCGTAAAGAGCGAGGCGTTGAAGAGGGGACAGTCTCTTTCATATACAGAATAATTTCTGTTCGTTTTAAGTTTTAATGTCGCTCCTTACTTTCAGTTTAAAAAACTTGTTTTTTTTATTTAATTTTTGAACGTTTTTGAATAAATGCAGGTTTTGATCTTGGCTCACCGTGCATGAATAATTAAAACAAAATTTTCATGTTAATTTACTTTTATTTAGTTAAATGGCTTTCTCGAAACTTGTTTAATTTTATTTACGAACGTTTTTATTAGTAATAAATATACGTAACTTACGAATTAACTTACGTAACGAACTTCTATATTCATATATTTTTAATACGTTTATTAGGGGGTTCGCCCCCTAGTCAATACCTTGCTCTTTAAGCGAAAGTTCAAATTTTGTTCCAATTCTTTAGAAATGACCGCTTATTCACAAAGGCCGTTAATTAGAATAAATAGCTCTTATGAAAGTACTAAAAAATCTTTGACTTAAAGAGCGAGGCATTGACTACGGGGTGAACCCAATTATATATGTAATATTTTCTGTTCGTTTAAAGTTTCGATGTTGCTGCTTTTGCAGTTGAAATACTTGTTTTTTTATTAAATTTATGATCTTTTTTTAAATAATGCTGGGAAGTCCGGCGTCCCCTTCATAGCAATGTCCCTTCCCCCATGAAAACTTCCTTCATGGAAAGATCCTCCCACATACCCCTGACCCACCCGCCCCCCACTACCAGGAAAAAATCTCCCCTGAAAACGTCTGTATACTTCCAAATAACAAATACTATATGTTAACATTGTGTAAAGTTCATAACTTTCAGCCCTCCCCCCGGGAACTTCGGGGGTTTAAGCCATCCTAAAAGACATACTTATAACATTTTCGAACATGCTGAACAAAATGGCTATCTCAAAATTTTGATCAGGTGACTTTGGGAAAAAATGAGCGTGGGAGGGGGCCTAGTTGCCCTCCATTTTTTTTGGTCACTTAAAAAGGGCACTAGAACTTTCAATTTCCATTCCAATGAGCCCTCCCACGATATTCTAGGACAACTGGTTCGATACGATCACCCCTGGGAAAAAAAACAAACAAATAAACACGCACCCGTTATCTTTCTTCTGGCAAAAAATGTAAAATTCCACATTTTTGTAAATGGGAGCTTGAAACCTTTACAGTAGGGTTCTCTGATACGCGGAATATGATGGTGTGATTTTCATTAAGGTTCTATAACTTTTAGGGGGTCTTTCCCCCTTTTTTCGAAAATCAGCCAAATTTTCTCAGGCGCCTAACTTTTGATGGGTAGGATTAAACTTGATGAAACTTATATTTTTGAAATCAGCATTAAAATGTGATTCTTTTGATGTATCTATTTGTATCAAAATACCGTTTTCTAGAGTTTTGGTTACCATTGAGCCGGGTCGCTCCTTACTTACAGTTCGTTACCACGAACTGTTTGATGAGGGAAATATTGAAGTCAATTTTTTAAGACTGGATTGGTCATATTTGACGAAGTAAAACTTTAAAGGGAACTGGTGGGGTTAGGCCAATAAAGAAACAGAGAGAGTAATAGATATTTATTTGTTTGTATACAATGCTATAGTTATAAAATATTTATTTATTAAATATTTATTAAATAAAGTTATAAAAATGCTCCAGCGAATCAAACAAAGCAACGATTTATAGGAAAACGCACATGCTTCTCCAGGCCTAGAAAAATAACTAACATATTGTATTAAATAAAAATTACGAAGGTAAAGGCCCAGATAAAGGGCTATAGAAAAGGAAATATGTTAAGAAAATGATTCTTACTTCATAATATGCAGAATAATTTAAGTTGATACATTTTAACTGCAACTCCACTATACTTTACCCCCAACTCCCCCAATGTTCAAATATATAGCCCAAGTTCCATAAAGGTCAGACAATTCCTTCTGCTAGATGCTCTGGTGATGGGATTTAGGACCTACCCCCATCCCAAAGAGGTCACTTAGTGTGTTTACACCAGTGGTTCCCAACCGATTTCGGGCCGTGCCCCACCTAGGAAGTTTAAAAATTCCGACCCCCCCCCCCCCTTGGAATATTCAAATTTCTTATTCAAAATTTTACGCATATTTTTTGTATTCCTCTAGGCACATTTTATCCTAATAAAAAAAAATATTGGGCACTGTTGCACTAATTGGTACACAGCGCTATAGACTGTCCAAGGACTGCAGTCATGGAGACCCGTAAAGTGGGTAATTGCTATCTAAATTGATCGCAAAGCGTGGTTTCTCATTGAATTTACAATATTTAACTTTTTTTTTTTGGGGGGGGGGGGGTTTAGGAGGGGGAGGTACCTAGGTTAGGTTACGTATTTAATATATGGGTACTAGTGCATTAGACAGTCACTTTTATATACTATGCAAGGAAATCAGTCATGCAATGACAGACGAAACCCGCCAGAGACCGGTTATGTTCAAAGATACCGCTACTAAGAAATGGCATGCAGAGTAGTTTTCATTGCGTTTGCGATATTTAAACTGTTGTTATTTGGGGTTTAGGGGGGGGAGGTACCTAGGTAAGGTTAGGTTACGTATTTAATATATGCTATGCTTTACCCCCACCCCTAATGTGCAAATATATAGCCCAAATTTGTTTCTAAACTATTATATTTTCATACTATTTTACTTTATTTCATTAGCATTAACAAAACTTGACTTTTTAGAAGTGACCATCTAATGCACTAATGCCAATATATGCTATGCTGTACCCCCCAACCCCCTAATGTTCAAATATATAGCCCAAATTTGTTTCTAAACTATTATATATTCATACTATTTTATTTTTTTTCATTAGCATTAACCAAACTTGACTTCTTTCGTGTGTACCATTAAGTGGAACAGTACCAAATATTGTCTGTATAAAACACCTTTTATACAATGCAAGATGTTCTTGCAATATTATCATGAATCTTGTTTGCTTTTTAAATGCATATAGATGTGGCATCATTCACATGAAATTTGTTTTTTCAAAATTAAGGCTGTAAAGTACAGTCAGCTAAAGGGTGCACGTTTTGCCCATGACCCACCAAAATATTGCTATGCCCTACTGGTGAGTATAGACTGCTCAATATTTACCAAGCAAAAATTTGCTACACCCTAATGATAGATACGAATGAAGTGTCAGACAATTCGATCAAAATTGAAAACCAAATTTCTCATGAGAAGAAAAAATATTGGATTTGAGACTGGTATTAGTTCCTGTGGAGATAGTCTCATGGTCCATACGAATTTAACATGCGATAGAGGTGTTGTAGGAGAGAGAGAGAGAGAGAGAGAGAGAGAGAGAGAGAGAGAGAGAGAGAGAGAGAGAGAGAGAGAGAGAGAGAGAGAGAGAGAGAGAGAGAGAGAGAGAGAGAGAGAGAGAGAGAGAGAGAGAGAGAGAGAGAGAGAGAGAGAGAGGAGAGAGAGAGAGAGGAGAGAGAGAGAGAGAGAGAGAGAGAGAGAGAGAGAGAGAGAGAGAGAGAGAGAGAGAGAGAGAGAGGAGAGAGAGAGAGAGAGAGAGAGAGAGAGAGAGAGAGAGAGAGAGAGAGAGAGAGAGAGAGAGAGAGAGAGAGAGAGAGAGAGAGAGAGAGAGAGAGAGGAGAGAGAGAGAGAGAGAGAGAGAGAGAGAGAGAGAGAGAGAGAGAGAGAGAGAGAGAGAGAGAGAGAGAGAGAGAGAGAGAGAGAGAGGAGAGAGAGAGAGAGAGAGAGAGAGAGAGAGAGAGAGAGAGAGAGAGAGAGAGAGAGATAGAGAGAGAGAGAGAGAGAGAGAGATGGAAAGAGAGAGAGAGAGAGAGAAAGAGAATGGAAAGGGAGAAAGACAGAGGAAGATAGTGGTATCCAAGAGCCGCATTTGATTCATCGTATCGGCCCCGCTCCAGTTAATTTATTTATGAGTGGAAAAGCGGGACAAAAAAAGCAAGAAATAGACGAATCCCTGGGGAAATTAGGGGAGTCATTGGGCAAAGATTCTCCTTTTCTAAGCCTACGCCCCTGAATGAAATTTTGCGTTGAGAAGGGAGACGAGAGTGCCCAAGCGTCATAAGCTCTTCACCTAAAATCCATCTTTGGGTAGGAGTTTTTGAATCAAAGAGCGCATATTCTTATATAATTTTGAAGTCTTGGGAGGTATGTCCTTCCTCGTCCAATCATTTTTCTGTCTAAGCTATTGCCATTCCCCTTGTTGGATTCCTCAAAATTGGAGCTTTGTGCCCTATAGATCTCTTAGAATAGTCTATTATTTTCCATCACAGTACCTTCATATAGGCAGCGATGGATGGAATGCCCCCTTCTCCCAAATCAGTCCCAGAATATCTCCTTCCCTGAAAAGTTCTTGAAAACACCTTGAAAACTTGGTCTTAAGTCCTCACACCCCCTCCCCTCCTTTTTTAGGAAATTTCTCGGACTAAAAAAAATTAACTTGCTCTCCATTTCAAAAATTTATCTAACCTCCCCTCCTCCAAAGCTTTGGTTGTGTGTTTATATGTCTATAGACTTTCAGTTTTCATCACATCCTAAAAAGCCAGTCACGTTCTGTTTAAATCTATTGATTACCTAAGTGGATTATTTGTACAAATTTGTTTTCTGATACGTTTGGCCTTGGATTGAGTGATTTGTTTCTTATGGGAAATATTCCAGAAGCAGCATCATTCTTGTGGTAAATACAAATGACATCTCTCTTTTGTTTGGCTGTTTCCCAAACACTGTTGCCAGATAATTGTAAAGGTGTGGTTGCAATTTACGTAATATTTTTAGTAGCTGCCAATTTCTAAGTCCATATTTTAGGTAATGGTTCTTGTCATAAGAACCATTCTTATAAGAATCTTGTCATAATTTATACCATATTCAATAATACAGGTTGATTATTTCATGTTATAAATGGGGTTTGATGAATGTACTCCCACTTAAGCTAGGTGTTACTACAAATCATGTTTTTTGTTCAAATATTATTAGACCTGAACACATTATTCATTTGTTTTGCAAACTGACATTCACGCATCTACAGTGGTTCCATTGTAACTGAACCACCGTGTAACTGAACCACCGTACAACTGAACCACCGTGCAATTGAACCCCCGTGCAACTGAACCCCCGTGCAACTGAACCCTTGTGCTACTGAACCCTCATGCAACTGAACCCCCTTTAACTGAACCCTCGTGCAACTCAACCCCATTTAACTAAACCCCCGTGTAGCTGACCCCCGTGCATGTGAACTACCGCACAACTGAACCACCGTACAACTGAACCACCGTGCAACTGAACCACATTGCAACTGAACCACCGTGCAACTGAACCCTTGTGTAACTGAACCCTCGTGCAACTCAACCACCGTACTTACATTGGGTAAAACACAAGTTAGAATCTTTGCATGTTCAACCTTTCTGGAATTGTTTGCTTTTTTAAGTCTTCATATAAATTACTGTCAAGATGATTTATAAAAATGCTCTGTTTTGTTGTCACAAAAACAAAAAAAATCGGACGTCATAAACTCTTATATCCAGATTTATTTCTCTTTTTTATGTGTGTTAATGGGGGTTCCCTTCACCCTGTCACTTTCTACGGGTCTAAGCGTTTACCCCCCTCCGCCACGGAAAATTTCCCCTCCTCCACCAAGGGAAACCCCATGACCTGGAAAACACCTCCGTCGCGGAAGTCATGGTTTGCAGAATTTTAAAATCTTCTTTGAGTCGTGTTATTTTTTAGTTTATTTCAGAAGTTCTAAGGGAAGTGGAAAAGAGGAATTTATGTGTAAATCTCCCCCCCCCCCCTCCATGTAAATACTTTCTTCTCATGAAAAATCTTCCAGAAAACTCCCCCACAAAAAAAAAAATCTCCGTATGTTTCCTAATGATAAATACTATCTGTAAGCAATTGACAAATCAAAAAAACTTAAAAAGGAACTGAAACTTCTGCAATGGGGTTATCTGATTGTTTTGTAGCTAGGGAGAGAGGGAGATACCTCAAAGGGTGCATTTTGATGCCAAAACATCTCAGCTCTCATTGAGCCTTCAAATAAATACAGAATTATCTCTAAGGGGGAGACGACAGGAGGATGGAGGTAGAAATTGTTTGATAATCCCCAGGCATTTCTAGTCTTTTTTTATAAGCCGAAAGTGATTGAAGACTACCCAACCGCAAGAGGTATTTTTTTTGGGGGGGGGGGGAGATTTCCCACGGGTAGGTATTTTCTGGGAGGGGGGTATTTTCTGCGGGCTATTTTCCTTAAGGGATGTTTTTTTGCGGAAGGGGGGGGGGGTAAACGGTGGCTCTCACCGTTTACATACTGGAATTTTTTTTTACCACTTTGCTTATTTTGTTGTTTTCATTTTGTGGTATTTTCTACGCTCGTGGTTGTTTATCGTTTGGTTTGGAAAAGGTTAATTACCTGCTTCGGTGCAGTGGTTTAGTTGCACGATGGTTCAGTTACACGATGGTTCAGTTGCACGGGGGTTCAGTTGCACGGTGGTTCAGTTGCACGGTGGTTCATTTGCACGGTGGTTCATTTGCACGGTGGTTCAGTTGCACGGTGGCTCAGTTGCACGGTGGTTCAGTTGCACAGTGGTTCAGTTGCACGGTGGTTCAGTTGTACGGTGGTTCGGTTGTATGGGGGTTCAGTTACACGGGGGTTTAGTTACATGGGGTTCAGTTACATGGGGGTTCAGTTAAATGGGGTTGAGTCGCACGGGGGTTTAGTTACACGAGGGTTTAGTTAAGTGTGGTTCAGTTGCCCGGTGGTTCAGTTACACGAGGGTTCAGTTGCATGGGGGTTTGGTTATACGGGGGATCAGTTGCACGGTGGTTCAGTTACACGGTGGTTCAGTTACAGGGGTTCAGTTGCTTGTGGTTCAGTTAAACGGTGGTTCAGTTACACGCACATCATCTACATTAAGTACAAAAAAGTATCTTCCATGAAAATAAAAGAGGGGGGGGGGACTAAATTTCAGAATGATCAGAAATTACCCTGATTATGAAGGAATTATTGCTGTAAATTGAATAACCAAAGTTTCTTGATGAATGACGTCAAGTAACGTCAAAAACGGATGATGACATACGACGAGTGACGTATGTCATTGAAAAAAGACATACGATGAAGAAAATATTCTCTGAGAATGTTTTGATTGATAAATTTTAGGCCATATTTGTTATATTGTTTTGTGGCAGATATAGCCAAAAATTGCTCTTATTTTTCTGTGGTCTCTTTTGTTATTTAAAGGAGGCACTAGAACTTGAGCTGGTGCTTGAACTATTATTCCGGGGTTTTTGGACATACTAAATTTGATAGCATTGTTTTCATCAAAATTACAGTCCTTATTGGGAATAAGCCCCCTGCTTCGAAGATTTTTCTATGCAAAATTTTTGAATGTTTTATTATAAACCTAATAATTGACACAAACTTGCATTCAGCATAAAGACCAGATTGTTAGAAATAACTGTTTAGTTTTGTTCGTGTTGTTAATTTATGTCACGGAATAGTATTATTTATGCTATTAATGTTAATTGTGGAAAAGTTAATGCTTGATTTTTTTTTATGCATGATCATACGTCCTCCGAGACCCCACCAAAAAAGCCACATACAACTCTAGCCTGTCTACAAAATTCCGGGACATCCTGAGTACATCCACTCTGTTCGCAACTCCCGAAGAGATCGATCGCTTGGCTGAACATGCTACCTCTGCAATCCTCGAGACTGCAAGCGACATCCTTGGTAGAAAAGCCAAAAACGAAAAGCCTTGGATCATTGATGAAATAATTCAATTATGTGACCAGAAACGCCTACATAACAACAAATCTGACCGAAACAGCCGAGATACCTACAAAGATCTCAAACGGAAAGATGAGCGTGAAATCAGGAAGGCATTCCGCAACCATATCACCGAAAAGTGCAAGGACTGTGAAATCCAGTTCATGAATGGCAACAGCCACAAGCTCTTCAAAACAGTCAGCTAGCTATCCTTAAAAAAAGATCCCTTAACCGCCCGTAATCCTAGACAAGCAGAGGAACGACATCAATGATGCCAAGATGAAGCTCGAACGATGGAAGGAATACTTCGAGGAGAAACTGAACCCTGAAGTAATGACCGACCCAAATGTCCTAAACCTCCTTTCTGATCATAGGTCGAGACCCCCCTCCACACCCACTTAGAAGCGAGACAAAAGTGGCTATAGAATCCCTAAGGCGAGGCAAAGCTCCGGGGCCAGACGGTCTCACTGCTGAACTGATAAATGTTGGTTCAGAAGGTGTTGTCAACCTATACCACAGTCTTGTATCAGCCACCTGGTCTACTGGACACGTCTCGCAGTAGTAGTGCAAGGCAGCAATAGTCTCAATACACAAAAAAGCTCGAAGAAATAATGTGACAGCTACCGGCCCATCAGCCTCACAAGCCACCAAACCAGAATCCTGACCAAGATCCTGCTCCGCAGAATTCAAGCAATCACCGCCTCTGTTCTTGGCGAGTATCAAGCTGGCTTTTGATCGGGATGATCAACTATTGACCAAATCTTTACTGTGCGTCAGCTGATGGAACGGTTCATCGAGTTTAATAGAGACCTCTATCAGCTCTTTATTGACTTCCAACAGGCCTTTGACCTAATATGGAGGAAAGGCTTGTGGCATATTCTAAGACACTACGGTGTCCCAGATGTAATAGTCAGAATCACTGAGGACACATACAACCAACTCAAAAGTCAAATACTGACCACTGGTGGGCTCTCTGGTGAATTCCCAACAACTTCCGGAGTCCTGCAAGGATGCATCCTCTTGCCGCACTTGTTTAACCTGTTTCTGCATGCCATCCTCTCCCTGATACCCGTCGAATATGGAGCCAGAATAGGAGGAATCCTAATTGACAAACTAGCATATGCGGATGATATCGACCTGATGTCCACTACCGCCCTTGAACTCCAGAGTCAGGCTGACTACATCTCCCAAGCAACGCAGCTTCAAAAGACTATCAAAGATCTGGAAATCTAGCCACCTTTCGAACCATCTGAAAGTGCATCTATTCAACAGTCTGATCATGCCCATTGCTCTGTATGGGTGTGAAACCTGGACACTAAAAGCTGAAAATGAGTGCAACCTCCTTGCGTTCGAAATGAGATGTCTGCGCCGGATAGCCAAGATCAGATATTCTGACCATGTCACAAACGAAGAAGTCCGAAGAAGGCTGAAGTCGCAAGACACTATCCTGAACAAAATCCGAAAACAGCAGCTGCGCTGGTTCGGCCATGTAAAGCGAATGAACCCCGAATGCCTGCCCAAGATCGCGCTTGAAGGGACAACGGAAGGACTTCGACCACCGGGAAGACCGCGCAAAAGGTGGATCGAAAACTTTGACCGACAACGCATTGCCCAACTATCCCGAACTGCACTTGACAGAACAGCATATCCAGCCCTAGTTCATAATATTCTGGAAGGAGTGGTCCCAAGACGTCCCATGAGGATGTATGGACTTAAGTTAGTAAGTAAATAAATAAGTGTCCTTTTTGCCAAAATTCTTTGATTTCTTGGGTGAGTGACTATTCGAGCCAGCCAGGGGGTAATTTGCTATCGGGCAGGGGTGCCCCTCCAGTGGTATTTTGATGTTGAGAAGGGAGATGAGGGTGCCCAACGTTTATGATTTCTTTACCTAAAATCTGTCTTTGGGCAGTAATTTCCGAATCAAAGAGTGTATATTCTTATATAATTTTGAAGTCTTGGGAGATATGTCCTTTCCTCCTCAAATAATATCTCTGTCTTAGCCATTACCATTTAAATTTTTTTTTCAAAAAATTTTGTCAAAAATCAGATAAGCCTGCATATTTCAATCATCCAGAGAAACAGATCAGTTTCCTTTAGTATATATTTGCCCTTATGGCACTCTATGGCTCATTTTTCACTGTCATTTTCACTTGATTTGGGAAATTTGGCTCCAACTCTCCCCCCTAGATTCTGACGAAATTATGCCGCTTGAGCCAGTATAAGGGGGTGGGGTCCTAAACGCCATTGGTGTGTGGTTTTATTTATATGATTTTATTGACAGTACTAAGTAGGTTCCTTTTTTCAGTATGTGAAGCTTCTGTTTCATCGTTTTTTCACTTGTCTCAGACAACGCTGACAGTATTGGGTATTTTTTTCATCAGCTTACTAGGAGTTGGTCTCGGACAGACTGCTGTATTTACCCTTGGTATACCTTATATTGATGATAATGTTGCAAATAAAGAATCTCCGACATATTTTGGTAAGCTTTATTTTTTACATTTACATTTTTTGGTAAGTATATTTTGGTTTCACCTTTATATACCGTCGAAAGTATTTTTGTAAGTATTTTTTCGGTATACGGTTTCACCTTCCTACTTCTTATACAATTAAATCGAAAAAAAAAAAGTTTTTTTCAACTTAAAGTAAGGAGCAACATTGAAACTTAAAGCGAACAGAAACTATTACATATAGGAGGGAGATTGCACCCTTCTCAACACCTCGCTCTTGACACTAAAGTTTTTTGGCACTTTAAAAAAGTTATTTATTGTTCTAATTAATCGACTCTTGTGTTTCACGAGTTGTTTTTAAAGAACTGGGACAAAATCTAAAGTTTAACGTAAAGAGTGAGGTGTTGTGGAGGGGCAGCCCCCCTCATACATTTAATAATTTCTGTTCGTTTTAATTTTGAATGTTGCTCCTTACTTTCAGTTGAAAAATCTTGTTTTTTCTATTTAATTTCTGATCGATCTTTGAATAACGCTAGGACACCTGGCTCACCTCCACGGAAAAATCCTACTGCCCACGGAGATATCCTCTGGACAATCCAATCCCGGAGAAAATTTACCCCAGACAATTATCCTTAACATCTCCACGCGTAAAATTGAATCGCTAAAGAGAAAGCAAGACATACAAAGAAATTTCATATAGGAATTCTGGTAAATTCCCCTAGTGTAAAAATTCCCCTGAAAAGTTTATCCCTGGAAACTTCCTTCTCCATTGAGAATTCTCCCCGTGCAAAATCCCCCCAGCAAAAATTCGTTCTCCCCTCACCACCCGAAAAATGTGTGCATACTTCCCAATAACAAATACTATACGTAAACAATGGGCAAATTTTATAACTTAAAGACCTTTCGTCACGGGCTGTGGGGGGTCATTTTATCTCCAACGACGTAGTTATTTGATCTGTCAACTATGCTGAATAAAATAGCTATATAAAAAATTTGATCCGACGGTTTAGGGGAAAAAGTGGCGCATGGAGGGGCTTCCAATTTTTGCCCTCCAATTTTTCGGAAACTTAAAAGGGGCACTAGAACTTTTAATTTCCGTTAAAAAATGAGCCCTCTCCCGACGTTATAGGCCCACTTGGTTGATACGATCACCCCTGGAAAAAAAAATAACCACGCATTCGTGATTTTTGCTTCTGGCAAAAATTACAAAATCCCAGATTTTTGCAGATATGAGCTTGAAACTTCTACAGCTGGGTTCTTCGATACGCTGAATCTGATGGTGTAGTTTTCATTAAAATTTTATGACTTCTAGGGGGTCTTTTCTCCTTTTTTCGAAAATCAGGCAAAATTTCTCAGGCTCATAGATTTTGATGGTTAAAAACTAAAAAGTTGAATATTAGAGCAGCATTAAAACTTAAAACGAACAGAAATTATTACGTATATGAAGGGGTTTGCCTCCTCGTCAATACCTCGCTCTTTACGGTAAAGTTTTTTTTAGTACTTTCATAACAGCTATTATTCTAATTAAACCCTTTGTGATTCAGGGGTCGTTCTTAAAGAATTGGAACAAAATTCTAACTTTAGCGTAAAGAGCGAAGTATTGACAAGGGGGCGAACCCCCTAATATAGGCTACGTAATAAAAATATACGAATATAGAAGTTCGTTACATGAGTTAATTCGTAAGTTACGTATATTTACTACTAATAAAAACGTTCTTAAACAAAATTAAAGTTCTAGTGCCCTTTTTAAGTAACCAAAAAAATTGGAGGGCAACTAGGCCCCCTCCCCCACTCCTTTTTTCTCAAAATCGTCCGATCAGAATTTTGAGAGAGCCATTTAGCCAAAAAAAGTAAATTAACATGCATATTTCGTTTTAATTGTTCATGTACGGTGGGCTAAAATCAAAACCTGCATTAATTCAAAAACGTTCAGAAATCAAATAAAAAAAAACAAGCTTTTTTAACTGAAAGTAAGGAGCGACATTAAAACTTAAAACAAACAGAAATTCTTCTGTATATGAAAGGGGCTGTCCCCTCATCAACGCCTCGCTCTTTACGCTAAAATTAGACTCTTTTCTCAACTCTACTTTTTAAAATAATAAAAAACTTTAGCGTAAAGAGCGAGGCGTTGAGGAGGGGACAGCCCCTTTCATATACGGAATAATTTCTGTTCGTTTTAAGTTTTAATGTCGCTCCTTACTTTCAGTTTAAAAAACTTGTTTTTTTATTTAATTTCTGATCGTTTTTTAGTTAATGCAGCTTTTATTTTGGCTCACCGTCATTGAATAAGTAAACAAAATTTGCAAAAAAATTTTACTTTTCTTTTGCTAAATGGCTGTCTCTAAATTTGGTTCTGACGTAATTTACAAATTAACTTACGTAACGAACTTCTATATTCGTATATTTTTCTTCTAGCAAAGACTACAAAGTTGCAGATTTTTGCAGATATGAGCTTGAAACCTATGTAATAGGGTTTTCTGATACGCTGAATCTGACGGTGTGATTTTGATTAAAATTCTTTCACTTGTAGGGGATGTTTCCCCCCTCTTTAAAAAAATCAGGTAAATTTTCTCAGGCTCTTAGCCTTTGATGAGTAATACTAAACTTAATAAAATGTATATATTTAGAATCAGCATTGTATATGTATATATTTAGAATCAGCAAACTTTTAAAAATTCCGTTTTTAAAAGTTTCGATTACTATTGAGCCGTATCGCTTGTTTTTTTTTTATTATTTTTTTTTTATTACGTATATGTTATTACGTATATGAGGGGGTTCTCCCCTTAGTCAATACCACGTTCTTAACGTTAAAAGTTAAAAAATTTTTTATTCACAAACTACTGAATCACAAAGGCCGTTTAATTAGAATAGATAGCTCTTTTGAAAGCACTAAAAAAAACTGTAGCGTAAAGAGCGAGGTATTGACTTGGGGGAGAACCCCCTCACATACGTGATAATTTCTGTTCGTTTTAAGTTCTAATGTTGCTTCTTACTTTCAGTTGAAAAACCTTTTTTTTTTTTTATTTAATTTCTGATCGTTTTTTAAATAATGCTTGGAAATCCGGCGCCTCCTTCATAGAAATGTCCCTTACCCAAAGAAACATCCTCCACGGAAAGATTCTCCTGGGTAACCCCCTCCTCCAGCCCCCCCCCCTTCACCAGAAAAAAATCCTTCCTGAAAATGTCTGTTTACTTCCCAATAACCAATACAATATGTAAGCAATGGGCAAAGTTCATAACTTGCAGACCTTCCCCTGGGAACTGTGGAGGATTAAGTCATCCTAAAAGACATATTTATTAGATTTTCGACTATGCTGAACAAAATGGCTATCTCAAAATTTTAATTGGGTGACTTTGAGAAAAAAAATGAGTGTGGGAGGGGGCCTAGTTGCCCTCCATTTTTTTGGTCACTTTTAAAAAGGGCAGTAAAACTTTTAATTTCCGTTCCAATGAGCCCTCCTACGATATTCTAGGACCACTGGGTCAATACGATTACCCCTGGGAAAAAAAAAAAAAATAAATAAACACGCATCCGTGATCTTTCTTCTGGCAAAAAATGGAAAATTCCACATTTTTGTAGATAGGAGCTTGAAACCTCTACAGTAGGGTTCTATGATACGCTGAATATGATGGTGTAATTTTCATTAAGGTTCTATAAGTTTTAGGGGGTCTTTGCCCCTTTTTTCGAAAATCATCCAAATTTTCTCAGGCGCGTAACTTTTGATGGGTAAGATTAAACTTGATGAAACTTATATATTTGAAATTAGAATTAAAATCTGATTCTTTTGATGTATCTATTGGTATCAAATTCCGTTTTTTAAAGTTTCGGTTAACATTGAGCCGGGTCGCTCCTTACTTACAGTTCGTTGCCACGAACTGTTTGATTTGGTATACTGGGTATTTTAGCATTTGGATTTAAACTCAGGTAACAACATTTTAGTTATAATAGGTTTTTCTATGGTTGAGTTTAAAATTCAAATTCTGAGAAAAGTTTCTCTCACCTCAAACTTGTATTCTCAGAAATCTGACTATAAGCCTTGGGGATTTTTCCTTGGGGGAATTTTCCATGGGAGAAACATCCTGTTGAGGGGGATTTCCCTGCAAAAATTTTTCACAGAGGGGGGATTTTCAGCATGATTTGAAAAACCATTTGCAATTAAATAAAACAAATCTTGGTACTTGTGCATTATATGTTACCCACGAAAGAAGTCAAGTTTGGTTAATGCTAATGAAATGAAATAGGATGAAAATATAATAGTTTAGAAACAAATTTGGGCTATATCTTTGCACATTAGGGGGTGGGGGTAAAGCATAGCACATATTAAATATGTAACCTAACCTAACCTAGGTACCCTCCCCCCCTAAACCCCCAAAAAACAACAGTTTAAATATTTTAAACGCAATAAGAGATCACGCTTTGCGATTCATTTATCCGTTGCAAGTACGTGTTTGACTGGTTTCCCGTAGTATTTCCTTGTACAGTCTTTAGCGGTGGGTAAGGTATAATGCACAAATACCCAAATCTTTTCATATGAAAGTAGCGCAAGGAGAATTTTTTAGGCACCATTGTCGGCAAGAAATTTTCGGCGGGGAATTTTCAGCGAGAATGGAATTGTCCTGTGGGATGGGAATTTTACTCGGGAGGAGCTTTCCATGGAGGAATTTTCATTGGTATTGGAATTTCCATGGAGGGGGGAGCGGATCACCCGATATTATTTGAAAATCGACTCTAATAAAAAAATTCAACTGAAAATAAGGAGCAACATTAAAACATGAAACGAAGAGTAATTAGTCATAACTAGAAGGTATAATTAGAAGTAATTAGAAGAGTATTTATATGAGGGGGATGTTCCCTCCGCAATACTTCGCTCTTTACGCCACTGTTTGACTTTTCCCCCCAATTCTTTAAGAACGACTCCTAAGAAGTTTTTTTTTTAATACTAAAAAACTTTAGAGTGAAGGCCGAGGTATTGAAGAGGGGGCACCCCCCGTTATGCCCGGAATAATTTCTGTTCGTTTTAAGTTTTAATATTGGTCCTTACTTTCAGTTGAAGAACTTGTTTTTTTTTTTTATTTAATTATTAGTAAATCAATCAACATTACTACTGTTAATATGTACATATAGCCTACCATTTCGATTTAAAAAAAAAAAAAAAAAAAAAAAAAAAAAAAAAAAAAAAAAAAAAAAAAAAAAAAAAAAAAAAAAAAGGTTGAAAATGACAGAGTGCATGTGGAGATTAAAAGAATTATATTCATACGAGTAGACACTATCACATCCAAGGCCGTACCCAGGAGGGGGGATAGAGGGGTTTTTACTCCCCCCCCGAAATGTTTGTCTGATTCGTAAAAACGTTACGAAAATGGATATAAACTAATTTTTTATGCTTTTTTTGTGTAAACCCCCCTGAAAAAAATCTTTGAGGACCCCCCCCCCCTCCGGAAAAAATCCTGGGTATGGCCTTGCATCTAATTTCGGTATTGTTCCTCCTTACACACACAAGAAAGGGTTGTGTTGCTTATGCTTTTTCGATAATAAATTACAGTTTTTTTTTGTTACTATCAAACAGTGACAGTTAAACGTTTTTATGGCAATTAAACACTGTTCAAGGGGTCAAACTTCAAGGAAAAGGTAATTTCTCAACACAAGTTATCTTTTGGTATTTTAATTCAAAACTAATTTTCCTCGATCCTTTCTTCCTTTTAAATCCACTTTTTTTTTAAATATTTAATAATTTGATAGCTGTTTAAGCGTTCAGAAGCATCGAGTAGTAATTTACTAGTAATATCTCAACCAGCTTCATTGAGGGATAAAGTGAGACTTGAAACAAAGAGAAATTACCACAAAAAGGGCTTGGCGCTCGCCTGCTAGTCCAGGCGACTTGTCGGTCATGTGTTAATCCCAAAACTTGGCCCCCCGCCTGAGATTCTAGCCGACTTTCCCACAAGGTGAACCATTGGGAGTATTTAAAATCGAAGTCGTCCGTTTGCCTGCAAGTCTAGTGAACATTGTCGGTCATGTGTCAACCCTAAATCCTGGTCGACCGCCTGTGATTCCCACATGGGCTTTCCAAGTAGGCAAAACCACTACAATATGGAAAATCAAGGTCGAGCATTTGCCCTGCGAGCTCCGGTGACTTGGTACTCCAGTGTACTTTTCCAATAGGCAAAACTAAGAATGTTTGAAAAAATCTCAGTCGCCCGCTTGCCTACAAGATAAGATATTTATTTTTGAAAAATTCTACCACAAGCCCCGAAGGGCCGAATTAGAATTTCGAAGTCTTAAAAAACAATACAAGCAAAAAACAACTGAAAAAAAGCACAACAACAAGAAAGCTGGCAAACAATGTCAAAACAACAGTTTCAGAATGAAAAATCATTCTTTAGTCAAAACTATTCAGTGGCAGTGTGGTTGAGGATTGGCAGTTGAGTGGCAGTTATTGGAGTTGATTTTGTGTTTTCAGTAAAGAGCTAGCTTTCAGAATTCTAAGGATATTGTAAAATATTACGAGTCATATGCACACCGAAGACCGAATCACGTGATAGAATGTTGTCAGTCAACTTAAGTTACCAAAAAGGCTAATGTTGCGCTCGAGCATTCTAAGATTAATTATCCGACAAACCCGATTACTTATCCTTAGCGTTTCACGAGACGTAAGTGACGTCAAAGGTTAGTAGGATTACGGTACTATTTAAAACGGTTTTGATTAGCTGTCGGATAGTTTACACCTGCAAACCCTGGAAAACGGGTGCCCTCGACTCAGGAATGTACGAGTGTAAGTTTCAAGCCGATCAAGCCGATTTCAGGAGTGTAAGTTTCAAGCCGATCTAAAGATAATATTTAGCCCTTTTACGGTGAAACCAATATTTTTTGTTTTTTTTATTCTTTCTCCCTTAATAGGGTCCTTTTGAGCTTGGGACTTAAGGATATATGTTTTGAGCTGATAAAAAAATTCCTTTGTCCCTTTTCAGGTCCCATTTTTTGGTGATCATGCTCCCAAACTTACTCATCCATCACGTTGAGGATAAGTGACGTCATTTATAAGCAACAAATTCCATCTTTTCAAAGATTAAAATCAAAATTCAATCTTATAAGTATTTGTTGTTATCTTTTACGGATTACATCCGGGGAAATTAATGTTAAGCGAATAAGTTGGATAAGGGATGATTGATTGCACCCAAGATTCGGTGTCCTGATCTAGCATCGAGCTATTATACTCCTGGTCGAGGAGGCTAGTGATTTAAAGCGAATAATTAGCTTCGGAGCAAACATTTAAAATCTTTCAGTAAACGCAAGCTGCGCAGTCTTGAACTACCAAATTAATGACTTGTTTTTGTCTTATTCATTTGTAAATGTAAGATTTTTGCAGTTGACTGAAGAGTGTTTTCGTTATCTGTTGTATGCACATATCTTTATTAAGGTTTATGAGCTTGTTGCGGTTTACGGCTACTGATTCGAATAAGGTTCTTGCGTATGGGTGTAAATTTTGCATATAAAAAAATACTTAAAAGATGTCATAAAAGTTTGGGGAATAAGATAAGTTTATTAGTATTCTGGAATTAAATATATTTCAAATGATCAATTTAATTTCGCTGAAATAATTTCTAATTTTAAGAATTATTCTTCAAGGAAAATATGTGCCTTAAAGACTATTGTCGGTATGTGGGGAGTTATGAATGATAGACATAGCTTTATTTTGGATTATAATCTTGCTCTTATGACTTCCTGCTCTTTCCTCCTTTTTCTCCTTTTTCTTTCCCTTTTTCTTACTTTTTTCCTCCTGTCTTTTGTCTTTTTGTTTTCTCGCTGGATCTTTTTTTTGTCTGAGGAACTTTATATTGCCGGGTGTGGTTTTCCTTTTATTTAATTAGATCCTAACAAATAGCTGACCTGACATATCAAAGTCAGCCCCCCATTGGCTAGGATCGTAATTGTTTTGTGATTAGACTTAATAATAAAATTTTCATGTGATTTATGTGATAATAAATCTATCATGTTAATGTTTCTATTCCTAGAAACTTTTCAAAATTTAAATTATACTACTACTGCAACAATTAACAGCTCACTGCAGCGCCAAGCCGCCCGAGGCCAACACAGCTGCGTGCGCTTCTCCTTCATCGTAAATTATTCAAAGATTCACTCTTTACCCCTCCCATTCAGCTCCATCTACTTAAATTCTTCCTTCTGAGTCCTTTCCGCCCCATTCATGGACGACCTGCTTTCCCTTTGGTCTCAGATGCTACTACTACTACTACTAAAAACTCACTGCAGCACCAAGACCCCTGAGGCCAACACAGCTACGCACGCTCCTTCTTCATTCCAATCTATCCAAAGCCTCCCTCTTTACAGCCTCCCATGAAGTTCCCATTTCCATTAAATTTTTCTCTACGACATTCTCCCACCCTAGACAAGGACGACCTGCTTTCCGTTTAGCTCTAGACGGTTGGCCGAAAAGGACAATCTTTGGCAATATGTCATCCATCATCTGCAGAACGTGCCCTAGCCATCTCAATCTTTTTCTCAGTATAGCTCTCGAAAGCGGGATTGAACCACACTTTTCGTACAGCCTACTGTTTGAAATATGGTCAGTCAGTAGGGTACCCAGAACAATCCTTTGGCAATTTCTCTGGAAAACATCTAGCAAATCTTCCTCCGTTTCCGGAGCGCCCATTCTTCAGAGCCATATTTGACCACTGTCATCACTGTAGCTTCCAATATTTTAATCACAAACCTATCTTCCTATTCTTCCAAATTTTTTGTAAGCATGAAAAACACCCTGAGCCTTAGCTATTCTATTTTTAACATCTTCACGGCTCCCACCGTCTTTACTAATAATAATACCAAGGTAAGTGAAGCTGCCCACTTGATCGATCTTTTCGTCATCCAACGCCACCTTTTCAGATTTGCCACAGATGTGCGGCCAATAAGCACAATATTTGGCAATCTGTCATGCTTCATCCGTAAAAGTGGCTTATTATAGCCCTTAAAAGTCGGTTCAAATGTTTGTAGTCTGTATTTTGTATTACTATGGTCCGCAGGCTTTTTGCAATAAACCTTGTCTTATTATAGCCCTAGAAAGTTGGTTCAAATCACATTTTTCGTAGAGCTTACTGTTTGATATACTGTCAGTGAAACGCGTATCTAATGCTATCCTTGGAAAATTCCTCTGGGAAACATTGAACAAATCTTGCCCTACCTTTCGAATCGCCTACGTTTCAGAACTGTCTTTGACCACTGTCATTACCGTGGCTTCCATTATTCTAATCTTAGCTGACAGACGTATACTTTTATTTTTCTCAACTTTTTTTTCCGGCTATTAATCTAGAATAGCTAAAAGAATAGCTAAATTTCCAGCTCGTGTGCTTGATAGGGGGTAAAACTCTGAAATCTTCTTAAAACATTTTCCCTAAATTAAAACATTTCTAGCTTACGTATATCAGACAATCTTATCAATAAAGCTATTCTTGCTATTCTTGCGGATAGTATGCTAGATTAGGTTTAAGATTATTTAAAATCTTCATATAAAATATTCTTGTAAAAGAAAGTTTCTGTGCAGTTTCTTAGACAATATCTCCAAGCTAAAGACAGTCCACCGTTATGATAGGTCAATGCAAACCAAATGTCCCGTTTTGCTACTAGCTAAAGGGCTGGACAAATGGAGCATTTTCTCCCATTGTTTCAAAAGCATGTTTGTGGGAATGATAAGCTAGAAAAAAAGCAAATTCATAGAGTCTATATTGTACTTTACTTAAAGTGTCTCCTATCGGAGGCATTTCGATAGGCATGGTTTTCTCATCGAGCAACAAAGTAGCTTCTAAAATATGGTAGAAACACTATTAACAACATTCTTAGTCTGTCCATTATTGTGATATTAGCAACAGTTTAGCTTCTAAAATAAAACAAAATTACTAGAATTCTAGAAACATTGCTAAGCCAGAACCAGGCGTAAAACACACCGTGCTGATTAAACACGGCCGCTTGTAGCTTAAAATAAACCAGTGATCTCATAATAGTAATAGAGTAACTTGAGTCTTTAAGCTCAGCCAGAGTCGACCCAGCTCTAAATGGGTGCCTGGAGAAATCTGGGGAAGGTGAGCAGGAAGGGTGTACAAAAGTAAAGGGCGCCCCCCCCCCATTACAGTTCCTGGATGAAGGGCCATGAGACGGAGATCAGCACGACATGTAGGAAATGTAAAAATCCAATGCCTTATTCTTTACCTCTAATAAAGCAGCTTATAAAATGTCATTGTGGTGATAAAGCGTTTATTTAGGGTCTGAAAATGTTCTCAAGGTTCAAAAATGTCACTTAGGCAGACAAAATGACAGTCGGAAACACTGGCAAAAGGGACAAAATAACCTCTGACCTCGGAATCCGGTCTTAAACGTTATCTTAATGTTCACATAAATTGCTTTCATTGCAGTATTTTTTTTTTTATTTGAAATTCAAATAAAGGAATGTTTTGGATTTAATAGTTGAGGTTTTAAGCACAATCTTATATAAAGCATTTGGTATTGGTACTCTTGCTGGAGCATTCCCCTTTTAAACTGGCTACAATAACAACAAAATTCTTACTTAATTCTTTTCAGTATAAATTCCTTTGATGTTCTTTATATGAGGCAAAATATGAAGCAAATCACAATCACTTTTTTATGGGGGTTTTGATGGGGTTTTAAAACTCTTTTTAAGGGCATTTCAATTTCAAGTTAAGTTTTTATTCTAAAAGCTAAGACTATGTCACACATGTCTTGGAAACTCAAATTGAATAATTTATAGTTGCCAAGTTCGACGGAAATGTAATATACTGTATTTTAAAATTATTTTATTTTAGCAACGATGGGCAAACACAATAAATACCTTAAAAGGCAATAGTAAACAAAACACATAGTAACAATAGTAAACAAATAGTAACAATAGTAAACAAAACAAAACAATAGTAAACAAACAAAAATCTCCAATCAATATTGTTGGTATTTCATCTTTACCTAAATTTGATGTTTGAGGAATGGAGATTTTAAACTATTTTTAAGCTTCTGGTTTTTATGAATATAATAGAAGCATTATAACGACAAATAATATGGTTCCAGTATTTGTTTTGTATTCCGAAATAATTGATGGTTTATCTATAACCTCCACAAGTAGAAGTTCATATAAAACTGATCCTTACATTTTTATGTATATTATTTAGAATTTTTACATTGTTTCAAGTTCGTTTATTAATAGTATTAAATAAAAAACGAGTTTTTTTTCAACTGAAAGTAAGGAACAACATTAAAACTTAAAACGAACAGAAATTATTGCGTATATTAAGGGGGTTGCCCCTCCTCAACACCTCGCTCTTTACGCTAAAGTTTTTTAGTACTTTTAAAAAAGCTTCTTATTGAACCTTGTGTTTCAGGAGTCATTCTTAAAGAATTTGGGACAAAACTCCAATTTTAGCGTAAAGAGCGAGGTGTTGAGGAGGGGCATCCCCCCTCATATACGTAATAATTTCTGTTCGCTTTAAGTTTTAATGTTGTTCCTTACTTTCAGTTGAAAAAATCTTTTTTTATTATATTTAATTTCTGATCGTTTTTTTAAGTAATGCCAGGAAATTTGGCTCTATCTCCACGGAAAAATTCCTCCTCCGCACGGATATATTCTCTAGATAATTCAATCCTGGTGAAAATTTACCTGGGACAATTACCCTTAACATCTCCATGCGTAAAATTGAGTCGGTAAGAACAAAACAAGACACAAGAAGAATTTCGTATAGGAATTCTGGCAAATACCCCAGTGTAAAGTTTCCCCTGAAAAATTCACCCCCTGGAAACTTCCCTTCCCATGGAAGATACTCCCCGTGAAAAATCACCCATCAGGAAATTCTTCCTCCTCCCCCCCCATCCGAATAATGTAGGCATACTTCCCAATAACAAATACTATACGTAAACAATGGGCAAACTTTATAATTTAAAGACCTTTCCCCAGGGGCTATGAGAGGTTGTGTTATCTCCAAAAGCATAGTTACTCGGTCTTTCAACTGTGCTAAACAAAATGGCTATGAAAGGGGTATGTGGGGGGGCCTAGTTGCCCTTTGATCTTTTTGGTCACTTAAATGGGCACTACAACTTTTTATTTCCGTGTCAATGAGCCCTCTCCCGATATTCTAGGACCACTGGTTACTATACACCACCATCTTTACTATCACCCCTGGAAAAAACTAGGACCACTGGGTCGATTCGATCCCCCCTGGGAGAAAAAAAAATAAAAAATAACAAACAAATAAACACGCATCCGTGATCTTTCTTCTGGCAAAAAATACAAAATTCCACATTTTTGCAGATAGGAGCTTGGAACCTCTATAATAGGGCTCTCTGATACGCTGAATCCGGTGGTGTTATTTTCATTAACATTTTTTGACTTTTAGGTAGTATTTCCCGCTTTTTTAGAAAATCATTCAAATTTTCTCAGGCTTGTAGCCTTTGATTGGTCGGACTAAACTTAATTAAACTTTTGGGTTTGGAATCTGCACAATAATCCGATTCTTTTGATATACCTATTGGTATTAAATTCTGTTATTTTACAGTTTTGGTTACTATTGAGCCGGGTTGCTCCTTACTTATAGTTCGTTACCACGAACTGTTTGATATGTGTAACAACAAACGAAAAGAAAAATTTCTCCCGCTGGGCTCCATGGCTGAAAAAATAGGGTCCTAGAGAATCGAGAGAGGGCTTATTCAAACGGAAATTAAAAATTTTTGTGCCCTTTTTAAATGACCAAAAAGATTGGAGGAAAACTAGCACCCATCTTTTCCCCCAGTTACATACGGTCGGAGTTTGAGACAGCGATTTGGTTCAGCATAGTTGAAAGATCCAATAACCATGCCTCTAGGGAAGGAATACCCTCCCCCTCCAGCCCATGATGAAAAGGTTGTAACTTTTGCAATTTGCTATAGTTTATTTTGTAATTAGCAGCTACTGAGGCAAGTCAAATCATTTTTTTTTCATTTTGGGTACTTTTTGACTTTTGAAGATTTTGAGAATTTTGACAAATCAACCCTAAAACAGACCTCATTTAGGCCTCTAGGGACAGAGTTGTTAACTGAACTCTGTAGTATTTGGTATGTGTTTTTTTCTCTTGTTGTTATTCTGTTTTTGTGTTTTGTTGTTTTAACACATTTCTTTGTAATTACTTTGTACTTACAAAGTAAAATAAGTTTCTTCGATAATATCGAAACATCAAGCTCACCCTCCATGGGAAATTCCCTTCCCCCACAAATAATCCCTCCATGTAAAGATCCTCCCACGACCCCAAACTGACTCCGAACTTTTTAACTATCTGAAGACCCGCACTTATATTGATTAATCTCTAATCTCCAGGCCTTCATGTTTCTATTTTCGTCCTATTTAGTTATTTTATACGTTCCAGCTAAGATCTCATGCGTCTTATCTTCATCTTAATCCGTACTTATTCTGATAAATCAAACTTTAATGTAAAGAGCGAGAGATTAAGGAGGCAAAAATTCCCTCGTGTACGGAACAATTTCTGTTTGTTTTAAACTTTAATGCTGCGCCTGCGCTTTACTTTCAGTTTTAAAAATATATTTTTTTTCAACTTTGTTATTAAGGAACTTTGAATCTGCTTTATTTAACTTTTGGTAAGCACAGTAGCTAAAATCCTTTAAATTTCACCTAAATTTGATTAACCTATATAGCCTATATAACCTATAAGATCTTTCACCTATATAGCTCTATATTTTTATTTAATTACTGTCTAGTTCCCAGCGAATAACTTTCCCGTATATAGGTACTTTGAATTTGTTTTATTAATACTTAATTTGAGTAAGCAGAGGCACAATAGCAAAAATCCCTTTAATTTTATATTCATTTAATTAATGTGTATAATTCTATTTTTCCATTTAATTTATCTATGTAACTCTATATTTCTGTTTTTTCTTTTTTTTTTCAATGATGATCAACTTTCTGTTATAGAAAATTTTGGAATGATCTTAGTTAAGCTCTTAGTTACTTCCATTTAATTACCCCATAACTCTAACTTACACTTAATGTCTCACTGAGGATAGGATCACCTTTTCTTATAGAGGAAGCTTAGTACAAGGATTGCATTTTTCCGATTTTACATTTGGCTGTTCCTTCAGTTCCTCTATATAAATTAAATTTTAAAACGCAGGATTAGTCTAGCCCAAAGACACTGTTTCTTAGACCCCTCTCCCCTGCAAGTAATAAAGTATGCAGTATAGTATGCATCTTCTTCTTCATAAGGTCTTCAGCAGAGTATACATCTTCTTCTTCATAAGGTCTTCAGCACAGTATGCATCTTCTTATTCTTCTTCATAAAGTCTTCACTATAGCATGCATCTTCTTCTTCATAAGGTCTTTAGTACAGTCTGCATCTTCTTCTTCTTTATAAAATCTTCAGTATAGGTCAGTTTGTCATTTTCCATATTACATTTTAATTTATCATTGCAATTGTTCAAAACTTGTTTTTAGCCCATAATGTGCTTGATGTTGGACGGCATGGGTCTGGTTATGTTTGCAACATATCATTTTAGATAGCGTTTTCCTAGTACCGTTACTTATTGTGCTCATAATTACGTGTTGGTTGATCCTCAGTATGTTTGCATAAATTGGAAGCATAAAATTATTTGAATAATAAAATGCTTTCCCGCATGGCAATAAGCAATAATTTGGCGTGTCTGCAAGATATAAAATAACTTCCAAGTTCTACTTTGAAGTACTCATTATTTCGAAACTGTATACCAATTTTCAGCTTCAGGGCCCAGAGCCACCCCTTAAACATTACTGAGCGATCTGGGCACCTCAAAAACAATTTTTAGAAGTTTTTTTTGGGGATTTCAATAAATTACTATAGGGAGTTGATTATATTAGGATTTATTCAAAATGAAAATAAAACTCCTTGGCGTCCATGGCACTGGTGATTTCTCATATTTTGCTGTATTGACGTGTATGTAGACCTAAATAAATGTAGCCCTTGGGGGTATTTACCCCTGGAGGATAGGTAGAAACAACGAAAGGATTTAAGCCATAATTCTTTGATTTTTCAGGAAGAGAGTAGTTTTTAGTAATTTTTTTCGGGGGGGGGGGGAATATCTGCCTCCTTATTTCCTTTTTTTACATTAATTATCATTGAAAACCTCATATGAAATTTCCATCATTACGAAGCATAGAACAAGCATATTGTACATTGTTCTGTCGATTTATGCACTCAAAGATTGATTTTACTTAATTTTCTGGAAAAAAATATTCATATTTTCTTTTAGCTGTAACGATTGGAGTCCGTATTCTTGGCCCTGTGTTCGGCTTTGTCTTGGGAGCCATCTGTACATCATTGTATGTGGACATTTTTGCCGAACCTGAAATTACAGCCAAGGATCCCAGATGGATTGGAGCATGGTGGCTGGGTATGCTCCTATATGATTTATATATTTATTTGTTTAGATATTATTTTATACCAATATTTTTATCTTCTCCTTCTTTATATTTTCTTTCTGTCATTGTCTTTTCTTTCTTTCTTTGTCCACCTGTATTTTTATTTTATCAAAGTTTCAGTGTGTCTTTTGGTTTTTACTCACATTGTATTCAGGTATTTTTTACTGAACCAAAGCAATGGCTTCAATTGACGAAAATTTAGGGGGAAGGGGAAAAACGTATTTTTATCCATTGAATTACAATCAGGGTTTATTATAATTAGAATTTATTGTAACTATATAATTATATATTATAATTATATAGTTAGTATTTATAATTAGGTTTATTTGTATGACTAAGATTGTCATGTAAACAAAGCTGTATCCTGATTTTTTTTTTCAGGGGGAGGGGGTAACTAAAAAAAAAAACTTTACAAAATGCAAGCAAATTTTTTTGTATGCATTTTTGTTATTTTTTTTTACGAGTCGGACAAATATTTCGGGATGGGAATTTCTCCCCGGTAACTCCGCACGCTGGATACGGCGTTGCATTGGTGTATGGTGACTCTAAAAATTTAGTTCCCTAATTTCTTAGGATTTAAATCCTGTGATTGAATTCAAAAATCCCCGGGAGATTGGGCAATTGAGGCTGGGTTTGTACTTTTATGGTTTGTGTTGTTGTTTTTTTATCATTTAAATGTGCCATTTGATATTCTTTTGTTTTATATTTCGCTAAAATATCACCAACATAGCTGTTATTAATTCAGACTATACTATAATTATGTAATTATATAATATGGTTATATACTATGATTGTATAATAAGCTAATCAACTTCAACTCTTCTCCGTCAGATAGATAAAATTCTCTAGCTTACAACTTTAAAATATTAGCATGCAAAATTGTAATCAAGATGCGGTTTGGTTGTTAAGTTGTTGCGAAAAACTGCAAGAATGAACTAGATTAGTCCGAGGGGAGTTATGGTAAAAGTAAATAGTTGTTTGTTCTCATGCCCGTGCCGCATTATAGTCACGGTTGTCGATAAAATCAAAATTACGCACCACTACAGCGCCAATCACGTTCGCCGTTCGTAATTTCTCGAGTTGAACATTGTTCAAGTTCCAAGAATAAATTTCTTGACTGACCAATCAGAGTCAAGGTTTAAGGCATACTTTTTGAAACTAGGAAAGATGGTAACTTAGAACAGCGGTTTTTCTACCTGGGAGAGGAATCTGGCAAAAGTTAAGAAGACTTGGTATTATTAGAGGACAGTTGGACACAAATTACTGTTGGTGCAAACTCTTTTAACTAATATCTTGCAATTTTAATTTTTTGCTTTTTAAATACAAGTGTGACGCTAAAATCGAGAAAATTGCCTTGCCATTCATGATATTTGGCTTTCTTAATCGATAGATGTGACTATGATGTGGCACGGGCATCAGCTATTTTTCAAATTCTAAGGAAACACTGCAAAGAATAGGGATACTGATAACTGAAAATTAAAGTTGAAAAAAATAGAACTAAATTTCTTTTTTAATCTATTTAATTTATTTAATGTGCTTATCTTTTTTCTTCTCTTGATTTAGTGCTTAATTGAAGCGAATGTATTCCCCCTCTTTTTAGGCCTATGAGGCTTTGGGGGATTAACACCATGTATTCATTATATGATTAATTAATTATGAATAAATCTTATCGAGTTCGTCTCTGAGAACAAAAAAACATCCATTGCCATCTTTTAATGGCATTGCCATCCAATGCCATCAAGCTAAAATATCTAGGCTAAAACATACAATGCCATCTACCGTTACCCAGCCAAATTATCAAATTAGGTAGAAGCCAAAGAGCATTTGTATTTTTGTTTTTTATCTTTTTTTATTTACTTCTGTTTTACTTTGTGTCGAATATAAAAAATCACTTTTGCAAAAGTACACTATGAGTATATTTGAGCAAACTTTATTAAAAATAGCCCTTACCTCCCTTAGTCACTTCTCCTCACCATTTTACAATCAACCTTACTACCATTAGAACATTTCAGGATGATTCCAGGCAGCCTTAGAACTATAATTTCAATGCATGTTTTAATAAATTGAAATTAAGCTTGTCACGTATACTTTTCGTTCCCCTAGGTCCCTTGATCTATTTAGTTTTTAATTCCCAGGTAGCCCTGTTTAAGGGCGAGAGATAATGGCCAGCACCAGAGAATTAAGATTGTTGGGTGTATTTTTAATGCCCCTAGGTGATGCAACACTGTCAGTTGAACTACGTATTTAGTTTTTAATTCCTACCTAACACTATTTAGGGGCCAGATATTATGGCTAGAGCCTAAGAATTAATCTTTTTAGGTGCATTTTTAATTCCCCTAGGTAATGTAACGCTGTCAGTTGTGCTATTCAGTTTCTAATTCCTGTGTTATCAGTCGCGCTATTCTGTTTTTAATTCCCAACTAGCACTGTTTAAAGTCCAAAGAATTAATCTTGTTAGGTGTATGTAAGTTCTTTTAGGGAATAATGTGCTGTCAGTTAAGCTATTCAGCTTTTAAATCCTAGGTAACAGTATTGAAGGGCCAGAGTTTATGACTAGAGCCAGAGAATTAATCTTATGCTTTTTTTAGTTCTCCTTGGGAATCCTGCAATGTTAGTTGCGCTATTCAGTTTTTAGTTCCTAGATAGCACTACTTAAGGACAAGAATTCATGGCTAGAACCAAGGGTCAGAGCCGTTGGTGCACTGTCATTGGCGCTATCCAGTTTTAATTCCTAGCTAATGCTGTTTAAGAGCAGGAGATTATGGACAGAGCCAGAGAATTAAGGTTGTTAGGTATATTTTTAGTTCATCTAGGGAAGGCTGCACTGTCAGTCAAGCCATTCGGCTGTCAATTGCAATCTAACACTGTTTAAGGGTCAGAGTTTATGGCCAGGGCTTAAGGCCACAGCCAGAGAATTATTCCTTTTAAGTGTATTTCTAGTTCTCCTTAGTAATCCTACACTGTCACTTGCGCTATTCAGTTTTTAATTTCTTGCTAACACTGATCAAGGACCAGAGCCAAGGGCCTGAGACCAAGGTAGCCTACAGAGTTTATTTTTAATGAATCGGGAAGAAATTTCAAGAAGGGGTAGGGATTAAGAAAACTTTTTTTTTTGCCAAAAAATCCTTAAAATGTTTAAGCCTAGAATTGGGGGAATTGAGATGGAGACGTGTTATGAAAACAATTCTTGAAAGTGCTTCTGCTATACTTTAACCCCAGTCCCCCTAATGTGCAAACATATAGCCCAAATTATGTATTTCTCGTTCATTTTGCCATGCATCACTCTTGTTTCAACCCGTGTATCCCAAAATCAAACCAACGCTGACGAAATCAAAGAACGGAAAAACACACGGGAAAAATATAATTCTGGCTATATTTTTGCTCATCAGGAGATGGGCGTGCGGGTGGTGGCAATGTATACCCCAACTCTAGGGTTATATCCTTCAAAATATGTTCTAGTACTGCCGAATTTCAGCTTTTGAATATTATTGGTCTTCTGAACGTACTTTATTTACGTGATTAGTTGACACTTTGGCTTATATTTATTATTAAGTTAATTACTGACTATTAAAATCCTTAAAATGATTCATTATTTTAAATAATTCATTAAATTATAAAAGACTACTATTAAATAAATAAATTATTTTATAATTATTAAATATTATAATTATTATATATTATTATTACAAATTATAATAATTATAATTATATATAATTATTATAATATTTTAATGATCATTAAATATAATCATTTTATAATTATTAAATAAGACTATTAAAATAATTCATTAAATTGTTTTAGGTATGTTGCTGGTTGGTATCCTCATGCTAGTCACTTCTTTAGCCATGTTTGCGTTTCCTAAGAGGCTGCCGGGTAATCAACAGAGAAAAGCTTGGCCCTGGCTAATATAGATCAGGTAGCAAAAGGACCAAGTCTTAAGGGTAATTTTTTTATATTGTTACGCTGAGCCCAATTCATCTGGGTGAATTTTATTCCATAATCTAACTCAAAGAGTATGGGTAACTTATGAGAGATAGAACTGGTAGTAGTGTCGACAAATAGAAATTACCAACGCCTAATGCGTTGTCTGGGTATGGGTATGAGTATGGGTAACTTATAAGAGATAGAACTGCTAGTAGTGTCTACAAAAAAAATTACCAACGCCTAATGCGTTGCATGGGTATGGGTATGAATATGGGTAACTTATAAGAGATAGAACTGGTACTGCTGGGGGGATCTGGGGGGGGGGGGTATGCATTGTTCAAAATCAAGGGGTCAATTTTGTTGTTTTTTTTGATTTTTTAAATGTAAATACGAAAAAATGTATTTTCCAATGAAAATACAAAAAACATCTTTTTAAATATAGGGGCAATGGCCTCTCCTCTGAAGTCACCCAATGGTTGCTGCACATTCCTCCCCCTCCCTACGTTTGTTTCTAGTAGTAGTAATACTAGTAGTAGAAGTAAAATATTGGTAGAATTCGAGTATAAAGCAAGAACTAGGATTTCTCCTCGGTGATAAGTAGAAAAATAATCCCTTGGTAGTGCAGTGGACTGATCTCTGCTTGGAAATAAAGGTCCTTCGGTTTGATCTTACCTACCCCGAGACTGGGGACAGACTTACTACCTGTTCTTATAAAAAGACCCGGCAACCCTGCGCGCCACCAATAGCTCTGACGGAATGAAATAGGTTCCCTATAAATATATAAAATATATATTAAAAATAACTATATATTAATATAACTAATATATAATATGTCATATTATATATAACTAATATATAAATTATATATTAAAATATATATTTAAATATATAAAATATAAGGACTTGTAACCAAAAAAAACATGAGTGTCTGTAAAAGTTTCATTAATTGCAATGCAAGCGAGTAAAATCTCTTATGAACTAATTATTTTAATGAACTAATTTTACTAATTTTGTTGTACTAATTAGTAAAATTAGTAATAACAAGTTAATAAAATAATTTTAATGAACAAATTTTTCTTTCAAACCGTTCACTCACGGTGTTAGGCATAACAGCGACAATATGTTATTTAGATATATTATTTTATATTTAGATTTATATAATCTTATTTTTTTTATTGTAACAAATTTGTAAAGAAAATATGAGTGTGCAAAAGTTTGATTAATCACAACTAAAGGCATGAAATATTGGAATAATTCAATATATTCTCTTTTGCCATTAACATAATTTGATAATTACCATTTTTACCATTGTGTTTTGTTTATTTATTGGTACATGATTTTTTTATTATTATATTATTTTATTAGTATATTAGCATTTTATTTATTTATTATCTATTAGTACGATAAATTACCATTATGTTTCGTGTTTAATGCAATGTTTCTAAAACAAGTATCCCTAATGAACTAATTTTTTTCAAGACATTCGCTTACGGCGTTTAGGCATAACATCGACAATACAGTGTATGTTCTTTAAATATATGTAATAGTTTTTTAACGTTACCCTATAACTGTTTTGGCGTTTTTTTATTTTAGATTTTCCTCGTGCTTTTCGAAGATTGCTGCGCAACGATATTCTTGTCCTTCGGACAGCCAGTAGTGTGTTGCATATCCTACCCATAGCCGGACTGTATACCTTTCTACCCAAATTCCTTGAGAGTCAGTTTAGATTAACTGCCCATGTTGCAAACATGATCTCGGTTAGTAATAAGGTATATATTTATTCTTGTATATGTTTGACGATGCATAATAAGTTGCATCTATTTGACAATAATTGTACAACAATAAAAGGTGTCTTTATTCTTGGTATAATAAGTTATAGGCAGTTATAGGTATAGGCATGTATCCCTATACATGATCTGCCATATTTCTCTCTGTTTCTTTGTCTTCCAATTTCTAAATTTTTAGTCATTCGTATTTTTTTCCTCTATTGTTTTCCAGTTGTGTGTGTTGTATGATTATTAATACAATTTATAAATCAATTAAAATGAATTCTTAGTTCGTTGTAAGTTCGTTTCTACAGCTGTTAGCTAGAAAAAAAAAATCCCGGCCCCCTTAAAATTTTAAAACTAAAGAAAACCACATCTCAATAATTATTTGCGCTCCAATCCTTGTTCTTGGACTGGAACCCTTGGAGGTTGTTGTAGAACCTTCGGGTTCTAAAATAAACTCATGCTGAATGTAAGCCAGTCAGAGTCCAATTTAACTTAATCCGTAAACAAACAGTTGAGACCATTCCAAAAGAAGATTCATGCATTGAAATATTAATCGAACATGAAACATGGTAACGAAAGGTATTGAGGTGGGGCGACCCCTATCATATACGTAATAATTTCTGTTCGTTTTAAGTTTTGATGTTGCTCCTTACTTTCAATTGAAAAAAACTGTTTTTTTGTCAGTAGGATCTCACGCTGAATGTAAGCCAGTCAGAGGCCAATTTAACTTAATCCGTAAACAAACAGTTGAGACCATTCCAAAAGAAGATTCATGCTTTGAAACATTAATCAAACATTTCATGGTAACGAACTGTAAGTAAGGAGCAACTTTGCCCAATGGCAACCAAAAAAAGAAAGAAGAAAGTTCGACAACAATTAATGCCTCATTAATCACATTATTTGATTAATAATGCACATTATTTCACGCAATATACTCTTTCTCTCTAAAACCTATTTAATCTGTTAAGCTGAATCTTCTTGCACAATCTTAGCAAGTTGTGAAAGCTGGGAGCTGAGTAGGATGGTGAAAGATAGATTACTATCCTACCCGGCGACAGCTGAAACAAGACAGTCCTTATTTGATAGAAGACGGAGGTAGCAAGAGTATAAAGAGGCTATCCCTAAACATATTATGGAAGTGGAAAAAAAGAAAAAAAAATGGATTGCAAAAGGGAAAGAAGCTATGGACAAAGAGAATCGAGAATTGATATGGATAAAAGCTCTCAGTAGACACAACCAGCATTCTTTTGGGATACTTTACGGTGCTATTCTTGTACAATCTTAGCAAGTTGTGAAAGCTGGGAGCTGAGTAGGATGGTGGAAGATAGATTACTATCAATTACAGATACACATTTTTAAAATGTTAGATTTAAATTTAAGACATTAAAATATCAAATATTATTATTTGATTTTCTATAAACTGTATTGATTCAATTATTAAAACTCACCAATGTACTATGCTAAGCGTTTTTGTCGATTATATTTAAATAAACTGAAAAATAATGTTATTTTTTCTTAATGGGTATGGTTTCTTGGTCCTATTCTAAACTCTGAAACTTGCACGAAGGGCTCGAGGCCCATTCCTCCTCTAAGGAGTGGTCCTCCCGCAATTTCTCCCTGGTTTTTTCCCTAAGCGCAATTATTCCCGCACACAGGCCTGTTCCACTACATAAAAGAGAGGTGTTAATATAATTCATTTCATGATTCATTCTATGAAGCAATGTACTAGCTAGTAATGGGTAAAAACATCGTCTGACTTTACAAGGATAGTTTGACTTGTAGTCAATAAGATCAAGAGTCAATTGAAAATAATTCTTAAATAATTTCATAGACCACACTTACTTTCCATTTACAACATTTAACAAATGAAATAATGTGAAAACGGGTACAATATCTTAAAAGCAGTGGAAAAAACAAAAATGGAAGAAAAATAAGAAGGAGAAATCGAAGAAAAAAGGGAGGCCAGATAATCCAATATTTCTAGAATGGAAGGAAGAACGAAATAAATACTGAAAAATTGCGAGAAACCAGCCTCCAATCTTTTTCTATCTCTACCCAACAAAGTACATAGAACTGGTTGAAAAATTAATGTTAAAAAGACTAAGTCGTTAAAACTAGGAATAACTGAAGGCGAAGAGAGGATGATGGGTGACAGTAAGATCTATCAAGTGGACAGCTTCAGTCACCTAGATAGTATTGCTAGCAAAGATGGTGCCAGTTAAGATACTAAAAGTAGAATGTTTTTTTTTACATTTGAAACAAGCTTGAAAGATAAGTCTGTGAACCAAGATTATAATATGGGAAGCCATGTAGTAAATTTCTGGGGCATACAAGATTTTTTTTGGGGGGGGGGGGTACACAAAAAAACTAAAAAAACGCATAAAACATTTGTTTATGTCTAATTTTGTTACGTTTTTACGAGTCAGACAAATATTTCGGGAGGGGAGGTCAAACCCCTAACCCTCCCCCCCCCCTGGATACGGCCTTGACTACTACTAAGAAATGATCAGAAGGAAACCTCTAGTTATGCTTAGCGCTGAGGGAATTAATAAGCTAAGATGGGACTTCTGGAACCGTGAGAAAACGCTCTTCTTGAATTATAATCGTGTTTGTTATCTTAAGAAAATACTAAGAAAATACACTGAGGCCCGGGAATTTTTTTTGAATCGTAAGCTGCCTTTGAATTTTATTCCTTCTTCAAATTGAAGTTTAGGCTCTGGCTCAAGGAAAAGTGAAAATCTTCCTTTTTGGCCCCAGAAATCTACGGAAATTTGTGATGACAGTGATGACAGTAGCAAAGTATGGTTCTGAAGCGTCGGCGCTTCGAAAACAGAGGATGGTTCGCTAGAGGTTTTCCAGAGAAATTGCCTACGGATTGTTTTGGGCGCCCATTGACTGACCGTATCTCAAACAGTAAGCTGTACACAAAATGTGGTTCAATCCCACTCTAGGGCTATAATGAGAAAAAGGATCAGATGGCTAGTACACATTCTGCTGATGAAGAATGAAGAATTGCCGAAGATTTTCTTTGTTGGTCAAAGTTCCGGGCCAAACGAAAAGCAGGTTATTGCCGAATGGGGGGGGATGTCATAAGGAAAGCAAGAAGGGAAATAGGAACTTTTTGGGAGGGTGTAAAGAGGAACGTGTTGAACAGATTGATATGGAGGAGGGGCGTGTGTAGTTGTGTTTGCTTCAGGCTGCTTGGTGCTACAGTGAGTTGTTAGTAGTAGTAGTGGTAGTATGTAATAAGTTAAAGAAAAAAGGCAACAAAAACAAAAATGTACACTAACAAAACAACGCTAACTCAACTATTATTCAAAGAAAACCGCCAGGCCACTTATGGCCTGCTGTTTTATATTTATATTGTCCCTATAGTTTTTAAATTACAATCTCAGGTATTGCTATGAGCCTCCATTATCAAGACAGTTGACCGTCTACCGTGCCGCACGTGAATCTGCCACACAAGCAGTCTTCTGAAAACTAATATTTATCATCGAATATCTGCCTCCTATGCTACAACTGTGTCTGAAAAACGTCGTTTCAATTTTTTTTTCACCTCACCAGTCATTACAACACTGCAGGGTCTCCTCGTCCTGTGAGGGTACTCACTAAAACTGGTAAAGCAAAAATTCTATGTATATATATGGGGTTCACCGTAGAAAAAAGATATAGGGATTCTTGTTCCCCTTCTACCACGTTTACGCCTTAAAAAGGCAGTATAACTATTCCATTTCCAATTGAATTAGATCTTCCCAATTTTCTAGGACCATTCCTAGGCGGCTGGAAAAAAAGTGATGGATGGATGACTTATCGTTATTTAATTAGTTAACGCTTGTGTGTTGGGTCTGAAGTCCAAGAAAATCCACGGAAAGTTGTATGCAGTCACCTTCTTTGATTGCACAATTTCCTGGAGAGTTTAGTTACATGAAAGTTGTTTTAGAGTTAAGGTTTTTGGTCTCAAGCAAGATCCTCAGTTTTGTAGTGCTTAGAGAAAGAGAAGATGTTGCACTAGCACCTTTCTGAAGCGTTAAGGGTTACTTGGGGAAGAAAAAGGCATGTGAGGGGTGTTGGTTGAACTCGAGTCACTTTTAGCCCTCAAAAGGAACTAAAACTATAAATCTCTAATCAAATGATGCCTTTCATGCGCAGCGACCCGAAAAATAATGCATGGGAGACCCGTCACTCATTGCTTATAGTTTGCTCATTGCCAACTATGCTGTGTAATTTCCCTGTCTTCTAGAGACTTTAATTATACAAAAGTCGTTTTAAAGCTAGTATTTTTCCTCTAAAGGTCAGTTGTGCTTTGACTCTCAACTGAGTTGAGAGTTGACTCTCAGCTCAGTTGTGCTTTGACTCTCAACTGAGTTGAGAGTTGACTCTCAGCTCAGTTGTGCTTTGACTCAGAACTGAGTTGAGAGTTGACTCTCAGCTCAGGTGTGCTTTGACTCTCAACTGAGTTGAGAGTTGACTCTCAGCTCAGGTGTGCTTTGACTCTCAACTGAGTTGAGAGTTGACTCTCAGCTCAGTTGTGCTTTGAGGATGGGAAAGACGATGCTCTATTGTGGCTTATGAGTCATAGAGATAGCAATTGGAGTCTTTTGGGAAATCGATTGGTCATCTTGCAGAATCATTTTCTAGATTAACGAGGAAAGGTCAATGCTTTCTTTATTTATTTTAATTTTTCATCTTTTTAATTTGATGCATTTCCAGGAATTGGTGGCATACTAGTAATGGGCTTTGGCATTTTGATAAGTGGCATTTTCATCCGAAGAGTCAAGCCAAGTGCTCGGAGCATTGCCGCATGGATAGCTTTTACTGCCCTTCTTTATGCTGGAGGTTAGTTGATTTGCCCATTCTGTATAAGACCAATGTATTAGTAGAAGGGCAAAAATCTGCTGGGCTGAGGAGTCTTTCAAGTAGCTTCTACTGCTCCTCCCTGTGCTGGAGGTTTGTTGATTAATCCATTTTTATTTATAACACCAGTGTATTAGTAGAAGAGCAAAAACCTCCTGGGCTAAGGAGCATTTCAAGTAGCTTCACTGTCCTTTTCTGTGCTCTGTGTGTGTTGAGAGGCCCTTTTTTTTAATTTATAACACAAATGTATTACTAGAAGAACAAAAACCTGCTGGGCTAAGGAGTCTTTCAAGTAGCTTCTACTGCTCCTCCCTGTGCTGGGGGTTTGTTGATTAATCTATTTTTATTTATAACACAAGTGTATTAGTAAATGGGCAAAAACCTTCTGGGCTAACGAGTTTTAAGTATCAACTGCCCTTCTATGGGCTGGAGCTTTGTTGATTTTAATTATAACACCAGTGTATCAATCAAAGAGCTTAAACTTGCTGGGCTAAGGAGTCTTTCAATTAACTTTTGTTGTCTTTCTCTATGTCTGAGAAATTTTGCCTTTTTTAAATTTTAGAATCAATGTATTAGTAGGAAATTAAAAACTTACTGGGCTAAGTATTCTTTTAAGTAGCTTTGCCGCCCTTCTCTATGACGGAGGTTTGTTCAATTGCGTTTTTTCAAATTTTAAAGCCAGTGTACTGGTAAAACTTGATGGGCTAAGTAAAATTTGATGGGCTAAAAGAATCAGACTTGGTAGGCAAATCAGAGAGGCTTTGGGGTTGGAGAGTCCAGAACTGTCAGCTAAAATGGACTTTAACATTCTTTTTTTAACGCAATATAATAAAAATGCAAAAAAAATAATTTGAATAATCTTCTAGAATTGTGCAGACAACTATGGAAATCACAGAAATGGGCAAGTTATGCGTGGAATAAAATTTTCAAATATTCTCCCTTTTATCGTTATACTTATGACGATATTTTATTTAACGTTTGTATTATAGTTAACACTTTACTGTAATTTTATTATAAATATTATTATTGTTTTATTATACAGTTATTATAATTTTATTACAACTAAGAAAAAGAAACGCATAATATAACTCATTAAATTTCCCCAAAGCCAAACCTTGTTCCTCAAGCCATAAGGATATAAAATAAAAGCGAAACATGTTAAATAAGTTTTTCTTCCGAGTCAATTCTTCCAATTCCTTAAGAATGACCCCTGAATCACAAAGGGTTTAATTAGACTGAATAGCTCCTTTGAAAGTACTAAAAAAACTTTCTGTATACTTCCTTATAACAAATACTATACGCAAACAATGGGCAAATTTCATAACTTACAGCCCTTTCCTCATGGACTGTGGGCTGTCATGTTACCACTAAAGGCATAGTTACTGGATTTTTCAACCATGGTGAACAAAATGGCTGTCTCAAAATTTTGATCGGATGACTTTGGGGAAAAAAGAGGCGTGTGAGGAAGGTCAGTTACCCTCCAATATTTTTGCCACATAGGCAGCGCAATACCGCTGCCTAAGTAAAGAACGGTGTTGGCACAATGTATTTTTTTTTTTCCATACCAGGGCACTTCGTATCGAAGGAATTGTCGTAGAAACTTCGAAAAGGGCTCATTCGATTGGAAATTGGAATGGCTAGTGCCCTTTTTAATAATCGAAAGTGATTGGGAGGCAAAGCCCCTTCCACGCTCACCATTTCCCCAAACACATCCAATCAAAATTTTGAGATAGCCATTTTGTTCAGTGTAGTTGATTTTCAAATAGAAATTATGTTTTTGAGGAGGACACTCCCCCCACAGCCCTCAGGGCAAGGGTTTTAAGTTATGCCCTGGGGGCATATAAGGTTTTTATATAAATCTTTGTCGTAGAAACTTCAAAAAAAGGCTTATTCGATTGGAAATTCAAAGGGCTTCAATAGTCAAAAATGATTGGAGGGCAACTAACCCACCTCTCACGTCCACCTTTTCCCCAAACACATCCAATCAAAATTTTGAGATAGCCATTTTGTTCAACGTAGTTGAAAGGTCCGGAAATTATATCTTTGAGGATGACAACCCCCCCCCCCCCCCCCCCCCCCCCACAGCCCTCAGGATAAGGGTTGTAATTTATGCCCTAGGGGCATATGAGGTTTTTATTGTAAACTTTGTCGTAGAAACTTGAAAAAGGGCTCATTCGATTGGAAATTCAAAGGGCTAGTGTCCTTTTTAATAGTCGAAAGTGATTGGAGGGCAACTAACCCCCCTCTCACGCCCAATATTTCCCCCAACACATCCAATCAAAATTATTAGATAACCATTTGTTCACCGTAGTTAAAAGTTTTAGAAATTAGGTCTTTGAGGATGATAACCCCCCTCAGATCCCTCAGGGCAAGGGTTTTAAGTTATGCCCTGGGGGCATATAAGGTTTTTATAGATAGCGATGTTGTAGAAACTTCAAAAAGGGCTCATTCGATTGGAAATTAGACGGGCTAGTGCCCTTTTTAATAGTCGAAAGTGATTAGAGGATAATTAACACCCCTCTTACATCCACCATTTCCCAAAACACATCCAGTCAAAATTTTTAGATAGCCATTTTGTTCGACGTAGTTAAAAAGTCCGGAAATTATGTTTTTGAGGATGACACTCCCTCCACAGCCCTCAGGGCAAGGGTTGTAAGTTATGCCGTGGGGGCATATAAGGTTTTTTTCATAGAAAGCGTTGTCGTAGAAACTTCAAAAAGGGCCCATTTGATTGGAAATCGAAAGGGCTAGTGCCCTTTTTAATAGTCGAAAGTGATTAGAGGATAATTAACACCCCTCTTATGCCCACCATTTCCCCAAACACATCCAATCAAAATTTTTAGATAGCCATTTTGTTCAACGTAGTTGAAAGGTCCGGAAACTATGTCTTTGAGGATGACACTCCCCCCACAGGCCTCAGGGCAAGGGTGACAAGTTTTGCCCTGGGGGCATAAAAGGTTTTTTATAGAAAGCGTTGTCGTAGAAACTTCAAAAGGGGTCATTCAGTTGGAAACTGAAATGGCTAGTGCCCTTCTTAATAGTCAAAAGTAATTGGAGGATGACTAACCCCCCTCTCACGCCCTCCATTTCCCCATACAAATCCATTCAAAATTTTGAGATAGCCACTTTGTTCGACGTAGTTAAAAAGTCTGGAAATTATGTTTTTGAGGATGACACTCCCTCCACAGCCCTCAGGGCAAGGGTTGTAAGTTTTCTGTGGGGGCATATAAGGTTTTTTTCATAGAAAGCGTTGTCGTAGAAACTTCAAAAAAGGCCCATTTGATTGGAAATTGAAAGGGCTAGTGCCTTTTTTAATAGTTGAAAGTGATTGGAGGACAAGTAACCTCCCTCTCACGCCCATCATTTCCCCAAACACATCCAATCAAAATTTTTAGATAGCCATTATGTTCAACGTAGTTGAAAGGTCCGGAAACTATGTCTTTGAGGATGACACTCCCCCCACAGCCCTCAGGGCAAGGGTGGTAAGTTTTGCCCTGGGGGCATAAAAGGTTTTTTATAGAAAGCGTTGTCGTAGGAACTTCAAAAAGGGGTCATTCAGTTGGAAACTGAAATGGCTAGTGCCCTTCTTAATAGTCAAAAGTAATTGGAGGGTGACTAACCCCCCTCTCACGCCCTCCATTTCCCCATACAAATCCAATCAAAATTTTAGATAGTCATTTTGTTCAACGTAGTTAAAAGTTTTTTAATTAATACTTAAAAAGGGAACTAGAACTTTTTATTTCCGTTCGAAGGCGCTCTCTCCAGATCTTATAGGACTATTAGTTCGATATGATCACCCTGGGGGAAAAACAAATCAACACTCATCCGTGATCTTTCTTCTGGCACAAAATGCAAAATTCCACACTTTTGTATTTAGGAGGTTGAAACTTCTACAGTAAGATTCTCTGATATGCTGTATATGATGGTGTGATTTTCACTAAGATTCTTTGACTTTAGGGGGTGGTTCCCCCTTTTTTGAAAATCAGGCAAATTTTCTCATGCTCGTAACAATTGATGGGTAACACTAAACTTGATGAAGCTTATATATTTGGAATCACCATAATAATCCAATGCTTTTGATGGATCTATTGATATCAAAATTCCGTTTTTTAGAGTTTCGGTTACTATTGAGCCGAGTCGCTTCTTACTTACAGTTCGTTATCACGAACTGTTTGAAACTATTCAACCAATAAAATTTAAGATTTCAAGGTCCCAGGCGTTGATAGCAAACTTACGCAAGATATGAATAGGATTTCTGGAAAAGGGGAAGTACCTTTTGATTTTAAGAAAACCTTGATTAATTCAGGAATGTATAAAATCAATTAGTCCACTTAATATGGCTTAAAAATTTTTGTCAACTAAACCGTGGATTCTTTGTCAAGGTTCTCCAGCACTATTGGGCTGGATAACCCGATGGTACACATGTCATAAGTGTAAAGATAAAAGGGGAACTATGTAAAGTGACCTATGTAATGGTCACGATAGCGATCTTCATATTTTGAAGCAGTATTGAATGGGAATGTCGAATAATATTACATTTTTGTTATTAAAGGGGCTAGGTCAGAATTATAATCGTTTTACACCAATGCCCAGAAGTATCACCCAAGTTTGTTAGAAATTTTAAGAAAAACGAAATCGGTTAGAGATTAGCGAACAATTAACGAAGTCGGTTGGAATTGATTAAGATTAAATTTTATGAATCAAATATGCCTAAAAATCATAAACTGTTTGTTATTATAGTGTTCAGGTCAAAGTTATTATCGTTTTGCCCCATTGCCCAGAAATATTACCCAAGTTGGTTGGAAATAAAAAAAAAACCTATCAGTTAGAAAATACCGAATATTTACCGAAGTCGGTTGGAATTCATTCATATTAAATTTTATGAATCGAATATGTCTAAAAATCATACACTTTTTGTTATTATAATGGCTAGGTCAGAGTTATAATTCTTTCACTCCATTGTCCAGAAATATTACCCAAGTTGGTTAGAAGTTTAAAAAAAATTAAGTCAGTTAGAAAATACCGAACAATTACCGAAGTCGGTTGGAACGATTCAGATTAAATTTTATGAATCGAATATGTCTAAAAATCATACACTTTTTGTTACTATAATGGCTATTTCAGAGTTATAATTGTTTTACTCCATTGTTCAGAAATATTACCCAAGTTGGTTAGAAACTGGAAAAAAACGAAACCGGTTAGAAAATAACGAACAGTTGCCGAAGTCGATTGGAATTGTCTCAGATTGAATTTTCTGAATTGAATATGTCTAAAAATCATACACTTTATTATTATAATGCATAGGTCAGAGTTATCGTTTTTTTTACCCCATTTTCCAGAAATATTACTCAAGTCAGTTAGAAATTTGAAAAAAACGAAGTCGGTTAGAAAACACCGAACAATTGCCGAAGTCGATTGGAATTGATTCAGATTAAATTTATGAATCGAATATGTCTAAAAATCATATACTTTTTGTTATTATAATGGCTAGGTCAGAGTTATAATTGGTTTACCCCATTGTCAAGAAATATTACTCAAGTTGGTTAGAAAAAAAACGAAGTTGGTTAGAAATTACAGAAAAATTACCGAAGTCGGTTGGAATTGATTCAGATTAAAATTTACAAATCGAGTATGTCTAAAAATTATACACTTTTTGTTATTATACTTACATGTTCAGAATTATAATCGTTTTATCCCATTGCCCTGACATATTACCGAAGCTGGTTAGAAATTACGAAAAATCATCGTCAGTTAGAAATTACTGAACAATTACCGATTTCGGTTGGAATGAATTCAAATTAAATTTTATGAACCGAATATGTCTAAAAATCCTATATTTTTTGTTATTATATTCCCTCTGAAAGTTGTGTTTGTTATTTTTCTGAAGGCCTTCTGTACTAAATAGTGCGTTCGATTGTTCCAAAATTACTTATTCGAGAAACAGGGGTCAGCAGGATTACTACTTAAAACGGTCTGGATTCATTGTCAGTGTCGGATAAGTTACATCTACAAATCCTTGAGAATGCAGTATAACTGAGCATAGTTGACGTTATATATAAGCAAAAAATTCAATATTTTCAAAAATGAAAAAAAAAGTATCTTAAGTATATGTAGAGAACAAAAAGGGATAGTAGCTGTTAAATTTTGAGCACTTTCAGGGGCTTGTAAATAACCTATGTTTAGAGAGGAGCACACGCTATTCAATGTTGTTATTCGTCTAGTTGCCTATAGCATTTCAGTTGACATGTTGCCGAATAAGTATTTGTTGTTATCTTTTCCGGATTACATCTGGGGAAGTTAGTATTAAGCGGAAAAGTCGGATAAGAGATGCTCGAACGCACTCAATGTTTCAACGTAAGACGGTAATTCTGAAATCACCCACTAGCTGATAATTAGCTTTATCCATCTACCGAAACGTATTTATGCAATTTGCTTTACGTTTTGTTTAATTTGAAGAATGCGTTGAAAACATGCGAGAATAGATAAATTTATTCTAATTATCCAACAAGCTTATATGCACCCGAAGAAATCAGCTGCTGACAAACGCGGTATAATGTAAAGGTGCCTTCTCGCCTCCAAATCATTTAAATTATGATTTAATTAACTTTTTAGAAGATATAGAACAACATTATAATAATAATAATAATTTATTTATTAATCACTAAAACGCTGTACAAGTATTAGAATGTGGAGTAAAAAGGAATTAAATACATACAACAAACGAAAAATATTAATTAAAGAAAAAATTTAACAAGACGATTATGAAGAGAAAATGGATCAAGAGTAGTACCTGAGAGCTTTCTGTGTAGCCTTTCCAACTTTAATGTGATGTCAGATATATTATATTTATTAAGTAGAAACCACTCTTCTCATTTTCTCGTTTTGTTCATTTTAAATCACTTTTTCTCAGGATGGGGTAGTTCCTGCCGTGTAAAGGACTGACTGATTGCAATATGTAGAGTTTTACCAGCGCCCGTCTATTTTTCCCTTGTTCCCTTGAAATTGTTCCCTTAATTGGGAACAATTTTTTCACATCCAAATCGCATTCTTTTAGTAATATCTGAAGCAGTGCGCTGATGAATACTGGAAAGATTATTAGTAAGAGTTAGTTCAGACGTTTGGGGAAAACGCAGGGGATTTCCTATAGGGAGAATAGGGAGAATGTTCACACGTATCCGAACTGCAAATATTCGAACATCAGAAGTCATGACTGAAGATACAGACTTGGAAATTGTTTTTTTTTAGCTAACTCGACTGAACTTGAAGCATCATACAAAAGATGATAATTCTGTACAAGGGCAATCAAATTGGGTGTTTTATGATGTTTGATGACCGACATGTTTGTCAAATTTCAAAAATACCGCCACAAATTTCCAATCACTTCAGCCCTCCGTACGGAAAAGCTAGAAAAAAATTCAAACCATACTCCGAATGGGAATTACGAAACTCCCCATCGAAACTCCCATAAGGAGAATAGGAATTCTCAAACGTCTCAAGTAAATCTAAGGGTTGTGCCCAACCACCGCAAAGAATCAACAGAGGGATTAGAGCAAGTATCGCAATTACGAGGAGATGATGAAAACTCACACTTGAATTGAAGTGAAAGATTGAAACTCACACTTTTCTATGTTTAAGGTCAATCCTGGAAAAAGTATTAGAAACAACAGATGTCATTTTGGAGGGACCAGTCGTAGTACGACTAACCAGGAGTAAATTGTCAGCATACGTAAGATAAGAAACATCTGAAACATCAGAAAACTACGTAGAGGATATTTTAGGAAGCACGGCAGAAAGGCAAATTTAAAAAGTGTTGGCGACAAAACGCCACCTTAGCCGCGTTTTCAGGCTCAGCGGTTTCGATCACGGGTTGTTCTCGTCTAGTTTCAAGTTTATAGTTTTTCGTCTAGTTTTGTCTAGTTTCAGCGGGTTCGAAGCTTCAACCCCGTGTTTTATACACTAGATGCACTGATGTACAACGCTTAATGCACTAGACGAGAACAACCCGTGTTCGAACCCGCTGATCCGTGAACAGCCCGTCTTTAAACACGGGTTGTTCACGTCTAGTGCATCAAGCGTTGTGCATCAGTGCATCTAGTGTATCAAACACGGGGTTGAAGCTTCGAACCTGCTGAAACTAGACGAAAAACTAAAAACTTGAAACTAGACGAGAACAACCCGAGGTCGAACCCGCTGAGCCTGAAAACGCGGCTCTTGTCTTACAATCCTTTTAATTTTAATAATAGAAGTTGGAGAAGATTTCAAACTAAGGAAAGAATTAGAATACGAATACTGCAGAAGCTTAATAACTGAAAAATTAACACCTGAAATATCAAGGGAATAAAACAGCTGGGAATGGATTACACTGTCAAATGCTTTCGAAAGATCTAAAGCACAAATATAAATTCTTCACTCTGAGAATTATTATCCAGAAGAAGAGATGCTAAAATACGATGAGAATGCTGACAATCCACCCCAGGCCGGAAGCCAAACGCGTTCTCTCCTTCATTACTCGTATTAGTTAGATGGGGAAAAGTTAGTAATACTAGTAATTTACTTGTATTACAAGAGACAGCAATGGCCGATATGAAAAACAATCAGCAGTAAATTTTCCCTGTTTTAATACTGAACTTACAGTGTCACATTGGAAACTCTCAGGAACACTCAATGCGCAAATACACATCCGAAAAAATAATAAAAAACAATTGCAGTGTAAACAGTGTAAATAAAAAACAAGTGCAGGGCAACTTTGCGAAAGATGAAGTCTAGATACCCATCTATGTCAGTAGAATCAGACAGTGGAACATGTAATGGGAATTGTATGTCGCTGCGAAATAGGATAGAAAAAAAGGTGCAATGAGACGAGAATACATGGTATGTACGTAGTAATTAACAAAATAAAAAATAGAAGAATAATGCTTCTGCTAGATAGATGGTGCTATGGCATCGCCGCAGGAATAATTATCCTCAAACTTTTTGGAATTAATCACTTTACGCCATTCACGTTTATTCACAATCCATGCCACGATACCTTACAGACCTAAGATACCTCTTATAATTTGTTTTAAATCCACAACACACCTCGATCGTGGGCGGCCACAATCGTTCCAAACTCTAAGCCTCCGAATCTTTTAAATTGGTTTTCTCCACGAACTATTTGATTTAATTAACATGACTCTTTTTCGCTTGATGGCGAGCTAATATTTTGTATTACAGTAGCTACGCTCTCTGAAGCAAAGAAGACTTTATTTGGGTATGGATTATTGAACAAAATGGCCTAGATATCCGTAATCACCGCGATATCCTTCTCTTGGATTTTATCCCCGAATGACCTCCAAAGGTTGTTGAAGAGCTGGTCTTGAAGCTGACAGAAATAAATCCGAAATATTTGTGGTATGAAACCTGAGTTTCGTGCACAAGTACAACGACCCTAGTACAATAACGATACTACTATAACGTTATGCTTAACTACTGTAGTATAATTTAGTACATAAACTACACTATAATAACGTTGTGCTATACTACTATACTATTATGCACTTACAATTACGTCTCTGTTTCTCAATTTTAAAGTCGAAATAACATTCAAAATAAAATAAAATCAAAAGAAAATAATAATTTGACCTTGACTTGAAGTTGTGGACAATGGGTCATAAAAAGCACCCAATGAAATTATAGAAAACCTCAAGGACGCAAATCTCTTTTTCACAACGTGTAAATAAAACTGGTTAGGCGTACATAACCTACGATTACAAAAAAAAATTCTCAGCTATTTTCGTTACAGGTATGATGATACTGATGGTGACTGGTTGTGAAATGAATGATTTTGCGGGATTGGAGCAAACTGGGATTTTGTAAGTTTTTTGTTTATTCTCTGCAATTTCATACAAAAACAATTGAAAATATTAACAAGATGTTGCGTCCTGCTTATTCTATTTTAGTTTTATTGCATAAATAAATAAATGTTGCTTAAGAGTTTACAGATATTTATTCCTGTGACGTAGGCTCAAAAATTATAGCAAATACGAGATTTTGAAAAGTGATTAGATCCCCACCCCCAAGCCCCAGATACTTCAAAACATTTACATTTTGTTCATCGATTTTTTTTTTGTTGCAGAGTGATAATTCTATGCCCCCAACGCATAGACTTTAGAAACGCATAAATTCCAACGAAAAATTTCGTCGTCTGATTTACCAATTTTTATCTTTTTTTCATTATACAATACTGAAAAAAAAGCGTCCTATTCATATGCAAAAGCTACAAAAGTAAAAATAAAGACGTTCCCTAAAGTGCAACGATTAAACAAGGACCAGAGTAAAGGAGTATAAACATAGTTTAGTGAAATAAATTTACGCTTATTAGTATGTAAAATTACTTACTCAAGCAGTGTTAATTTAAATCGACGAATTTATTACATGTTTTTTCTAATTTATATATTTACTTATTAATTATAAAATGATTATAAGCAAAGTAAAACGATTCAGTGAGTGAGTCTAAATTTCTTTAGAAATGATCGTTAAATAAGGTTGGCTGTTTTTTACTTCAGATTCGTTGCAGCGTTAAGCTCCCTGTCACCGTCACGGAGCTAATGAACACAGCCTTCGTTGAGCAAATATATTCCACCACACTGCTAAATGACATTGACTGTTCTTCTACTACAGCTTGAAATCTGTTCAAAATTAAGTTGCCTCTCGCCGTCACAGTAGTGGATGAGCACACATTTACCGTCCAATCGTTAGATAGTCTTTTTCTTCTAGTATTCCAAATTCTATACTGTCTTAAGCTGTCTGTCACTGACGCAGCACCCTTGAGCACAGCTTTCGGTGAACACACATCTGCCATCCAATTCCTGTATAGTGTCGGCGGTTTTTCTACTACTGGTTCGAATTCGCTGCAGCCGGAAGCTGCCTGTCGGTGAAACAGCACCGATGAGCACATCATAAACATTATCGCTGTATACTCTTGGCTCTTTTTCTGCTACTTCGTCAAATTCGTTTCAGTGTGAAGCTACATGTTGCCGACACAAGACTTATGAGCACAGCACTCGTTGAACGCGCATCTGCCATCCAATCCCTATACACTGTTTTAATTCTGCTCCTTCTTCGAACTTGCTGCAGCATGATGCTGCCTATCCCTGTTACAGTGCTAATGAGTACATCCTCCTTTAAGTACTTATATTCCATCCCACCGCTAAATGACATTGGCTGTTTTACGACTGCGATTTAAAATCGTTGCAAATTTAAGTTGCCTTCTACTCTTTCAAAGTCTATGCTGGTTTTGTGAAGTTTTCTTTGTGCGGTTGAAGGATCTTATTTTGTTTTTACTTTTCTACTAAGAGTAATATTTTTATTTGTTACGAAGCTTATGTTATTTTTGTCTTTTAGTTTCTCGTTTTTTGCTTCATTTTTCTGTAACTTGATAAGTTTTCAATATCTTGATAAATATTCATCTATTCATTCGCTTGCTAAAGAGTATGCTACCTTGTCTGTGAAACATCATGTTTACAACTGATTGTCCAAACCTTTAGGTCTTAAAACAAAAACTAGAATTTATATACTCAGGGCTGTCACTTCATTTTGTCTATTACCACTTCGTCTTACCGGCAAAAAAGTACTTCAAGCTGAAAAAAGTATTGTCTTACAAAATTTTCTATGTTTGTGGTACTAAACTGACTAAGAAATACTTCAGGCATGTTTACAATTTTTTTTTGTAAGTTAAATTTTCCATAATTTAATAACATGAACGTATTTAAAAAAAAGTACTTCTACAAGACGTACTCACAAGTATTAAAAAAAACGTTCAACAAATAATAAAAATAAACTGCGTGTGGCAATCCTGTTTATACGCTCCTTAATAAAGTTGAAATTAACGATTACGTAGGAAGAACGATCTATATTCTCATTATAGTTTTTCTTATTGTTTCTTTCTTTATATTCTATTTTTCCTTTTTTTCTACTTGTGCTTTTTCTATTTCCCCATTTTGAATATACAAATGGCTATAAGAAATTGTTAAAGAACATAGTCGATACCATCCTGTTTTTATTGATATTTTTATCTGTCCTCGATTTGTTTTAGATTTTTATCTAGAAATTAGTAACAGTTTTTCCACGACGTGTTTTCTTATAATATTCCGTTTTCTTTACTTTTTATTATTTTTTTTATTTCAGAAGTGATTTTTATTTACGTACCGGCTATCATTATTGACATTTTGACAATTTGGTTCCTTTTAGCGAAAAGCAATTGACGAATCCATGCAATGAAACGTGTAGCTGCGATGTGGGAAAATTTTCTCCTGTCTGTTCATCTGACGGGAAAACTTATTTTTCAGCGTGTCATGCCGGTTGTGAAGAAATAATTCTTGACTCAAATGGGAGGAGTATCTATGTAAGTGTAATTTGATTATTTTACGAGTCATTTTGTAAGTTTTTTGGGGGGTAGTTTGTGAGTATGATTGGGTATTTTATGTTGCGAATTATTTTGTGAGTATTTTATATTTTGGAAACAACATATATGTGGCTATTAACACAAGTGTGAGTATCTTCACTTGCGTTGTAAATTATTTAGTGAGGATTTTCTGTGTTTTGGAAAGGATATATATGTGATTATTCTGTGCTTATTATATGCTTTATTTTATTTGAGTTTTTTTTTTGTTTTGGGAAGAGCACATATTTGGGGTGTTTAGTGTTCTATACTAGTGAGTGTAGAATAAGTGAATATTCTATAATTGCTATGCGATTCATTTTGTTAGCAGTATGTGAGTTGTCTGAGTTTTTGGAAAGAATACATATGTGAGTATTTTCACGTGTGTTGTGAATTAGTTGGTGTTTTGGAAGAACAAACATATGGTTTTCTCCACTTATTATGCGAGTTTTTTTGAAGAAATATTTAAGTATTTTGTGGGTTTTTGGGAAGAACAAAAATGTCAGTAGTTTAGTTTATAAATTATTTTGTGCGCACTGTGTGAATTATATTGTGAGTTTTTGGAAAAGAAACATAAGTGAATATTCTATGCACACTATGTGATACATTTTTTTATAATTATGTAAATACTGTGCGAGTCTTTTGTAAGAATACATATCTCAGTATTTTGTATTTATTTTGTGAGTTGTTTTGTAAGTAATGTTGGCGTTTTGCAGTTTTGAAACTAGCAAACATGGGAGCATTTTATACTTGTTTTCTTTAATTATTTTGTGAGTATTTGCAAGTTTTTAGAAAGTTTTTGGGAAGAATACATGTACGAGTATTCAGAAAACAGCCTTACAAAATTTACAACAGTCATACCTGAATATGGTCGGGGGTGATACGGGGGGGGGGGGGAGATCCCCAGTGATGTAGTAGGAAAGTTAAGCGCAAAACTTGTTTAAATATATAATAATAATAATAATATATTGCGAAAACAGGCTTGGGCCTCTATCTAGAAAAGTTAAATAATCAAATGCTTTTTCACTATAATGATTGCCAATCTTGTTCTTAAATGCATTGACTGAATCTGAGTCTACAGTGTCTGACGGTAGGGCGTTCCACTCGGAGACAATGCGGTTGCTGAATGCCCATCTACCAACATTTCTTCTGAAACGTTCTTCGGTTAGCTTAAACTCGTGACCTCTCAGGTTATTATTCTTGAATGTTATTATCTCTTCTGGAGGGATGTTGTTGTAGTATCTGTTGCGTATTTTATATACTTCAATAAGATCTCCTCTCAAAAACTGGTATGAGAGACTTGGGAGCGATAATTTTTTCAAACGGTCTTGGTATGAAAAGTCTTTAAGTGAAGGAACAATGATATATGACAAACTCACGATTCAATCACTTTGATCGCTGAAAGTATATACATTTTTCTGTAGGCATTCTTCTCAAAAAATTGTGCTATACATTTCAAAGAGAAAAAGAGATATTACCGTCTTATACTTTCGTGTCAAAAATGCTATCGTAATTCCATTGGTTTATTTCTGTTCCGTATTTTCGTAAGCGAGTCATATTATTCCTTCAGTGGGTGTCGGAAGGAGAGGCCAAATAACCTTCCCTTGTTTGTATACCACTACAGTGCTACCAATTAACGGAAATATTCGTTTGTTGGTGTTGTTCGTTAATGTTCATTAAATGATCGTTCATGTAGCTAGTTATATGGAGAGACTATGGACTATTTAGCGCTGCTTAAGGTTTGTTACGTTTAGAATTAATTTCTATGGAGATTATGGACTATTTAGTGCTGCTTTAGGTCTGTTACGTTTAGAATTACTTTTTTTATGGAGATTATGGACTATTTAACGTTGCTTAAGATGTGTTACGTTTAGAATTAATTTTCTATGGAGATTATGGACTATTTAGTGTTGCTGAAGATCTGTTACATTTAGAATTAATTTTCTATGGAGATTATGGACTATTTAGCGCTGCTTTAGGTCTGTTACGTTTATAATTACTTTTTATGGAGACTATGGACTATTTAGCTTGTTGATCACAAAATCCTTTTAGAAAAAATGGCGGAAAAAAAAATACACAGCTTTATTATTAAAATCATCAAGAGCTTCTTAACAAATAGAGAGCAAACTGTGAAGTATAAAGACTAATTTTCCACTTCTCTGCCAGTTTTTTGTGGAATTCCACAAGGAACTGTGATCGGGCCGCTGGGCTTCCTCCTCATGATAAATGAAATTGCTGCTGAGCTGGAGGACAGATGGAAATACGTTGACGACTTGTCGTTATCAGAAATCATATCTAAGGATTCGAAGAGCAATGCTGCTTGTTTCATCGACCAAGTTACCTCAGAGGCGGCTGAACTAAACATGGTCGTGAATAAAGACAAATGCTCGGTCACGACATATTCTTTTCTTCAGAATACTCAACCGTCTTTCGAACCTCCTATAGCTTCCGAGCTAATAAGCCATAAAATAACTTTACTTGGTGTGGTGATTTCTTCTGACCTCTCATGGCGGGAGAATACAAAAACAATTGTAAAAAAAGCTAACGGCGCAATCCAAATGCTAAAAACACTGAAAAAATTTCGAGTTCCTAAGGAAAAGCTGAAACTAACATTTCACACTTTCATCCGCCCCTTAGTTGAATATGCTTGTCCGGTTTGGAACTTTGCCCTTACCCAGGATGAAATTGATAAAATAGAACGAGTTCAGAAGAGATCACTGCGAATCATTTATGGCGGTTCCCCTCTACCTTACTCCTTTTACCTCAAGGAATTTAAACTTGAATCCCTGTCTTCCCGCCGAGAAAAATTATGCCAAAGATTTGGCTCCTCCCTCCTTCAATATCCCATCTACCGATCATTCCTTCCCCCACCTTTTGTCCCTTTAAGATCTCGTCCCCCCAGGGAAGTGGATCAGAAGGTTCCGAAACTAACCCCAGTCCACTGTAACACCATGCGCTACAGTAAAAGCTTTGTGCCAAGCTTTGCGAAATATTACAATGATCTCTAGTGTTTTTATTGTTTAGTTTATTTTATCCTGACGAAGTTTTATCAGATAATTTTATTCTCAATCTCAAGTGTTTTTATCCTTTAGTTTATTTATCCTGACGAAGTTTTATCAGACAACTTTATTTTGCTAATTATGACTAAGAGACATCATATTTGGGCTTTGCCCACGAGAGTTTGAATTAAATGAATTTGCATTTGTTATGTTTAGAATTACTTTTCTATGGAAATTATGGACTATTTAGCGTTGCTTAAGATCTGTTACGTTTAGAATTACTTTTTTATGTATGGACTATTTAGCGTTGCTTAAGATCTGTTACGTTTAGAATTAATTTTCTATGGAGATTATGGACTATTTAGCGTTGCTTAAGATCTGTTACGTTTAGAATTAATTTTCTATGGAGATTATGGACTATTTAGCGCTGCTTAAGGTCTGTTATGTTTAAAATTACTTTTCTATGGAGATTATGGACTATTTAGCGCTGCTTAAGGTCTGTTAGGTTTAGAATTAATTTTCTGTGGGGATTATGGACTATTTAGTGATGCTTAAGGTCTGTTACGTTTAGAATTACTTTTTTATGGATATTATGGACTATTTAGCGTTGCTTAAGATCTGTTACGTTTAGAATTAATTTTCTATGGAGATTATGGACTATTTAGCGTTGCTTAAGATCTGTTACGTTTAGAATTAATTTTCTATGGAGATTATGGACTATTTAGCGTTGGTAAGGTCTGTTACGTTTAGAATTACTTTTCTATGGAGATTAGAGAGTATTTAGCGCTACTTAAGGTCTGTTACGTTTAGAATTACTTTTCTATGGAGATTATGGACTACTTAGCGCTGCTTAAGGTCTGTTACGTTTAGAATTACTTTTTTATGTATGGACTATTTAGCGTTGCGTAAGATCTGTTACGTTTAGAATTAATTTTCTATGGAGATTATGGACTATTTAGCGTTGCTTAAGATCTGTTACGTTTAGAATTAATTTTCTATGGAGATTATGGACTATTTAGCGCTGCTTAAGGTCTGTTATGTTTAAAATTACTTTTCTATGGAGATTATGGACTATTTAGCGCTGCTTAAGGTCTGTTAGGTTTAGAATTAATTTTCTGTGGAGATTATGGACTATTTAGTGATGCTTAAGGTCTGTTACGTTTAGAATTACTTTTTTATGGATATTATGGACTATTTAGCGTTGCTTAAGATCTGTTACGTTTAGAATTAATTTTCTATGGAGATTATGGACTATTTAGCGTTGCTTAAGATCTGTTACGTTTAGAATTAATTTTCTATGGAGATTATGGACTATTTAGCGTTGGTAAGGTCTGTTACGTTTAGAATTACTTTTCTATGGAGATTAGGGAGTATTTAGCGCTGCTTAAGGTCTGTTACGTTTAGAATTACTTTTCTATGGAGATTATGGACTATTTAGCGCTGCTTAAGGTCTTTTACGTTTAGAATTATTTTTCTATGGAGATTATGGACTATTTAGCGCTGCTTAAGGTCTGTTATGTTTTGTTCTATGGAGATTATAGACTATTTAGCGCTGCTTAAGGTTTGTTGCGTTTAGAATTACTTTTCTATGGAATTTCTCAAATATTGTCAAACGGATGCAGTATATAGGGTCTCAATTTCGAATTTGATTTAAATTTACTTTTGAATTTTTTCTTCTTTAGATTTTCTTCTTTTGGAGGGAAGTGGTACTGATTTTTCTACCCTTTTCCTTCTCGAAAATCATGTATGATAGCTCTTAGCGCTGCTTAAAATCTGTTGTTGAGTGCCGCTTTACTAGGAAATCTCTCGAATACTTTCAAACAGATGCAATGTCTTAGATCTTTATTTTGTGTTTGATTAAAATTTGGTTTCGAATTTTTAAAGAATGTATCCTTTTGCGGGGAGAAGTCACTGATTTTTCTATCTTTTCGTACTTGAAAGGTATGTTTGACAGCTCTTAGAGCCGCTTAAAATCTGTTTAAGCTTAGTGCCGCTTTACATGGGAAATCTCTCAAATATTCCTAAAGTGATGCAGTTTTATATCTTTATTTTATGTTTGATTAAAACTTTATTTTTAATTTTTAAGAATGTATCTTATTTTGGGGGAGGGATCACCAACTTTTCTATCTTACTTGGAAGGTTGTGTTGCAAAGCTCTTAGTTCCACTTAATATCTGTTAACTTTTGTGCCGCTTTACAAGGAAATCTCTCAAATATTTTGTTTTGGAGGGAGGGCAGGGGCGTCATTTTGGGGGTGGGGGAGGGGGCAAGGGGGCATTCCCCAAATGATTTAGAGAAAAACTATTAAATAGCCAATGACCCTTGACTATCTGGATATGTACTCCTCTTGCCCCCAAATAAAAATGCCGGAGCTGCTCCCCTGAGGGGGGTGTAAGGATTTTCTACCATTTTATTGCTTGGGAGGGTGAGTTGAATAGCTCTTGGGGGTCGAAATCCAAATTATACTTCAATATATGGACAGCGGGGCTCAATATTTAAATATTTAACATTCAATATTCATTCAATATAAACATTCAATATTTAAATATATCCTTCAAACAAGCTGGAAAACATTTTCTTAAGCGTTGCTGTAATGCGTTGTAATCATTGCTGTAAAAGTAATCTAAATGTGTTGAAGTCTCCAACAGTTGAAGGCTATTGAAGACAAGGGGGGGAGAGGATTATGCAGCCCCCTCCTCATTGGAAGCGTCTTGAGTATGTGAATTTATGTTTTGGAAAGGGAGTGGAGGCCCAGACCTGGATTTCATTTTTTTTAGTTGATATCTATTTTAGATAAAATTCCAGGTGAAAGGGTTTTTGCCACCTTGAAAAGTTGCTCATTTAGGTGAATAAAACTTACAGGAACATTTTCAGATCCAAGCTTTGCCTGGCAACGTCTTTGGGCTATAGCTCAAGCCCTTTTCTCCCCCAAAGGGTACGAAGTTTAAATAAACTAGATCAAACTTGTGTGACAAAAGCAACATTTTCCCAAATAAACCTAAACCAAATACAAGAAAATGTTTTGAGCCTCCTTAGTTTGCTAAATCCCGATTTAAAAGGCTTTGAAAATTTGGAAAAGTGCATCCTGTGTTCGAAAAAAAATAGCAATGTGATTTAACATCCTACTCAAACCATTAGAATTGTGTTCCTAACATCTAGATCTATGCAGGGGCGTAGCTCCAGCATTTTTATTGGGAGGAGGGGCAAGAGCGGTTTTCATCCGGAGAGTCAATGGGCATGGGTTATATAATAATTTTTTCTCTAAATTGTTAGGGTGGGGCACCCCTCCCTGAAACGACGCCACTGATTTTGGACCATGCCCCACCTAGGCATTTCTAATATTCCGATGCCCCTCTCGTAATATTTACTTTTTACTGTTATTATAATATTTAAAATAATATAATTAATAAAATAATAATTTATATTAATAATTAATATAAAATATGTAATAAATATATTTAATTATATTAATATTTAATTTTACTGTTATTGATATTTAATAATATTTAATGTTATTAATGTTAATATTTACGGTTATTCAAATTTTTACGTGTATTGACGTGAAGGAAGCTTAAAAAACTATTAACTTAATATCTTTTTGGGTTGTCCTATAAGCATATTTTATGCTATAGTAATGGAAAATATTATCTGAATACAATACCTTTTATACAGTGTATAATACTATCCTATCCTATAGTGTATGATACTACAATACAATGAATAATACAATACCATCATGTATCTTTTTGCTCTTTAAATGTATTTTAATGTGACGTCATTCACATGATTTTTTTTTTCAAAACTAATTCTTTAAAGTAGAGTCAGCTAAGGGGTATACGTTCTATCTGTGACCCACCAAAATATTGCCATGCCCCACGTGGGGAACCACGGATATAGAGTCATAGAAAGTCGTCACACCCAACAAAATTATGGAAAATTGCATATTTTTCTTTTCAAGGTTAATAGGTTTACCTTGATATAAACCTGTTTTTATGCAATTTCCTAAGCCTTAGAAATGGGAAAAGAATAATGGGAAATAAAAAGAATAAAAACAATAAAAAGAATAAAAGAATAAAAAGAAAAATGGGAAATATGCTCTGAACCCATCCCTAAAAGTTTTTCATCTAACCCTTTTCCTTTCCGAGATAGCAAGAGCCTCGCATGTTCAATTTTATAGCTTTTTGCTTAGTGCATATCCCTATACAATGAAATATTACATATCCTATTGTTATTTACGATTTTCCTCTTTCTCGTTCTTTCCCTTTTCATCTTTCTTATCCAACATTTTATTTTTGTATAGTACTCCGATTGCATATGCACAGGAAACTCAACTGGAACAGCTACCAAAGGATACTGCAGCTTAAACTGTCCTAATTTCTATTGGTATTTGGGAATATTTTCATTTTTTGTCTTGTTGCATTCCACTTCAGAAGTAGGCTCTATGCTGCTGACGTTGCGCTGTGTTGAGCCTAGAGAAAAGGCTATGGCCCTGGGTTTAGTCCATTTTGCTATTGGTCTTTTTGGTAAGTTGAAATTTTGTCTATTAATGAATAATGAATTCAAAATATAAGAGGGGGGGGGTGTTTTTTCTTTTATTTCTGCGCAAATTCCAGAAAGCCATTCTTCAAGGAAATTATCAAACAAAGGTATTTTTAGAGTCATTGCTGGGGGGGGACGATATAACTAAATAATAGGCGAAAAAATGCTTTCGGATACGACCTTTGATCACGACTAAAATATATCCTAAAGTGCATTTTGCATAATTGAACTTATATCCTACGAATTATTAGAAAACATACCAAATGTACATCTTGGGTAAATATTGTCATTAAAAAAAATGGGAAACACGAAGTTGCACCCCCTCCCCTTTAGATTTTGAAAACACTGTTTTTTATCTTCACAAAAAAAAATCAAAATATATAAACATAAAATCAAAACATCATTTTCCAGTTATTTTTTAAATCAATCCATTTTCGCTCATGGACCAATTGACTAATTGTTGAATTACCCAATTAGCTACTACTTAATTAATCAATCCTGCATTCTCCTCGTATTTCCCACAAGATAAAGATTAACATCCTTAATGATAATAATAATTCTTAGACAAAATAAAAAAGTTTTTAGTATTTTCTTTTCCAGTCATTTTGTTATAAGGATAGATGGGATTGGGCAGGGACAACTGGTTTGAAGGAGCTAGAATGGGGAGGAGTCATTCTTGCTCCTCCCCGAGGAGCATCACGAGTGTGCTCCGTGAGGCTGTCATTTTTTTTATAGAAAAATATACGAATACCGTACATAATTGCGCATGAAATTAATTTATTCAGTTGTTAATGCGAAAAGTATAAAGCAAATTCTATAAAGGATAAATTTAAATTGCCAAAAAAAAATATTTGAAATTTGGTCAACATCCCAGTGTCCTAATCAACTTATATCCATAAATTGGAATTAGAATGGGGTCTCAGTTACGATTCTCCAAGGTTTTCAAAAATACTTATCATTTCATAAAATTGTAAATTTATAAAATAAAGAAAACGACAATATTCATAGGTTATTTTAAAGCCATGAGGGTACTGATTTAAATTTAGTGCTAAAAACACTAGCCAGAAACACTTTCAACTAGCAGCCATGATCGTAGAGATAGAATAAACACAGAGACCTGCATCTGACAAATTTTGCCATTTGGATTCACCACCTCTACGACCTGGATTCAATTTCGAATTCTAGCTATTTTTGTAGCTTATGAATATCAGTCTGAGAACCCTCTGCTTGTCTTGAGTTTCGATGGGTTTAGAGCCCGCTTCACTAGTGAGCCCGCTTCACTAGTGAGCTCCCAAATATCGCCTTTAAACGTCTTTTGATTTTTTTTTTTTTTTTTTTTTTTTCTCGCGGAGTCAACAATAATGGTCAATAGCAAAGAAGAGCTGAGGCTAATGCTTTGTTTTTTTTCAAGATTTCATGTTGAAAACCTTTGAAAGTTTATAGGTTTTCCTAATTTTCTTGTAGGGTATCTTGAAAAAAAATTTAAGTTGAAATCTTATGCATCTGAACTTAGTATAGGTTCTCAAATGAGAAAGAAATGAATTTAAACAGAGAATAATCTTTAACTTGTTACAAGTTATTTGAACTGCTTGCATCTAAAAATTTGGTTGTTTGGGACATGAATTTCCCTTAAATTTAGTTTTCGAAATATGAAAATACGAAATATGAAAACAGACTTGTTGCCTTTTTGCGTCATTTTAAAATTATTCTTCTTCCTTTAGGAAACGTACCTTGCCCCATAATCTACGGTGCTGTTGTTGATTCTGCTTGTCTCGTTTGGGATTTCACGTGTGGTCAGCAAGGAGCCTGTTGGTTATATGACGTAGATTCCTTTCGTTTTTTCTTCCATGGTAAGTTAAAATTTGAATTCCTAAAATTCTTTCTTGAGTTTTAAAATTTGAAGTTCTCTCCAAAATATGAATTCCTTCCAAACTCTTGCTTGAATTCTAAACTCTTTTTAAAGATTGTTATAAACTATCTAAGATATGTCATTAGCTGCATTTCTGAAAGTTGTTGGAGGTTGCTTGACTCTTATATATGTCGTTGGAGGTTGATAGACTCTTATGAAAGTCCCAATTATATGGAAGCTGTCTCTCAATAAAACTGAAAAACTTTCAGCTTATCCCTAACAGCTCTTTAAAACCCACTAGGGTTTTTACCATGTAACGAGTCACTTGCGGCTCTTTGATGTACACTATGGCGTCTGCATTAGGCACTGTATGTGAAGGGGGAACCAGCTCCACTCTGGGAAGCAGTTGCGTCAATCCAAGAAAATTTAGACGGGCAAAATTAGTTTTTGAATATCTAAGGGGCAGTCAAAAGTTGTCTTTTTTTCAATTTCATCAATGAGAATACAAAAAAAGACGTTTTCAGTAAAAATACGCCAAAAAAATTAAACTAAAGGGGAGGGGAGAGATCTTGGGGGCTATTAAAATTTAGAATCAATCAGGAATTCATGGTTCGCCTTTGACACGCATTAAAGTCTTTTTGCCTAATAGCTCTTCAGCAAAATCGTATTAGATTAATTTCTGTCGACCAAAAAGGTTCAAGCCGAACTGACAACCATGGCAAAACCAAAGAACTGAACATTGTGTCATAGATCTGTTGTTTTTAAAGATTGACTTATTTGGGTGTTGTTTTTCTGTGTGGTCCCTGGCGTATATTTTGCATTTCGTATTTTGTGCCATATGTGCACATGTTCCATATGTGCGTAATTTATTGATGTGTACCGAAAATTTATGCGCAAATTGTTGGGGAGTAAAACATTAAGTTTTTGATATTTTATTTATAACCTGAGTCTGGTTATTGGGGTGTAAGGTACGGGGGTCACCACTTATTGGTGCAAAAATGGTGCAAAATGTTGCTATGCCACTTACTCGAGGGGGAGAACCCCTTGTCAGCCCAAATGTTAGTGGGATTCCCGCGCTTATCCCAGTGGTTCCGTATCTATCGGTTATGTCAGTGCCCGATTTACAATATACCCTGCCTTAGGGTACGATAGCGTGATCGAATGGTCCCAGGGGCCACTTTAAGGCCAAGGGTACCCGTCCTGGGTTACCGGTAATATTTCTAACTATCTCCTTGGACTCTACCTAGGCTAAAAAGTCAAAGATTATATAGTATAAAAAATCTTACTGTAATCAGTCATGCTACAAAAGGAACTAAAAAATCACACACCCAATTTTTCCCCAGCTCGCTCAGCCGGCCGCGTGCCTGCGATGGGTGGTGGGTGAATTTTTCCAGCCAATCCATAGGCTTACTAATTACTGGTCAATCATCCCTAACTGCGCACTTAATGCCTCGTGGTCTGTGTAACCAACTACGCAATTAGAGAAGGACAGAAAACGGCGCCACCAAAATTAAAGGAAAATTAATAATTATTACTTGAGGAAGAGAATAATTAAGGGACCAAAAGAAAAGAATCTGGGAAGGACATTTATCTAAACAAACTGGGACCAAGGGTTCCAACACTGGTCATATTTGGAAATCATGGATATTTTTATGAGTCATATATAAGTAGAGTGTAAATTCTTATTTTGGTTTTATAGCAATATTTTTTTTTCTAGGAATCACTGCCTTTTTGATGTTACTTGCCTTTTGTGTAGATTTTGGTGTTTGGTGTAAAGCTGGCAAAATAAACCTTGACAGTGATGAAGATGGAGTGGAAATGAAAGAAGTTAGAGCATTGCCAGTTGAAGTTCAGTACGAAAGTAGTTTATAGACTGACAATATATTTTAGACAAGTTTTAAACAAAGCGAACGAAATTAAATGTTGATCTGATTAAAGTGGCAAAATAATTTCCCTTGAAGAGGTGGACCAAGAAAAGTCAAGATGACTTAAGTCCCTTGAACCAAAGCTTTATCCCAGTGACCTAAATTTGACCCGTCTGAATATAAAGGAAGTATTTGACAGAAAGCCGACTTTATAGTATTTGAATGGATTTTGAAAAAAACATTAGTGCATTCAATGAGAAGGTGTTTTGGGATTTCTTTATTTTCAAATTAGTTCTTTTTTCCTGCAAGAAATGAATTTTCCAGAAACCAATCTGACCAAGTCCACTTTCTGTGTTTGCTGAGATCTAAAAGCCAACGTTATTAGTTGCATCTATACTTTGTGCTTTCACAATAGACTAAGGACAGGTAAATTAACTTTGGCTAATGAATATTGGTTAAAAATTGTCAGTTAACTTCTTGGTCTAAGGAGACTTAAGATTTTTTCTCCCAAGGCCACATTACAATAGAATTGGAAATATTCTCTATGCTGAAACATGTAACCAAACGTCTAATAATAATAATAATAAAAAAAGAAATTGATATTTTGTCACTGCCACGCCTAAATTTCGTATCTGACATTATGCTTTTGGGATAATTCTGAAAAGTTGTTTCTAAGGTTTTTCAAGCTCGAAATGAAAGGAAACTTTTATTATGTGAATGTTATGCAAATTTTGTTATGTAACAGCTATTCTCAAATGGGGGATTGCAGGGTTATGTAGACCAGCGTTATGTTTAACCCCCTCCCCCCTCCCTGAAATACTTGTCAGATCCGTAAAAACGTAACAAAAATAAATACAAACAAATTTGTCATGTGTTTTGAAGATTTTTTCACTCCCCCCTCCAAAAGAAAAAAAACTTTTTTAACCCCTCCCCCCCCCCCCCGAAAAAATCCTAGATATGGCTGTGATTCATTGGTAACATGGTTTTTTAGCAATTTGGTTTACTAATGTTCTCAAACAATTCGAATTGCTGTTGGACCTTTGGATCTGAAATCTTAAATCACCAGCTCGGGCCTCTTGAATCTAAAGCCGGGGCTGTAGCTTTCTAATTTCAGTATCTGTAAATGTCATTCCCTGCCACGCATAAAGATTGTGTCTGAAATTTTTAAACTTCTGAGATAATTCCAAAAAATCTTTTCAGGGTGGTTTCATGGTCAAAATAAAACTTGATGCAGTGACAATATATGCATGAAACAATGGGCCTGTTTCAGCCGTCCTAATATAAATGGTTGGTTACATTTTTATTAACAATTGTGCTGATTGATTTTCTTTAATATTTGAAATGTTGTTGTAAAAAATTGTTGATAAGTCCCGATTACTAGATTACTATAATGTATGATTATACTTGTTTTGGACTTTGAGATGCCATTCTTAAATCTTTGTTTATGTGTGAAATTTTCCTTTTTAAATTTCACAACATTTTGGGTGTTTTGAAAAATTATTAGCAACAAAATTTTATAAATCGATTAATTTCGCTGGCGGACATAAAATTGTTAATTTTCAATAACAACCGAGACGGCGGGAACAGGCCTAATGCTTGCTTCGAAATCAGAACTAGTATCGAATTGCTTTTTTTTTGGTGTATCAACTTTTGTTTAATGAACTTGATCAATAAGGCGTTTGTGGTTCGAATATTGATACGCTTTTCGAGGTGAAAAAATTTGAATAAGGCAGCCTTTTTTTCAATGGCAACTAAATCAATAGCAAGGAATTACAACGCATTTTTCGTAGGCGAAACAACTTGAAAAAGCAGCTTTTTTTACTATTGGATAACATACAATCACAGCCTACTAAAATAGCAAATTGGTATCATATCGGCCAGTATCTTTCTTTTGTGATTGCTATAGCTAGCGGTTAACTGCAACAGTTGATACGATATTGACGAAGTTGATCGCATATTGATACGATATCAGTGTATCAATAGCAAGGAACTACAACGCATTTTCCGAAGGCGAGACGAATCGAAAAAGCTGCTTTTTTACTCTCGGACAACATGCAATCACAGACAATTAAAATAACAAATTGATACAGTATCGGCCAGTATCTTGCGTAAGTGACTACTATAGCTGACGGTTTTCTGCGACAGCTCTGTCGTAGTACTTCAACGAAGTTGATACGATATTGACGAAGTTTATCAATCGCATGTTGATACGATCTGGGTGAATCAATAGCAAGGGATTACGACACACTTTTCGAGGCTGTGATAGCTCAATAAAGCAGATTTTTGATTATCGGATAACGTAAAATCGCAGATAATTAAAATGACAAATTGACACGACATCGGCCAGTATCTAGATTCTGTGACTGTCATAGCTGACTTTTTTTTTACTATTGAAAAGCATACAATTGTGAACATTGGTATTGTATATCGATACGATATCGGTAAATTAATAACTAGGAATTGCGATACACTTTTTGATTGTGACGTTCCCTCACCTCCTCTCCAAGAATATAACCGTTTTCATTGGAATTTCTTGTAATTGACGTCTAGTCGTCTAGTAGACTTACGTCTAGTAGACGAAGTTGATCAATCGCATGTTGATACGATATTGGTGAATCAATAGCAAGGGATTACGACACACTTTTCGAGGCTGTGATAGCTCAATAAAGCAGATTTTTGATTATCGGATAACGTAAAATCGCAGATAATTAAAATGACAAATTGACACGACATCGGCCAGTATCTAGATTCTGTGACTGTCATAGCTGACTTTTTTTTTACTATTGAAAAGCATACAATTGTGAACATTAGTATTGTATATCGATACGATATCGGTAAATTAATAACTAGGAATTGCGATACACTTTTTGATTGTGACGTTCCCTCACCTCCTCTCCAAGAATATAACCGTTTTCATTGGAATTTCTTATAATTTACGTCTAGTCGTCTTATTTTCATTGATTATCTTCCTCCTTTCCTCCAGAAAAACAGCGGGGTGTCACAGTAGTCAGATATCAGAATGAAAAAGGGTTGAGTGAAAAGAAATTTGAAGTTTGTGGATATCACCACAATTAATTATTGAGATGTGTAAACTCTGGCTTTTAGTCTGCGGCCATTAGGGTCCAGCCCCATCTTTGAAAATATAACGACTTAAATTGTTTCTTATAATTTTCTTCTAATTGACCTGTTTTCATGAGCCGCCCTCTCCAAAAGAGGTTTGTTATCAATTCACAGCAAGGTTTGAGAGGTTGCTGTGTTGAAAGCTCATCATTGATCGTTCTTATGTTAGTTCAGATACTGAAGAGGATGTCCAATCTCTGTTCTATGAGTAGTGACAACCCTGTTTCAACTATAAAACTGTTTATAATTTTTTCCAGAGTTACATTGCAACTATCTGCTATTCTATATTTGGAGTTATATCTGCCAATGGCACTTCCAGTGAATCTTTTAATATAGATCTTATGAAACTATATTAACGTATATGTTTTTTTGACAGTGTAAGGTTACTTAATGTTTCGTAGTGATTTGAACAGTGGCTTTAGAGCTTTTTTCTTTCCTACTAGTTTTAAAACTTCTTGCATGTTTTGGGATTTGAGCCATTTTAGAACCACAGCCCACCCGCTTGTCTTTTAGTTTATTGCCCTATTATCATAAATTTATAAAAAACTTAATGTATATAGTAAATGATACGTCACTAGAACCTTAAAGCCCAAACCGGCGGTTCTGATCTCCGTTTCAAGGCCCTTCAGCCAGGATTTGCAATGAGGGGTGGAGGGCCAGCCATCCTGTGCTGTCGCACACCCTTCCTGCTTATCTTCCCCAGATTTATGCAGGTACCCATTTAGAGCTCGGTCGACTCTAACTGAGTTGCAGTCACACCACTAACCCTCGTCCCAAACCAAAATAACTGATCACACCAGGAATCGAACCCTGCCCTTCGTAAAACGGATTCTAAGTCCAGTGCGCCAACACGTCGGCTAGGACGACCTTAGTATGTAGTACCAGTAGACCGATCTTAGCTCGGTGAAAATAAAGACGGTTTCTCTTTCGCAAAACGACCTTGATGTTACTTTATTAGATTCGCTGTAGAAAGTAAAATCGTTATAGAACTGGACGTCTGGGTATTTGTAACGCCATTCATCTGAAAAACGTTTTTCTGAAATTAAGTAGAGCAATAGGGCAATAAATGAATTGTGCTAAAGTCGGGATCTATCCTATAAAGTCGGTTTTTTTTTTTTCAAACCAGAAAATGAACAATTATTTTCTTACTAACAATCTTATTAAACAAACAACAATCCCCTGGTCTGCACATTATTATTGTATTTTTTTCCGTAATGTGTAGTCTTAGTGCGAAACAATTAAGAATTCGGACTCACTTCACTGCTATCAAACGGGAATGTCTTTCCCTAAAAGCTTGGAAACCACTGATTTGTCAAAAAAAAAAAAAAATGGGTTTTGAAAGTCCCCTGAAATATGCTAAAGGATTAGAACCTTCAAGGATCTCTTAGTTTAAATCAGCACACGATTTGTGAAAATGTTAAGGGGGCTAGGAGGGGAACTAGTTGTCCCAAATTAGTACCCCATCTAGGTAGTGTTTTTGCACCGAAAAACTGCAGTATGCCAATTTTTAGGAGAAATTATAGTGCTGTTTTAGAGAAAAAAAAATTAAAGACAGATAAATTTATATACAATTATTGGTCGTTTAATAACCTGAGACAATTTTTGAGCGGTAAAGGGGAATCAATCTTAAAATATATGAAAATTCACGGCTTCAAAGCCATTACGTTTTCCCAGGTCAGGATATATTTTTGGGACTTCAAATGGGGGAGTGGATGAAGGAGTGAAAACAGTTTTACGTTCCATTCGACTAAAGTTTTCTGCACTATAAACCACCTTGGAAATTATAATCTATTAATGATGTAATGACGTAAACTTAAAAGACGCCTTTTTTCTAAGGCTATCAAAATGATGTATCTACACTATTAGGTAAAGTTCACGAATAAATTTCGCCTGATTTCCTCTTATTGCTGAGACTCCCTTTTATTAACCTTATATCAGGTTTTTATCAGTGAGAAAATTGTTTTAAAACGATAGTCTCGACGTAGTCTCCACTTGTACGACTTGTGTGTGGGTTTCCTTGAAATTAAAATCTGGAAGAATAAAAAAAATGAAAAAAAGACCATGAAATAATTTAATTTAATAAATTTAATTTAATTTAATAATACAAAGAAAAACTTAGTTTTCACCTACATTTCTGAAAGCTAAACCCTTTCGTCTTTTTTTAGTACGTAATTACCTTTACAGTACTATAAAGTAAATTTATAGTACCAAATAGTACCTTTATGGTACCAAATGGCCTTTTTTTAGTTTTTTTCTGTCATTTTCACTTGATTTTGTAAATTTTGCTCCATGTTTGCAAACTCATCCTAGTTATTCCTCCTAATTTTGCTGCTTAAAGAATAACACACACGCAGAAAAAGAAGAAAAAACATGTGACGAATTTGGTCGTTACAACTATAAGTCGAAGGTCAGTAAATAAGCGGTTGGAGCTAATTATGGAAGACGCAGGGAGAAAAGTTTTCAATACGATATCCTTAAGGAATAGGCTTTATGTGGGAGGATCTTTCCATGGGGGAAGGGACATTGCTATGAAGGGGGTGCCGGATTTCCCAGCATTAGTTAAAAAAAGATCAGAAATTAAATAAAAAAATAAACAAGTTTTTCAACTAAAAGTAAGGAGCAACATCAAAACTTAAAACCTACAATTTACAATTACAAGTGAATTGTAGTCATCATGTGTTAGCTACATCCAATTCGCACCCTAGAATTAGAGGTCAGTTTATAAAACAATCAGTTTATTTATTATCAGTTTATTATAGAAATCAGTTTATTTAGAAATCAGTTTATTATAGAAATCAGTTTATTTAATTGAGGTTCCTTCTATATGTAATTTTTAAGTTCCGTCGTATGATACGTAGTGTAAATGCTCGCGCGTATAGCATGAAACAGGAACTCTACAAATTTCGTATTTTTTTTTACTGTCGTCCATCACATCATTTATATCCATGACTATTTGAAAAACTCTAAAAAATACTTACTTCTGCTCAAAATTTAACATTTTTTTTATTAATATAAATTTCCAATTTAGATTTAACACACACACGAAGTGTGCTCCTTGTTATGAGGTGGTGGTTGTGAGGTGGTGATTGATGTGAGGTATTATGAGGTGGTGATTGTTATGAGGTGGAGATAGGGGAGGTGATTTTATAAAGGACTTTCCATTGAAGCTCAGTAAAAGGGTTTCTAAGTCTGATCCATAACAGGTTTTTAATAGCACCCATTCATTATCATTATTTTTTTATTATGCAATTATTATTTATTTTGTTATCTTTTATAAAATATTTATATATTATTGTCATTATATAATATTTGCCAAGCGTTTAGTTTCTATTTCATGACTCAAAAAATTCCAGAAGGTGAAGGATCTACTAAGAAGAAAACTTCGTGAGCGCCTGGATCGAATAGGTGTGGGGCCCGATTGGATTCTTTTTTGTGGGGCCCACTCTATATATTAAATATTTAAATAGAATTTAGATTCAATATACATATATAAATACATAAAATTTGACCTTAATGGAATTTCAAATAAAAAACACATTAATAAATCTCATCCAGCTATGAGAAGTTAAAATAAATATATTTTTTATTATTTGAATAATTCATAATTTTTCCATTATCGTCAAAAGATATTTGCATAAAATTTCGAACAATTTTTTGTCCATTTTAATGATAGCGTGGGGCCCTTTTGGGCCCAATCGCCCTTTATCCGGCCCTATTAGTGAGTAGAGTGTAGTCTCTAATTGAGGTAAAATTGTAAATATTTTAGGGGGGGTTGTGGTGCAGCTTTTCTTGTCCTGTAAGGCTCAATTTGGGACCTACTGGTCTAGAAGTCTCTTCATTTTCATTTTTGATTGTGATATTGTTTGCAGGTTTCAGTTTTAATCGTTACTTATAATTCCGTTGTAATTCCGTTGGGCAATTAATATACGCTACTTTGACTCTTTAAATTAGTTTCTTGTGTCTTCAAATGCTCTTGGCTCTAGCTGAATTAATTTTTATATGTCATTGGGCCTGTTTTTTCACTCATCAATGTGCTAAGATCTTACATCTTTTGTCAGAAAACGCTTAAAAGTGAAATCTTTGAACTAAGATTTTAAATCTTTGGTCGTTTTTCTGCAAACGTCTTTCATCATTCTGCTCTGATCAGCGGTCTTGAGAACAATGATGAGTATATCATCAAAGTTCTCTCATCATTGTTCTATATGGCAGAACAGTGGCGGTCTTCACACTTTTTGCTAACATCAGTGAGCTGTAAGATCTTAGAACAAAAATGAGTTAAAAAACGATAATCTTTGGAGAAAGATGCAAGATCTTAGATGTAAGATCTTAGTGCTAAAAAACGGCCCTATTGAATGTTTTAAAAGCTATATTTTATTTTTGTAAAATAACTGCCACGGAACGCCCAGGGTAAAGCCATAACGGTGGGAAGGCTCCCTTCAACGGGGAATATACAAAACACAATATAATGTCACAAACTTAAAAACAGTAGAAATTAAAAGTAGTGATAAGTAGTATGAAAAAAATATAAGACATTTATAGCAATTTTTCAAACTAGTTTTTTGTGTTGGAAATATTCTACCGGTTTATCCCTCTGGAAAAATTTCTATAGATGCTCTTTATATCTGTGTCTAAACAATTTTTTTTATTTCACAGAAAAAAGCTCCTGGATTATCACTTCTTGACACAATAAATCAATTCCAAGAAAACTAGGAATTGTCAGGCGATACAAGAGTTTGTTATAGGCTGTATCCAAAAATGATTATTTATGAAACAAGCAGTTAAATAATTGTAATAACAATCTTTTTTTTGAATGGGGAGGGGAGGACTAGGCCTGAAAATATCCCTTCAATTATGGTCTAAAAGTTTATATCATAGTATCTGTGCCACCCCTAAGTGGCGCCAATTGGGGCACAGTGGATGTACAGTGGCGCCAATTGGAGGGTTGAAAACATTTCTGACTTGTGTGTATGCATGAATACGCCAATGATAATATTAAACAAGAAGACAGATTTTTTTTTTTATGTATATATTAGGATATCCTCTTTCTTCTTTTCTTCTGTTTTTTTTTCTGTGGTATTCTAATGGCGTTATGGGTGCACTTGACTGCAATTTTATCACTCTCAAATTCATTGGTGCCAAGTTGGCACTGTGCTCTTTTATTTTTTGTGCTTTCCTTTGTGGTCTTTCTTCCTCTGTTTCTTCTTCCTCCTCTTTCGTCGTTTCTTCTGTTTTTTCTGTGGTATTCTAGTGGTATTGTGCCTGCACTTATCGCATTGGTGCTCAGTGGCATTGTGCGTTTATTTGTGTGCATAATTTTATATTTGATGCAGTAATTGTTTGCTAGGTTTTGCAGAACAAATATTGTAAATAAGTCGATTATTTCAAAAAATACTAGTTAAAAATTGACTATATATTCTGTTTCGGAAATAGAAAGACCTGTAGCCTTATACTGTTTTGTTAATTAATTGATATGTTTTATTTTTTATATATGTGCATTATGAGTGATTCCGTCCATTTTTGGTGCCATCTTATTTTCCTTACATAATCGTTATGCTTTACAGAAATTTGATAAGTGTAGCTTGGAGCTTTAATACTGAAACTGACTATTCCCTCCACTCTTTCGCCCGTTACCCTCCGCCTTCCGCTAGAAAATTAAGTTTTTTTTTTTACTTTTTTGGTGAGTACAGATACGGTGACCGTACCGTTAATAAGCTTTTTTTGTGGGTTCTATCTCTACTTGGCTGTTCAGGTTCTTCTTCTTCTTCTTAGATACTCTTAAGCTCAGTTGCGGTAACTCAAAAGACGTTATGTTCCGGGGAGCGGGACACATATGTTTCATGTTCCATTTATTGTTATTCTGGTTCACAGACAAAAAGTGAATAATATAGATGTCTGACAGGCTTATCCTAAAATTTTGAAAACAGGGTTCGCGTATATGCCTGCCTCGAAGGTATTTGTGACCACAGTTTATAAAGACCAAATGTTCTGCATGATATTGCTCTCGATAATAGGCAGTAATCAGGAAAACATTTTTGGAAGAAAAGGAAAAAGGACGAGTAGAGACATCAAATTTATTGGTGACCAAACTCAGTTGGATGTCTACACCATATACCTTTTGTCCGTGGTATGGACTGGTTGTTTTTACAAGGAACGTTTTTTCGGACATGCAAATACGTCAAAAACAATACTCACATTAAAGGCTTTCTGCAATTTATGTGAATGAGAAAACAGGGTAAAACGCATTTTAGAAAAAAATATGGATTTCTAAATATCTTGAGAACCAAATAAGGCAGAAAAAAAGGATTGGATCAGCCAATAGTGTATCTTTAGTCTGGAGGGGGGGGGGTAATATTTATTTGGGGATTTAGTAATGGGAGCTATGTATATATATATATATATATATATATATATATATATATATATATATATATATATATATTATATATATATATATATATATATATATATATATATATATATATATATATATATATATATATTATATATATATATATATATATATATATATATATATATATATATTATATATATATATATATATATATATATATATATATATATATATATATATATATATATATATATATAATATATATATATATATATATATATATATATATATATATATATATATATATATATATATAATATATATATATATATATATATATATATATATATATATATATATATATATTATATATATATATATATATATATATATATATATATATATATATATATATATATATATATATATATATATAATATATATATATATTATATATATATATATATATATATATATATATATATTATATATATATATATATATATATATATATATATATGGGGAGTTATATATATTTATGGTAACTATGGGGAGTATTATATATTTAGGCGGATAGTTTGGCGAGTAATGTGTATTTGGAGAGTAGTATTTATATATTAATGGAAAGTAACACATATTGTCGGAGTTAGTTTGGGGAACAATATGTCAGTTTTTACAAAAAAGGTTCACATAAAGCCTTTTGACTTACAGCGGCCTGTCCCAGCTGGTTTTTAATAAGTCAGAAAACCTGAAATACGGGTCTATCTTGTAGTGCTTTAAAAAAGAGATAAAAGGTTAAAAGGGGTTTATTTAATAAATTAAAACTGGTTTTTCTTAACCCCTCTTATTATTTATTTTAATATTAAAACTGGTTGTAATTTTAAAACTTATGGATTTTATTGGGTTAAAACGTCCATTCTTTAGCTATTGGGATAAAAGAAAAGAGCTGAAGCTCTTTTATTATTCCCTTTCATCAAAGGTACAATAGCCTTGAAAAAGTAATCAGAGTTTGACGCACAAAAAAAAAAAAAAAAAAAAAAAAAAAAAAAAAAAAAAAAAAAAAAAAAAAAACAGTAAGAAATTCACCATATCATTCAACTTTTCATAACTCTCATTAGCATAAATTTGGTTTGGCGAAAAAAATGATGAAAATAAGAATAATTGGAAATTTTGAAAAAAATAGGGCATGGATATACTAACATCAAGAATAATGTTTGGATTTAAGTCCTAAAACCACGGATGAAAATTTGTATATTATTTTCTCATACCTTCATTTAAGAGTACGTATATATATTGTAATATAAATAAGCTGATTTTGGAAACCTTTCAACTAATCTACCTCAGCTCAATATGTCCGATTCGTATGAAAGGGGAGTCGGAGGGATTTTTTCTCAAGCGGAGCTGTGGTTCAAACATAAAAAAAAAGCATTTTTGGCGACAATTCTTAAGAGTAAATTGTGCCTATAATTGCCAATAATTTAAAAACTACATATTTTTTAAAAGACTCCTTTAAAAAGGAGTATTGAGTCTTCTATGAGGTTAGGCGTAATAATAGTGATGTCAGTTTTAAATTAGTGTTGCCTTGTTTATTAAGCAATCAATTTATTCAGACAGTTAATTGGTTTACTGTTTAACTGTTTATTTGATTAATTCAACATAACAAAAAACATATACCCCCAACAGAGAGCAAAGCTCGTAAAATTGGGTAAAAAACAAAAAAAAAAAACAAAACAAAAAAACATTTCCTCATCATAACAAAAGAGAGAAAAAAAAAAACCTGGTTAAAGAAAAAAACAAAAAACATAACAAACATAAAGAAAACAAACGCTGGACAAGTGAGGCACGGAAGGCTATCCCAACATGGGTAACAAATATAAACAAAAAAAAATAATAATAATAAAAAAAAATTCTATTCCACCATCACAGGTCAATACATAATAATTGGTATTTATTAAACAATATTTATTTAACGATCATAGGTTTAAAACTGTTAAGTAATCACTAGGGAGTTCATGATTATTTCACTAGTTCTTTCTAATTCTCTTGAATTTTTTTCATGAAGATCAAATGCTCTAAGTAATCTTGCTTTTAAAAGGCAAAATTGAAATTTCCGGAAAAACCTAAAGACATATGAGCATAAGCACCAAATTTATTGGTTTCCAAAAACTTGCTGAGTTGGACATCTGTGTTATATAGCTTTTGTCTGTGGATAAACCTCTGTATGTAATATGTTGTTTATATTAATAGTTTTGATGAAAGTTCTATTCGCGTTATAGAAGCTCTGTAAAGCTAGATTGATTATGTGTAACTATTGGTTTGGTTTGGGGAAATTTGGGAAAAGGTGTAGGTTTTCTAGTTTACTGTTATTTATTTCTATGAATCTCTCTATTTTTGAATTTGTTATAAATTATTAACCTTCAATCTAGTCTTGCGTCTTTTTTTATATTATTTTCTAGGGTTTAACTCTTGTTGAAAATAATGTAACAAAAAAATCTTTAAAGTACCAAGTAGACCCCGGCACCGCGCCGCCAGCCGATTTTTCGTATTGCGAAGAAGTTTCAGATCGGTTCAAAACAGCCCAAGTGATGTATCGTTTAAATCTGAATAAACATACGAGTCTGTTAAAGAGCTTTATAGCTCCTAGGGCACGTACTGCCTAATGATACAAGTAGAGTAAAACGTGACACAAGCGACAACGCTCAAAAATCTGTAGGATAAAGAGTCTCTTTTCAGATTTTTTTTGTGATACCGCTGTACTCACAAAACACAGATATCGCAAAACCGTTGTACTCACGAAACACAAAAACCTGTGATATCACGTTGTACTCAATAAAACCCAGTAATCACAGTATCATGCCTTTCAACCCGGTGTGTATCAATAGTGAAGCAGTTTTTGTTCTTCGGGCGCAGTCGAACACAGAAGAAGCTAAGGACTCAGTTCCTCTGGGGGAAGAGGGAGAGAAACACCAAATAAACCCTTTTAGAATTTAAATTACACTCTGTTTGGAGAACTTGATTAGGACACAATTTGAATAATGGAAGCTGTAATACATGTAAAAGCCAGTTGATGTTGCTTTCTATCTCCATTCTAGTAGGCAGGGGCGTTGCAACAGAGGGGGTGTAGGGCAGAACCCCAAAATTTTTTAGATTCGGTATAATTTGGGCCAAAAGTCCAAAATATACTGAATCCGAAAAAAACGGAGTAGTTTCAGTAGAATCTCAGAGAATCCAAAATTTCATCCCGATTTTATTACCAATTCCTATCCGGTAGAGAAGCTCTTTAGTACAATTTATGAATTCTGCGAAGGAAGTCATGTAATGATATGCATAGTTATTAAATATAGTAAAAGTCGAATCGAAATCTAAAATCGTTCCGCAAGTTTGAAAAGAAAATTTGAGGATTTGGTTGAATTTCCCTCAAGATTTTAATTTTATTCCTCTCGTCTTTCCGAAATCCAAGTGAATTTTCTGAAATGGAAATGGTAAAATGCGAAATTCGTTAACTTTGCATTTTCGTAGTTTCGCCAAATTCAAACTAAGGAAGTAAAACGGGGCTGCTACGTGCCCACCTCGTATAATGGAGACGATAAAAACTTATTATTTTATTGTTCAAGAGACGATAAGAACTTATTTGATGTGGCGTTAAGTGCCGCGGATAATCGAATTTCACGGATAATCCACACATTAGGAAAAAAGGTTGTAGGGACATGGAAAAAAAATTACACTCATTAAAACGTGTATTTAAAACAAAAAAACGGGAACTAATAATAAATGGATTGACATTATAGTAATCAATCGAAAAAGGATGAACAAATCATAATATTTTTTTACGATTTTTGTATTTATAACTTTTTTTAAATTTAAATTGTCGTGGTTAATCCGCTTTGCGTATAATCGAATCGCGGATAATCGGAAATCGACTGTAATTCCAAATGACTCAGAAATTTTTTTATATGTATATCAGAGATATAAGATATGTTATCAGGAATATTACGAGATATTCCGCGATGTAATTTATATCACTGATATAAAATTATCAAAGATATTACGCAGTGTTTTTCGTATTTTGCCATTTAAGTATTAGAGATGGATTTTTGTTCGTTGTCACCAGGCAACGTAGCATGACAAACTGCATCAGACATATGTAAAAAGTCATTTTCGGTAAAAATCGATTATACGAGGCGGGCACGTACCAGACGCGAAAATTTGTTCCTGGCCTAAAGTAAGTTATTCGCTTACCGAATTTATTGCCTTTGCATTGGTTTGGCTATTTTATTTTTCATCCTTTTTCGCCAAAGTTGACCAGTAAGCGATAAAATAAGCAAAATTTGGCGTGGCGTCTGGAGCTAGTACCAAGCCTAAAAAATTAAACATTTGTATATCCCTGGATTAATCTTAGGTCTATTCACCTCTGAAAACCTTGAATTTCTGAGATTTTTCATTTGGTTGTTTTAAAATTATAAAGCATTGGGGTCACTTTGATCAGTGTTGAGCTTTTAAAATAAGTAAGAAAAACTTATTAGTTAAATCTGACAGCGCTTTTCCTCTGTTAAAAAGAGCAATTATTAACAACTGTTGATTCCCAAAGACAACCAAGCCTTTAAAGGAAAGCTTCAACTTCTTAAACTATTTGGTGCAGTATGTTTTTACTTTTATAACTTTTAGGGAACGCTAAGGGGGAGTCTCGATTAAATGAAAAAAATATATACATGCAGGTATTAAAAGGGCACATAAGTAATATCATAAACAGCGCTGCTCTATCATAGCCAGTACTGTCATTGATATTTTAAAGGAGCTAATATTATTCGAAATTACAAGTTCTAGTGCCCTTTTTAAGAGTCAAAAGTGATTGGAGGGCAATCAGCCCCCCTCTTTAGCCAATAATTTTCCAAACACCTCCCATCAAAATTTTAAGACTGCCATTTTGTTCAGCATAGCTGAACGGTCTAGTAACTATATCTTTAGGGCTATTGTATAGATCAACCCCCCCACAGTCATGCAATTTGCCCATTATGCTTTAAAACTAAATGTTGCTTTAAAATTAAATCAATACGCACTGTGGTGTATGCTGCTTCAACTTCTTAAACTATTTGGTGCTGTATGTTTTTAGCTGATTTTTCACCCACGTTTTTATTCGCGCCAAAAACTGAACGTTATGTGGTCGCTACCACAGTTTGCTCACTTAGGAGCGGTAACGCAGGTTATTTTGTCAGTATATGGGATGGGTCAAGCACATTGGGAGATCAGGAGGAAGCGGACATAGTGTGGCAGCGGAAACGTCTTCTCGGGAGGTACGGTGCGGTACGAGAGATTTCCTTACGAAGCTGCAACCCTAACCTTAAAGTATTATTAAGTTCAGACTTCAGACTTAAGTAAAGAGCGATGTGGGCACAATGTATTATTTAATTATTTTTTTTTAGACCAGGGCACTTCGTGTAGAAGGAGTTGTCGTAGAATGTTCTAAAGGGGCTCATTAGATTGGAATTTGAAAGGGCTGGTGCTCTTTTTCATAGTCGAAAGTGATTGGAGGGCATCAAGCCCCCCTCCCACTCCCATCATTTCACCAAACACATCCAATCAAAATTTTGAGATAGCTATTTTGTTCAGCATAGTTGAAAGGTCCTAAAACTATATCTTTGAGGATAACAGCCCCCCCCCATAGCCCTCAGGGCAGGGGTTGTAAGTTATGCCCTATGGGCATTTATAAAGTTCTTATAGAAAGGGTGGTCGCATAAAATTTTGAGGGGGCTCATTGGATTGGTGATCGGAAGTTCTAGTCCCTTTTTACGAGTCAAAGTGATCAGAGGACAGCCACCCCCTCCCCCCACACACGACGTATTTTCCCGAAATGCACACAAGAGAAATTTTGAACACTTTATTGAAATAATGCAAAGACGATATAACAAGGCTTCTGGGGCTGAAACAAGCCCCCAGAGCCCGAGTGCAAGGATTGCAAGTTGTGCCCTGGGGGCATATAAAGTTTTTATGGAATGGGTGGTCGTATAAAATTCAGATGGAGCTCGTTTGATTTGAAACTGGAAGTTATAGTGCCCTTTTTAAGAGTCAAAAGTGATTTGAGAGCAACCAGCCCCCCCCCCCCCATTCCCATCATTTTCCCAAACGCATCCAATCAAAATTTTGAGATATAACAATTTTGTTCAGCGCAGTTGAAGGGTCCAGAAATTATGTCTTTGAACATGACAACCCCTTCCCCCCACAGGGGGCGGGGGTTGTAAGTTATGCCCTGGGGGGATTTCAGGTTGTTATAGAAGAAATAATTGTATAAACTTTAGAGGTGGCAAATTTGGTTGAAAATTTGAAGTTTTAGTTCCTTTTTAAGAGTCAAACGTGATGGAGGGCATCTAGCCCCCCTCCCAACTACCCATTGTTCACCAAACGCATCAGATTGAAATTGTGAAATAGCCATTTTATTTAAAATAGCACAAAGAACATATAACAGTGCCTCCAGGGTTGACAGAATTCCCCAGAGCCCTGGGACAAAGGCTTTAACTTATGCCCTAGGGGCATATAAAGTTTTTATGGAATGGATGATCACATAAACTCCAGATGGGCTCATTTGATTTGAAATTGGAAGTTCTAGTGCCCTTTTTAAGAGTCAAAAGTGATTTGGGAGCACCCCCCCCTCCACGTCCATCATTTCCGAAAACAAACATCCAGACAAAGTTTTGATAAATCTATTTTTCTTCAGCATTGTGGAAAGGTTCAGTAATTATGCGTTTCGGGATTTCACCCCCCCCCCCCAGGCCTCAGGGCAAGGGCTGTAAGTTAGGCAATTTGTTCATTGTTTAAATATAGTATATGTTATTGAGAAAGGGTATGCATGTTTGACTTCTACTTTCTCAAAATACGAAGGGCATCAAGGTGAGTCTTCCAGGGAATGTTGAGGAAAGTGGTAAACTAAATCAAAAGATGTTATGTGTATATGAGTTGTCAAAAGGGCGTAACTCAGGGATGACTGAGTGTATTAATTTGGAACTTTTAGGAAATGATAAGGGAAATGATCAATTGACCAAAAAGGCAATATTTGCACGCTCCTACTACTACAAGTGCCACTGCTTCTACTGCTACCACATCTGCTACTACCATTACTATCACTAAAACTACTACTTGTGTAGCGAGTACTACTAAGGCTGAAGATGTCGAAAAAAAACATCTAAGGAACCATTGAGGGAAAATTAAACTAAATCAAAACATATTATGTGCATACAGATTGCTGATAGGGGCGTATGAGCAATATAAGCCGTTCCAAGGCTTACTGTATCAAGAGGAAACTTCAGGGGCATCATGAGTGGGATGTTAAGTTGACCAAAAGGCGAAATATATCTGCTACTACTGCTATTAATACTGCTGCTACTACTGTTACTAATAATAATAATATGCTACTACTGTTACTGCTACTGCTACTACTGTTACTAACGCTAGCACTACTAATGATACTAGTACAATTAAGGTTACACGTATGAAATTTTGACAGAGTATTGAAGGGGAATTTGAACTAAACCAAAATACATTATGATTGTCAAAAGGGCGTATCTCAAGAATGGATTTGGGTATTAAGTTGGAACCTACAGAGAATACTTAAAGAGGAAGATCAATTGACAAAAAGGTAATATATATTTACGTACTAATATTACTGCTGTGACTACTATTACAACTATACCTAAGGGTATGAAGGTGAAATTTTCAGAGATTTTTTTAGGGGAGGAGGTAAACTGAATCATAACACGCCATCCGTATGCGGGTTGTCAAAAGGTCATGTCAGCAATATCTTAGGAACAGTTTTGTGGTGAATTTTAAACGTACAAGGCTTGTTATAGGGGATGTTGAACTAACCAAAAGACAATATTTGCATCATAATACGACTACTGCTACTAAAGCTACTAAAGGCAAAAAGTTTGGGCAATATTGAAACTGTATTGCACTAAATCAAAACACACTATACCCAAATAGGTCTTCAAAAGGACGTATCAGCAATGCTTCAGGGATGGTCGATGGTATTAAGTTGAAACTTTCATCGTCTGTTGAAAAAAAAAAAAAAAAACAAACAAAGGTGTTATGTGCATACTGCTCCTGCAACTATTGCTACTACACAAGCTAAGGATATTCAGGTGAAGTTTTCAAGGAATATTTAGGAGGATGTTGAACTAAATCAAAACGAACTACGATCATATAGACAGTCAAAAGGGTGACAAAGCAATATCAGAATAACGGCTTACATTATTAAGTTATACCTTTTAGAGTTGGGGGTGATTTTGAACCAATCAGAAGAAACTATGTATACTTTTAACACTAATTCTGCGGTTACTGTAACTAATAACACTAAGGGCATTAAGCTGAAACTTTAAGGGAACGTTACGGGGGAGTCTCGAATAAATAAAAAAAATATATACATGCAGGTATTAAAAGGGCATATAAGTAATATCATAAACAGCGCTGCTCTACCATAGCCAGTACTATCATTGATATTTTAAAAGAGCTAATTTGATTTGAAATTACAAGTTCTAGTGCCCTTTTTAAGAGTCAAAAGTGATTGGAGGGCAATCAGCCCTCCTCTTCAGCCAATAACTTTCCAAACACCTCCCATCAAAATTTTAAGACTGCCATTTTGTTCAGCATAGCTGAACGGTCTAGTAACTATATCTTTAGGGTTATTGTTTAGATCAACCACCCACAGTCATGCAATTTGCCCATTATGCTTTAAAACTAAATGTTGCTTTAAAATTAAATCAAAACGCACTGTGGTGTATGCTGGTTGCCAATATGACATCTCAGTAGTACTGCAAGAACAACTGAGGGTATCTAGTTCAAACTTTAGGGGCTACTTCTATTACTACTTCCGCTCTTAAAATTTAACTAAATCAAAAGAGTGTAAGTGTATCCAGTCTGTCAAAGAGCATAGATAGAATTTTTTGAGAATGGTATAAAGTTTTATTTTTCAGGCCAACTAGAGGAGACATAAAACTTCAAGATTTTCGAAAGGGTGTATGTTGTAAAAATTGTTGAAAAAGTTCCTCCAGCATACAAATAGCCAAACTATAAATTTACAAACACAAAACCGCAAAAATTTGAACTTTTTTCTTTTTCCCTGAAAAATACTATCAAAAAAGAGTACTGAAAAAGAGTATTAAAAGAATATAAATTAATTAAAAGAACTTTTTCCACAAAATAAGATTTCCAGAGAAAAGTAAAGAACTCCATTAAAACAAAAATGAGCAAAAATAGAATCAAATAATCTACCAAGCGTAAAACTACTACTAATCAGCATCAATAAATAAATAAAACTCAAAACAAACAGAAATTAACCTGAATAAGGCTCACAACCCCTATGCTTTCTTAAGACCAGAACATAATTTGTACTTTACTGAAAAAAAAAATTCAAATGAATGTGCATTGTCAGTTTAATATACTTATGCTGATATTTATACCGTAAAATCTTAATAATTTTTTATTTACAGAAGTTATAAAAGTGAAACATTTAAAATTCATTTTTTTTTCAGTAAAGTGCAAATTATCCATGTCTAAGAACTAATATGAACTATATGTTCATTTAATAAGAAGCCACTACGAGTCTTTAGATGTCATACAGCGTCAACACACTATTTCTTGCACTAACTGCACAGACCCGAATATTCTATTGGCTTAAAATTTATTCAGGTAATTTCCGAAGACTTTCTTTTTTATAATAATACAATTTGATTGCACTTAAACCCTTCAAGTATTTCGCTTGCTTTTCAAACTAATTTTAGTTTTAAAATTAAGTTGTGTTGAATCAAATTGAAGCATCATTTTACTATATTTTAAATGACCCCCCCCCCCTCCAGTGCAGATCCAGTCTCAAACTCTTGGAAGGAGAATTGTGTACACAACACTTCTTGCTATAAGATATCAAAAACACAAATCTACATATAGATTGAGCGGAAAACGTGTTTTTACGATGAGTTTTGTATTTCCCTTCTCTTCAGAATCCGCCCTATTGCCACACAATGCCATCTTCACATCCTAAGGCGCGTGACAAACATAGATGCATCAATCTTATAGAATTAGATGCTCAAAAGAAGAGAACATAACATGGTATAAGAAAGGAGTTTGAGCCAATGGCTCACAAGCTGGGTGCACTGGTTGCTCGGGTGATATTGAGCCATTGTCGATTCTTCCCTGCGTCTGATGCCCCCCAGATTAGAATTTGATCCCCCAGGTCAGGTCATTTGGGTTGGCGTTCATGAACCAAATAGTGGTCCGCACACATAAATTCCGATTTATGAGCAAGTACCTTGGGTCAATGGATATGAGAATGGTGATTTTCAGAAAAGGATATAAGCCTAGAATTGGGGCTGTTGAGAAGAAAGCAATTCTTGGTTCGTAATATGTAGAATAATTGTAGTGTACATATTTTGATTGTAGCTCACTATACTTTACCCCCAGCCCCCTAATGTGCAAATATATGGACCAAATCATATATTTTCTATGCGTCTCTCTTGTTTTTACCCGTGTACCCGTAAACTGAATCAACACTGACAAAATCAAGAACCACAAAACAGGAGTGACACATGGCGGAATGCATGGGAAATATATAATTTGGGCTACATATTTGCACATTTGGAGGGGGGGGGGGGGGGGAGTTGGGGATAAAAGATATAGAACTGCAGTCAAAATGTGTTAACTACAATTATTCTGCATATTATGAAGTAAGAATTGTCTTGTTAACACTTTTCTGTCTCAACAGCCCCAATTCTAAGCTTATACACTGTAAATTCTATAATCCTCGAACTTTGGTCCTAAAGTGCCAGGATCCACTTGGGCTAAGGGGATAAAAGGAATGGATAAAAGGAAGTTTTCAGGACAGTGCCATAATTTCTGCAGTGTTGCCATCTTAAATCGTGAAAATACATACGCAAAACAAATTAGTTAAATTTGCTTATCCTTGTCGTCTAATATCCCCGTTAACAATCTTTTGATTCCCAAAGACAATTAAACCTTCGAAGGAGTTATATCTTTTTAAGTTGTTTGGTGCCATCTATTTTTGGCATACCTTTTTCAGATTTTTCACCAACTTTTGTTTTTTAATTTGGCATTCGCTACTGCCGAGACCTACATAACTGCGTGTAAAAGTTCTTTTCATTAAGAATTGAATTCCCGTTATCGGAGAAGATTGGCGAAGAAACGTTTCTTTAGAAAGAGAGGATTTGAGATCAAAGAATTCTGTGATCAATCGTTAAGGAAACTTTTTTATTTGCTGATAATTGATTGTTTTGACTATTTTGATCTGAAGCTAACTTCAAATCCTATTCTTATCTGAACTTTAAAAAGAAAGGATCAAAAAAGGCTGTTGTTTCATGCCTACATAAAGAATACAAAAACCAGGCACGTCCATGATAATTTCTTTTGAGGGGGGGGGGGGGAGGCAAGCTAAAAAAATATTCATTTTTGGATTAAAATACGGGTTTATTAAAACAAAACTATTCCTCCTTAAGCTGTCGCTTGTTCACTGTATATTAACCCTTTCAACATATAAAATATTAGTAAATAAGGAAAAATAAGTAATTTATAAAACTTAATATTGAAACTCCAGATAGTGTTCCCTTTTTTGTGTTTTTTTTTTTTTTCAAAGTGTCACATCAAGTTGAGCAGGGTTGACCCACGCAATTTTCTTCTACTTAAATAAGGACCTTATCCTGGTCATTGAGCTAATATTGATGGTAAGCAGTGGCGGATCCAGGGGGGGGGGGGGAAGGAGGGGGGTGTCTTCCCTAACTTAGTCTAAAGTAGTGTAATTTACTTAATTGGGTGTCCCCCTAACTTAGTCTAAAGTAGTGTAATTTACTTAATTAATGCAAGTTTGCGTTAATTAAACTTCCTCCTAACGCGTTTATCGGATCAACCTATTTTGCGCCCCCCCCCAAAAAAAAAAAAATCCTGGATCCACCCTTGATGGTAAAAGAAACAAATATAAGAATATTGAAGTCCTCGTCATACCCGACACACACATTTATTTACGACAGTTTTCTAGACTTATTTTCTATTTTACAATCTTAACTTTATTTACGACAGCTTTCTAGACCTATTTTCCATGTTAGAATCTTAACTTTATTTACGACAGCTTTCTAGACTTATTTTCCATGTTAGAATCTTGACTTTATTTACGACAGCTTTCTAGACTTATTTTCCATGTTAGAATCTTGACTTTATTTACGACAGCTTTCTAGACTTATTTTCCATGTTAGAATCTTGACTTTATTTACGACAGCTTTCTAGACTTATTTTCCATTTTAGAATCTTGACTTTATTTACGACAGCTTTCTAGACTTATTTTCCATTTTAGAATCTTGACTTTATTTACGACAGCTTTCTAGACTTATTTTCTAGTTTAGAATCTTGACTTTATTTACGACAGCTTTCTAGACTTATTTTCCATTTTAGAATCTTGACTTTATTTACGACATCTTTCTAGACTTATTTTCCATGTTAGAATCTTGACTTTATTTACGACAGCTTTCTAGACTTATTTTCCATGTTAGAATCTTGACTTTATTTACGACAGCTTTCTAGACTTATTTTCCATGTTAGAATCTTGACTTTATTTACGACAGCTTTCTAGACTTATTTTCCATTTTAGAATCTTGACTTTATTTACGACAGCTTTCTAGACTTATTTTCCATGTTAGAATCTTGACTTTATTTAAGACAGCTTTCTAGACTTATTTTCTAGTTTAGAATCTTGACTTTATTTACGACAGCTTTCTAGACTTATTTTCCATTTTAGAATCTTGACTTCCTTGTCCTACGAGCATGATTCTTCACATTCTGGTGATTAGGGTGAGCCACGAAAACTTTAAAAGAGAGCTGCCAAAGTTGGAGCCAATTTTCCCAAATCAAGGGAAAATGAGTGAAAACTGAAAAATGATTAATATAGTACTGTAAAGATACACTAAAAAACTGACCCGTTTCTGTGAATGCTTGAATTACAAAGGCTTATCTTAGTTTTGACAAGGTTTTTGAAGAAACTAAATTTCAGCAAGAAGGGGGTAAACTGGGGCCTGAGGGGAAGGCAGTTGCCCTCCTGTACCAAAGCGAATTAGACCCCCGATATTTTCATTTTATTCATCAATATCCTTTCAAATAAAAACAATTCAGAAAGAAGACGCGTTTTATTTCCGTAAAAATATTTCGCAAAACATATAATGCACTTAATTAAAACTGGTTTGTACGTTACGCTTATAAACAAAAAAAAAAAAACATAACTTCAACGGTACTTAATCACACATGTTCCATTCTAAAGAAGCACTAAAACTAAGCTTAAACTCGATATTTAGTAAATATTCAAAAATGTTTTAATAGATGGCGCAGGCGTATTTGAGATGGCATTGATAACCAAGGAATAAAGATAGAAAGCATATGATTATGGACTAGGAAAACTATTTACATTAGTTAGTGTAAAACAAGGCTATTAAGAATAAATACATAAATTGAGTAAAATTAATTTTGTGTATTTACAGCAAAATAACTGACTAAAAATACAAAAGTTGGACTATATTAAAACTAGACACTCGTTCATGAACTTAATTATTCCAAAAAAAAACTTTGAAGTGCATAGCACTTTCTATTAAATGTTACAAAATAATAAGTAAGTACAAGGCGATAGAACTTGCATATTCAAAAGCAGAAATTATCAAATTAATATTTGTTTATTTTCTCCAGCAATGCCAATTGAAAGGGGGGGGGGAGATTTAACCCTCTGTTGGCTTTTAAGAGGTGTGCGTGGGGGAGGGGGGAGGTTAAGTCTCAGAAAACACTTCTTTAAGCACGAAATTAGCAACTACAGATCATATAACAAACATTGCCTCTCTAACCCACATATTCATAAAATGGGCATGGCTAATTTTATCATACCAAATATAAGTATACAAATAGTCGTACAGTGGCCTAGAGTAGAAAGTCGGTGGCTTACAGTACAGCGGTCAATACATTACCAGTATTAGTGACATCAATTCACAAATTAGCGCATAGATACCCTCGAATATGCCCGTAATCGCGTAAGCCCGTATTATATCGCGTTTCGTAACAAAATACAAGTTAAGTGTGCGCGAATCCCAGGATTGATGTCAATAATAACGGTATAGTGATTACCACTACAAAATTATTTTTAATTCTTGCACCCAATTTTTATGTACTTTAATAGCGACCAATGATGCCATACCCTCGTCCCCTACACAGTAGGGGAGGGGGGTACTGACCCTACACAGTACCCTCCTCCCTTTTTAGAACCTCATGAGTACGGTAAAAAATGATTCATATTAAGTGGAAAAGATTATTATGACACCAAGAGGAGAGGTGGGATTAAAAAAAAGAAAAGAAAATAGTGATTTATATTTAGAATCCTGAAGTAATCACATTTTTTTTTGTCTTAAAAAGCTGAAAGTATATCTAACTTGCAAATTCTTCGGTGTCTGCAGCAGCGTCTTAGTGGAGCATAAGAGCAAAACTTCAATAAACTTGTTAATCAGGATCTTAAAAACTATTCCCACTACTATGAAAACTTGAAACTACATTAAAGCTATTTCCAGGGCCATATTCAGAAGTTTGATGCGAGGAGGGGGTTAAAAATGAAATATTCTAGGGGACTTTATTTAAAATCTCATGTTGTCCAAATAAAAACTGTTAGCTAATTTTGTTAGAATATCTCTAACAAATCGATTTATTGTTGAAGCAAATGGTATAATTTCAGAGGAAGTATAGCCATTCAGTAGGCGGCAATTCGGCATCAAAATTTGTTTCTTTTATAATAAAGAACAGAGTGGTGCAAAAGTCAGGAACCACTGACAATTTACTACAGAAAAATTGATAGTTTACTTTACGTATTATTGATTTTATTACTGGTATTTAGAAAAAGCGATAATCAGCGAAGACGACGGCTACTTTAGCGTCGAAATTCCCCTGGTAAAAATTCCGCAAAAAAAAAAAAAAAAAAAAAAAAAAAAAAAAAAACGGTACAAAAGTCCGGAGCTGCAGGCAATTTATTATCGAAAATTAGCACTTAAAATAAAATTAATTGTTTATTATGTAGTATTTTATTCATTGCAGAGGCAGAGGCCAATGCCGCTGCACATCCTCCACCCTAATCTATTCAAAGCTTCAATCTTTAACTAAGTTCTTATTTCCTTTAAGTCTTTCCAGATTAATGTTAGGTTAATTTATATTGATCCATAAGATTGATAAGGATAAAGACCCTACAGAGCCATGATGGCGTCGAATCGACGTCCAATTGCCAGGTCTTTTTAACATGAATAGAATTTCACCCGGCTTTACACCAGCTGGAATTGAACCCCGGACCCCGTATTGCCGAGCAGAGCATCAATCAACTGCCCTACTATAGGGTTGGATGAACATTGAGATTACCAAAATATACACTTTTCCGCCATCTATCTCGGTCCAAATGAAAAAGAAGATGGGGAGAAAAAAGTATTTAAAGCGCAAAAAACGATTAAAACAAATTTGGAAGAGAATAGATGAAGTTAAGTAGATGGCAGGGGCTTTATTTGATTAATACTATTGTTAATATTTATCCAGAACGATGCACTCGAGTGCTTTGGGTTTTCTTACAGAGACATCACATGAGAAATTGTGTCTCCCGAGTAAAAAGTGTTTGAAAAAAGGCGGCAGTTTGAACAGTAATTATACACAATTAATTGCATTACAGACAAACTTTAATAGCTAAATTAATTGTTCTTTTTAAATCTTCTATAATAAATTGCTTTTAACCCTTTATATTGCTCATTTTAATGTAGATTACTATTGAGGTACCACGGACAGTGGAAATAAAAATCAGATTAAGTAGAAGTGTTGCGAGGAGGCTAAAATTTAGACTCAACACTTATAACGTACATTCAATTGTATTACATTTGCTGTACTCAATTTCCAAAAAATTTGATTTGATCCCACTATATAGGGCTATAATGAAAGAACAGGAATATAGCTAGGCCCAAGGGCGTATCCAGTATTTTGTTCAGGGAGGAGGGGGGATGTTTTTACAAGAAAAACTTAAAAAACGTACAAAACAATTGCCTAATTGCATTTTTAATACGTTTTTACGAGTCAGACAAAATTTCGGGGGGGGGGGGGGAGGGAAACCTTGACCCTCCTCCCTTGGATACGGCCTTGGCCAGGTCACGTATTCCAGATGAAGAATGCCGGATTGCCAAAGATTGTGCTTTTTAGCCATACATCTTGGACAAATAAAAAATAGATCGTCCCAGAATGGACAGAAAGGGATTCTAAGATAGGATTGAAAGGAGAATGGAGCTTCATGACATGGGGTTATTGGATTAATATTAACCAATTAAAATTACATATCGAGATCTACGGATTGGGTGTTTCTTATGGGAACATCAGATAAGAAATTCAAACAATAAAAGGAACTAAATCTGCGGTGAACAACGTGCAAAGAAAATGTCTCTCCCGAGCAATAAGGTGCCTGGAAGAGGAAGACCAATTCAAACACGAATTATAAACAGTAAATTGTGTTGTAGAAAGTTTTCATAACTAAACAAATTTTTCTTTGTAAACTTCCAATTTCCTATTATAGACCGAATCTGGTTCCAGACTTTTGCACTATTCTGTAATATTACATGTTTCAATTTTTGATTATTATTTTAATAGCAAGGACAGTGAACGCAAAAATCTGATTGAATAGAAGTGTTTAAAAAAGATGGAAATCATTTGAACACTTGCTGTGAACAATAAATGGTATTATGGTTGAATATCCTACACGAAAATATGGATCAAAAAAGGTTCCAGCTTATTTTTTTTTTTTTTTTCCAGCTTAATTATAAGCTGGAATAAAAATTTATTCCAGCTTATTTTTCGTGTTGTCATTAAAACAAATGGAAAAATAACAAAATACCCCCCAACGAATTAAGAAAATATAATTTTTTCTCAAAAAGCTAAAAAAGAAATCCTTTTTCACCTCTCCCTCATTACTTTTATATTTTTATGAATTGGTGCCACTGCTCCCAAATTTCATCTAACATGACTGGATAAAAAATACCATCCTATTCCTCCAATATTGCTCCTTTTAATATTGATTATTATTAAAGAATACTACTACTACTACTACTAACTACTCACTGCAGCACCAAGCCGCCTGAGGCCAACAAAGCTACGCACGCTCCTCCTCCATTCCTGTCTATTAAAAACCTCCGTCTTTACACCCTACCAGGAAATACCTACTTCCCTTAAATCTTTCCTTACGACGTCCTCCCACCCCATTCGGGGGTGACCTGCTTTTCGTTTGGTCCTAGACGGTTGGCGATCTAGGCCAACGATTATATTCTTTTATAAAAGAATACATCTGTTATTATTAAAGAATAAGTTAATTATAAGCATTAATGTATCTACGGTGTACATATTACGAATAAAATAAATTAATAAAACTGGCATGACATTCAAGCTAAGGAGAGCCGGTGCAAGACTGGGGATAAAAAACAATAATCGGGCCCCAATTCAGTGGTGTCCTGAAAAACATTTGTTTTATATTTTTGTTGAAAATAACATTTTTTGTAATTCATTGAAAAATTGAATAAAACATAAAATTCCCCCCCCATAATTTCTAGGAAATGACCCCACTGTATTTTCTCCACCGAAAGCAAACATTTTTGGATTAAATTCTTGTAGGACTATTCAAAGGCATGGGCTCAGGGGATATTACCCTCTCGATATTCCCTGTTGACACTCATGCTTAAAGAACTCTTATATACTAGCTAACCATGAACTAATTTACAAATTAGATATTTCTAATTAGTAAATATATAATACTAATTAGCAATATTAATTAGATATTCCTAGCCTAATAAATCAACCAAAACCCTAAATATAACCTAAATTCGAGGTCAGTAGAACTAAGGAAAAAACATCTTCTAGCATGTTCATTATTCAATGATAGTTAAATAGATAGTGTATCCTTCAGTAGCTTACGAACGGTGCTGCTTACGGATACGTTTTTTGACCCGACGGTCTCATGAGAGATCTGAAAAGATGATAATAAGATAAATAATAGTAATATAAGAAGAAAATTGAATAATTCTTAGTAATATAAGAAGAAAATAGAATAAACAAGAATAAAAAAAAGAAAAATAAGAATAAAAAAATAAATAAACGGAGAAAATAAGATAAACCTTAGTAATATAAGAATCTTATATGATAATAATAAGATAAAACTTAGTACTATAAGAAGAAAATAGAATAAACAAGAATAAAAAAAAGAAAAATAAGAATAAAAAAATAAATAAACGGAGAAAATAAGATAAACCTTAGTATTATAGGAAGCAAAATAAGAAGAAATTAGAATAAATAAGAATAAAAAAAATAAGATAAATCTTAGAGCGCTCGTTAATCAGTAAGGTTAAGCAAAATAGTATAAATAACATATCCTACTTTTGAGTAAGGTGATTCTTCTGATAAGTAATTAATTGCCAAACTCAGATTTGAGTCAGAAATCCAAAAGATGATTCGGGGTGATTTGATTTAACAACATTATTAATTAACTTTATCGGAATTCATAATTAGTATAAAGAAAAAATTGCAAAACAATGAAGATCCTGCAATATTGCAGTCCTCAATAGATAAAAATTTTCTTTAGCCTTGTTATAGCTTGAGCAAAGAAAATCCGAAGACGGTCCTTGAACACCTCAGGAGTCGAGATTATCTATGTAATATAATAGTAAGCTGCACAAAAAAATGTCGTTCAATCCCGTTTCTAGGGGTATAATGAGAGAACCGTCTAGGGCGAGACAACAGCGGGTCGTCCCTGAAAGGGGTGGGAGGATGTCGTAAGGAAAAATGTAAGGGAAATGGTAACTTCTTGGGAGGGTGTAAGAGACAGGCTTTGAATAGATTGGGATGGAGGAGGAGCCTGCGCAGCTGTATTGGTTTCAGGCGGCTTGGTGCTGCAGTGAGTTGTTAGTAGTAGCAATAGTTGTATCTATGTTAGCACCTCACCTCAAAATTTACCCACAGAACACCACAATGTTTCTTCTATCACTGCATTACTACTAAAACAACACAACACAACTTAGTTTTCTTCTCTCGCCCCGAGACGGGGCGAATCCACGTTATTAGCTTCTTCCTAGCCTCATTCCTCAACCTCCTCGTTATAAAATCCACTTTATTAGCTTCTTCCCAACCTCATACCCCATTCCTTAAGGCTTGTGTTCCCTGAGTAATTTGTATATGCTATTTTCCTGCTCTCCTGTGGTCTTCACACCTCAGCAAAAAAAAAAAAAAAAAAAAAAAAAAAAAAAAAAAAAAAAAAAAAAAAAAAAAAAAAAAAAAAAAAAATAACGTTCCATAGCTGACATTCAACTATATTCATCTGCCGAATTGCATGTTTGAAATCGGTGCACATGTTTTTTAGACATTTCCGTTGTAAAATTTATAATTTACCTTTTTTTTAAGCAATTCTAAAATTTTCTCTGAGAAACAGTTAAAGTAATATCATAATTCTGGCTGGGTGAATGGATAGATCAGAGACAGGGCCGCACATCCAGAATTGTTTTTAGGGGGGGGGGGAGGGTTACAAAAAATAAAAATACGCATCAAAAATTTGTTTGTATTCATTTTTGTTACGTTTTTACGAGTCGGACAAACATTTCGGTGGGGGCGGAGTCAGACCCCCTAACACCCCGCTGGACACGGCCTTGATCAGAGATTAATGAATCCAATTAAGAGCTGCAGTGCAAGTTAGAGCTGCAGGATTGCCGTAAAGCTGCTAGTTTCAGAGCAAACATACACCTTAAGCATGGCACGTTCTTCTTAAACAGCACTGGGTCGTCCTTTACACATGACCCTGTCTTTCAAAGACTAGACTTTCAAACTTAAATTATTTTTAAACGATTTGAAAGACTCTTTTGTATATTATACTTATTATAACAGCTTTTCCTGAACATCCAAAGTACTCTACCAACTACTTCAGAGTGTTATTGTCGAAACCTTCTTCTATTAAATGAAAGGAAATGCCAGTATATACTATTTTCACGAGTTGGTTCAGTCAATTCTGATGTTTTTTTCTCTTTATTTAAATAATGTGGAATTGAAAGGGGTACAACAGTTTAGATATCTTGGGATAATTATTGATGAAAATTTATTGTTCCATGAACATGTTAAAACTCTATCGGTAAAAGTTTTCTAGGAATGTTGGGATTATGTGCCGTCTCCGCCATGTTTTTTCCGGTTAATATACTTAAATCAATTTACTTTTCTCTGGTCCACCCTTTTTTTATATATTGTGTTTCACTGTGGGCTTCAACTTTTCCCTCAGTTTATAAACCCCTTCAAATTTTACAAAATAAAGCGACGAGGATACTTTTTCAGGTTGATAATAGGTCTTCTGTTACTCATCTTTTTGGATCAGCTGGAATTTTTTCTTTACATCAACTTCATTTCCTTGCAATATCCCAGATATGTCACAATTACGTTTTTGGCCAGTTAGCATCACATTTCCATGGAATTTTCCCTCTTAACTCGCAGCGTCATTCATATCCGACATCACTCAGGTTCAATTTCTCACACGGGTTTAGGCGAACAACTAGAGCAGGATTTAGTTTGAGGCATATTGATCCGAAAGTGTGGAATTCTATTCCCCTGGATATTAGAGAGTGCGCTGATTACCAGCAGTTTCGCAGAACGGTGAGGAAGTTTATCTCTGAAAGTTGACTTTAGTTTTATTTACCTTGTTTGTATTTGGGCAGTTGTCCAAGAGGCTTGTTTTTGTTTTTTTTGTCTTTTTTCTTTTCTTTTTTGTTTTTTTTTCTTTTTTTCGTTTTGTTTTTTCTTTTTTATTTAAATTTCTAACGCTGTTTAATAATTTGTTGTAATTTTTAATGCGCTCAATTATGCCACTAGGCATGTGCGCAGGTGTATTTTATAGCGTTATGTATATTTCATAAATAAAATATCTATCTATCTATATTTATTATACTTATTTAAATATATATTTATAATATTCATATTACATTATATGTTTATATAATATTATTGGGCAATATCTAATCGGACTTAATTTGCAAAAGTTTGATTCTCAAATTTCTAAAGTGAGAGGAACTATGGTTGTAGAAACTAATTCACCATGCCATTTTAAATTAAACTTTATTTAATACTTTATATTAAATTATTAGTAATTAATAAATAAGTAATACAAGTATGAAGTCGTGAAACTCTGAAGTCATGACCTTATTTTTTTAAATAATTTTTATACAGATATGTCGTTTTTTAACCAAAAACTGTAAAATTAAAATGTGTTAATATTTTAACTGAAACAGAGCGGTGAAACTGCTTTCATTACTAATTTTGTTGTTTGTAAATTGAACATTTGCATTTTCGATTTTTGAAAAACATAGTTAGAGGGAGGGGAAAGAATTTTTTCAAATTTTTAGTTAAGATACAAAACGTAAGGGAGGGGGGGGGGGTATTTGTTAATTTTTTTTAAAAGAAAGTACCAAAAAATGCATTTTTAAGTCAAGGGGCGAGGGTGTTAAAAAACCTAGGGGCGGTTGTCCCCTTGCAAGATTTTACAGTGCGGGATATTGATCTTGCCAGGAATCGTCCGCCTTCCAGATTGCCTCAGAGTTCCAGGTGCCCTAAACTTCGAAATTGTTTTTTTGTTGTCTGTAAATTTTTACTATATATACTGTACATCGTTTCAACAATATACAGTTTACAGAGCGAACTGTTGAAAGATATACAGAGCAAACTATTGAACGTTAATAAGCATGATAAACATTTTTCTTGTTAAATAATTGATTCTCTTAAAATAAACAATTTTATAAAAAAAATTCTCATTTTGAAACAAAACGTTTAAATGTTTCCAAGCAAGCTTGTAAATAAAATTTACCAGCCTTATTTGATTTTAGATCCAAACTGTATAGGCTATACTCGAATCCATCGTAAAAAACCATTTGTCAATATTTTATTGACAAAAGCGGTTAAAACTGCCATTGGATTATTAGCGGTAATTTATTTGTTTTTCTTCCTCGATTTGACACTGACATGTTATAGCTTTTACATGTTATTGCGTGCATTCTTTGGAAGCTTAGACTCAAAAGGGACTATAGACTTCCCATTGCGCTTTTTTGCAAGTAAGAAGAGTCATGTGACGTAGGGTTCCACAAGGGAATTGATATCACTCCGATGCTTTCTGCAAGTAAGAGGCTTGTATTTCGGGTATACGGGGGTTTATACGATGCATATAAGGAGTTTAGGTGTGGGGCTCCACAAGGTACTTGAATGTAGACTTGAAAGTATGGTTTTTTTATACTAAATTTTCGATTTTCTATACTAAATTTCTTTTTTGAAAGGAAACATTTGTTTTGTTTTTCAAAAGCTTTTAAATGGTTACAAGCAAGCTTATAAATAAACAAGTTATTTGATACTAGCTCTAAAAACTGTGGGTTATTCTCAAATCCACTGTAAAAAGCTAATTAAGGGAAATCTAACTTTTGGTTCTCAGTTTTTTCAATAGCACTTATTATGCCAATTTAAAATTTGTATTTGTACAATTCGCAATACGTGCTATGTTCGGGAATAACACTGCTGCGGTTAAGGTAGGAAATGAGGTTAGCAGCTGGTTTTGTATTAAATCAGGAGTTAAGCAGGGTTATTTCCTATCCCCCTTTATATGGATCATTCTGATGAACTTTGTCTTAAGGAGCCCAGGAACGGCAATGGGAGACCACGGAACCAAATGGGGAGGAAGAACTCTCCTGGACTTAGAATATGCTGATGATTTAAGCATCCTAGATGTAACTTTGGGCAGAATGAATGAGCTTTAGAGGTTTTGCAAAGTAAGAGTGCTAGAATAGGTTTGAAAATTAAAGTTAAGAAGACTAAGTCACTAAGGCTAGGAATAAGTGAAATTGAAAAGGTGACGTTGGGTAACGAAAAGATTGATCAGGTGGACAGCTTCACCTACCTTGGTAGTATTATTAGTAAAGACGGTGGGAACAGCGAAGATGTTAAAAGTAGAATAACCAAGGTTCAGGGTGTTTTATCACAGTTAAAAAAAGTTTGGAAGCATAGGAAGATAAGTCTGCAAACCAAGGTTAGAATATTAGAAGCAACAGTGATGACAGTGGTCAGATATGGCTCTGAAGCATGGACGCTCCGAAAAGTGGATGAAGATTTGCTAGATGTTTTCCAGAGAAATTCCCTATGGATTGTTCTGGGTACCCGGCTGACTGACCGCATTTCAAACAGTATGCTGTACGGAAAATGTGGTTAATCCCGCTTTCTTGCGGATGAAGGAAGACAGATTTCCGAAGATTGTCCTTTTCGGCCAACCGTCAGGGGCTAAACGGAAAGCAGGTCGTCCTTCTCTGGGATGGGAGGACGTCATAAGGAAAGATTTAAAGGAAATGGGAACTTCCCGAGAGGGTGTAAAGAGGGAGGCTTTGAATAGATTGGGCTGGAGAAGGAGCGTGAGTAGCTGTGTTGGCCTCAGGAGGCTTGGTGCTGCGGTGCGTTTTTAGTAGTAGTAGTCAATACGTACTCTTTGTAATAATCAAAATACTTCTATATGGTATCGATAAAACAGACTGAAACCGCCATTGGATCACTAGTGGTATTTTTTTTTTTTTTTAATTTTTATTTTATTTATTTTATTTTGTTTATTTTTATTTATTTTTCTTCCTCGACTCAACATTGAGGTACTATTGCTTTTACATGTTATTGTGTGCATTCTTTGGGGACATAGACTCAAAAGGGACTATAAACTTCCCATTACGTTTTTTTTTGCAAGTAAGAAAAGTCATGTGAGGTTTGTATGTGGGGTTCCATAAGGGAATTTGTATAGGGAGTTAGGTATGGGGCTCCACAAGGTACTTGAATGTAGGCTTTATATTATGGCTTTTACAAGTGAAGAGGTTGGCAGTTGAGAAATTGTTTGGCAATAGCATCAGGTTATTGTGTTCCCATCCGGTTGGGTTGATATAAATAGATGCTTCCTGTTTAGTAATAGGCCGTTAGCAATTGATTCTTATGCACTTTTCTTAAAACAATTTATAGGATGAGTTCCTAGAAACTTGTTTTCAGCCAGGCATATGAACCATAATTCATAGTAACGTCACTTTCAATTAAAAACACTTCCCATCTGTTCTCTAATATGATTGTCAAAGGTGCTTTCTTGTCATAGGACACTGACAAGGACATCAATACCGTTCCTTGTTAAATGACAAGAAAATGCATGACGAATTAAAATGTAGCAACTTTATTTCAGCTCATGCGCTAGAAAGGATTTAAATATCAGCCCATAGTTTGGCAGAGCAAATCAATCACTGAGTTAAATGACAAGAAAATGCATGACGAATTAAACATTTTTACCTATGTCACCTACTGCAAAATACTTGATAACTTTAATTCAAAATCAACGGACTCTGTTCCTTCTCATTCAAATTATCCGTTGTCTTTTTGTTATTCCCCCCACCCCGTCCAAAAAGAAAAAATGCCCATCCCTCCCCCGAAAAAATAGTCGCCCGTGCCTGATGTAGGCCTATACAACTTAACGTTCAGAATAATCACATTACATATACAATACAATAACAATAACATTGACAATAACAATAACATTGACATAGCTCTTACTATTCATTAGTCCATGTAGGAGATTTTAAAACACAAGAATCAGCCTACTCCAATTTAATACATAAGAACTTAACTTATTTTGAATTTACCTAATCCTACCGGGTTGTTCTATGTTGGAAGTTAAGTCCAGATAAACCAACATTAAAGCACCACAGCTTGACTAGGCTGTTGTGACGTTGTAGTCAAGTTTGTAAAACAATCAAAGCTCTACATTGTCTTGATTGTTTTAATGGTTGGTCGACATTGTCTAATTGTTTTAGTTCTACTGAGTTATGTCGAAACTCTATTGTCGTCTTGTCGTTGTTGATGTCCGATTGCCAAAGACCGTCCCTGTCGACCAACCATCTAGTGCCAAACGACAAGTAGGTCGTCCCCAAATAAGTGAGAGGGTATCAAAAGCAAAGATTTAAGGGAAATTAGAGCTTCTTGGGAGAGTGTAAAAGGGTTGTGCCAGTAGTTTTTAGGTCCTGCCAAACCCACGTAAAAGAATAAAAGATTTCTCTCGCGTCGTGCTGCATTTAGTAAAATAAGGTCGTCAATAATATCCATTATCCCTCCCATGCAAGGCCGTACCCAGGTTCTTTTTCGGAGGAGGTTTTACTCAATTTCTTTTTTTAGGGGGGGGGGGGGGGTTACACAAAAAACCGCAAAAAACGCATACAAAATTTGTTTATGTCCATTTTTGTTACGTTTTTACGAATCAGACAAACATCTCGGAGGGGGGGGGGGTTCAAACCATACCCCCTCCCCCTGGATACAGCCTTGCTCCCATATACAGTTATCCCTATAATACCCCTCCCATGTACAGATATCCCTATAATATCCCTCCCATGTACAAATGTGGCTTAGTACCCTACCTCAAAGAGATATGGTTGAACGTCACTAAAACTTGTATCAAATACATAATCCAACTCGGACTGGCTCGGCATCTTGGGAACAAAATCCGGTCGGTTCATAGCAGCTGCTACTAAAAATACCTTCTCAGTCAGTTCATCTACCAGTTTTTCACGAAGCACCTGTCTCTCTGAAAAAAGAAGAAAAAATAGAAATTTATTATTCGAAGCTGAATTTAACCGACAATTCAAATTTGAGTCGACTTTTGGAATCAGCAATTAGTTCATCCTCTAGTTCTTCACGAAGTACCTGTCTCTCTGACAAAACAGAAAGAGAATTTAATTTTCCCAAGCTAAATTCTGCAGAAGTCAAATTTGAGCTGATTTTTTGAACAAGCAATTACTTCATCTACCCATTTTTCACGAAAAATATGACTGTTGAAGTAAATTTAACACGAGTTCTGGAACAAAAAGTTGACCTACCGATTTTTCATGAATCAAATACTGAAATAATGAATCATTATCAATTTTTCCTAAGTCGAATTTTGTTGAGAAATCAAATTTAATCGAATTTTGGAATTCAACACTTAGTTCATTTATCCACTTTTTACGAAGGACATGACTTTCAGAAATAATACAAACATTTTTAACTTTTTCTTAGACAAATATTGTTGAGAAATCGAATTTAAATCAAATTTTCGAATCAACAATTAATTCATTTATACATTTTTCACGAAGCCCTTTTTCTGAGATAATACCAGAATTAACTTAGTCTAGGTCAAATTTTGTTGAATATTTAAAAAGAATTTTGGAATCAACAGTAAGTTCATTTATCCATTTTTCACGAAGCGCATGACTTTCTGAAATAATACAAACATTATTTACTTTTTCTAAGTCCAAAGTTTCTAAGCTATCTATACCCATTTTTCATGAGGCAAATAACTCTGAAATAATAGAAATATTATTAACTTTTCATAAGTTAAATTTTGTCAAGAAATCAAATTTAAATTGAATTTTGGAATCAACAATTAATTCATTTATACATTTTTAACGAGGTAAATAACTTCTGAAATAATACAAACGTTATTAACTTTTTCTAAGTTAAATTTTGTAAAAAAATCCAATTTAAACAAAATTTTGGAATCCAAAATTAGTAGAATCCAATATAAAAAATGTATAATGTTTTGTAGGGGTCAAAACATAGAGATTGTTTTTAAACACATGTTCTAATGATAAATAGGTTCCAAAGGTTTTTTCCAAAAAATATTTTTACTGTCTGAATTCAAAATCATTTGTTCTATTTTTTTTTTTTTTTGAAGACTAATCAATTTTTAAGGAATAATCAGTAAAGTGGAGTCAACCAAATGCTTCAAGGCTAAAGCTCAAAAGATGAAAATAAATGCTTGCAGCTAAGGCATTGAATGAGAAGAGGTAGGAAGGGGAATTTTCTTTGGCAGCCTAAAAGTCAGATATTTCTAGATGACCATGCAATCTGACCAGGTTGACCTATTAATTGTCTCGAAAATATTTTGCCAAGTAGATCTTCAGGGTCCCAACATCGTAAGAAGAAAATTTTTTTATCGGATATGAGCATAACTTTATCTAAGGATTTCTTCACCTTGTTTGAAGCAGAATCATGTAAGAATTTCCAGTTAATATGACTGCAGGACCAAAGTAACCCCTCCAATCAGAAGCTTCCCGAGCCTCATTTCATTGGGAGGCGGGGGGGGGGGGGGGGCAATCTTCGTAAATTTCACCGAATCACTACCTGATTTATGCCGAATTTTCTGCAGAAATCAAGGATTTTGCTAAATTTCTGCCGATTTTGCAAAATTTCTACCGAAGTTTTCGCCTTCGGCGAAAGCTTTACCAAATCCCAAAAAAGTTAGGGGGTGGCGTAACCCTCCCCGCCCCCACCTCGGGACACCCCTGCCTCCAACACCACCCAAACGTCTCACTGTCAACTTTTTAGTAGTGAAATGAAATTATTTTATTGTCAAACGTCTTACACGGTCATGTCGATCATTGACAGTTCTTGTCATAATAAAAAATAAAATGGTAGTTCTCGTCATAATAAGTAAGTTCTTATCTTGGGGATTAACGTTACTCTTTACTTTAGTAATAACAGCGTAGAACAAAAACATCCCCAGAAATCAAGAGGGATGGAATATCCATTTCACATTTTTGATGAGCTTCAAGTTTTCTTTATGGCTATGACAAACATATAAAAGTCACAGCCATAGCCATCTTCATACAAATTTATATTGCACGAAATCACTGATAAATAATATATTGTATAAAACCATATATCGTCATACAAATTTGACTCGAAAGATCACTAACAGAGTCAAACTAAAACCTAAGACATTGAAATATCCAACTATCCGTAAAAAAAAAAAAAAAAAAAAAAAAAAAAAAAAAAAAAAAAAAAAAAAAAAAAAAAAAAAAAAAAATCCACGTTCAAATTAAAGAAAAAACCCTTTAAAGTCAACAACAAATAAAAAGAAAAGAGAGTAGTAATCTTAGCATGTCAAACCTTGTTTGAACCAGTGCCATGCAAGGATTATCAATCTGTGATTGAAGAGCCCAAGTGGGCCAATAACCCCTCCAACCCTTATTTATTGATGGGTTTTATTTATAGTAAAAGTAAATAAAACACCGCTAACACTGAAGCAGGAATAAATAAAAGAGCACATAAAAAAAGGACTTGCCATGTTCAGTTTGAAGGGAGACAGCTTCAACTTGCACTGTCCACACCTCCCAAGGAGTACTTTCCCTCGGAAATGGCCACCGAGCTTTTCGGGTCTGGAAAAAAGTTAAAGAGATGTGACCCATTCTTTGACCATCTAAATTTTGCAAAGTATCTGTAAAAGATGTGACATGACGCTGCACCACATCATTGAGTTCCGGCGAGCTGCACCTTACCTAAAGTTAGGAAAAAGAAGCAGATAGAACAATAAAGATAAAAGAACAATGCTTCACAATAATCTATAAGCTAAATTAGTTTACTATTATAATGATTTACACTACAGCTCATACAAAGTGAAAAACAGCTTCAGAATATTCAAACAGCTAGATAATTTAATCAATAAAAATGATTTAAGCCACATCATTTCTAAAGTGATGGAAATAAAAAAAAAAAAACTACACTTATAATAATAATAATATGTCACTCAGGGTAACTCTAGATGCCGTCAGTTTTTTTTTCTCTGAAGTGAATTTCAGTTTCATATATATTACTAGCACTACTACTAGCAACTCACCGCAGCACCAAGCCACCTGAGGCCAACACAGCTATGCCCGCTCCTCCTCCATCCCGATCTATTCAAACCCTCCCTCTTTACATCCTCCCAGGAAGCCCCCATTTGCCTTTAATCTTTCTTTATGACTTCCTCCCCCCCCCCCCCAACCGCAGATGATCTGCTTCCCGTTTAGCCCTAGATGGTTGGCCAAAAAGGACAAAATCTTTAGCAATATGTCATCCTTCATCTGCAGAACGTGACCAAGCCATTTCAACCTTTCTCTCATTATAGCCCTAGAAAGCGGGATTGAAACCCACTTTTTATACAGCCTACTGTTTAAAATACGGTCAGTCAGCCCGGTATCCAGAACAATCCTTAAGCAATTTCTCTGCAAAACATCTAGCAAAACTTCATCCCCTTTTTAGAGCGCCCATGCTTCAGAACCATGTTTGACCAATGTCATCACTGTAGCTTCCAATATTCTAATCTTGGTTTGCAGACTCACCTTCCTATATTTCCACATTTTTTTTTTTTTTTAACTGTGAAAAACACCCTGAACCTTGGCTATTCTACTTTTAACATCTTCAATACTCCCACCGTTTTTTACTAATAATACTACCAAGCAGGGGCGTAATTTGCTATGGGGTAGGGGGCGACTTCCCCCTCCAGACATCAGTTTGCCACCCCAGACCTCAGTTTGCCCCCAGCTAAAATTTAGTTTCTGCGAAAAATCTTGCCAAAACTACTGCATAATCCAAGGATCCAGAGAAACAGATCAGTTGTTTTTAGTATATATTTGTCCTTATGGTGCTTCATGGCTCATTTTTGACTATCATTTTCCCTTAATTTGGGAAAATTGGCTCCAACTTTGCCCCCCCCCCCGGATTCTGACGAAATTACACCACTGCTAGCAAGGTAAGTGAAGCTATCCATCTGACCAACCTTCTCATTACCCAACATCACCTTTTTCAGCTTTGTAGCTATTGTTTTAATCAACCCTATCCACCTATAAAGATCTCATAGATATGCAAGGTCCTGGGACCAGATTCTCCTAAGCATGACGACGGTCCAGATTTTTCTACCTACCAATTTTCAGCAGGAGGTTAGGGCTATAATGGCTGAAAACAAAGAGCCAAATTAGTCTCGTTTGAGATTACAAGTAGGAGGTTAGGGCTATAGTGGCTGAAAATAAACAGCCAAATGAGGTTTGTTCAGAAAAAAAAAAAACTTTCGCACTGAAGAAAAACCTACGAGGGTTTGCGGTCATGCAAAAGTCCACATAACTACTGACCCATAAATTTAAATATTTAATCAAAATAATAATAACCAGATTAAAAAGTTCAAACCTGGCCTTTTAGCCTCTGTTAAATTTCCCGCCTTCATCGGTGTAATAAAAGGCGTACCGACAGATATGAATGAAAAAGATCTAGAGAAAATTATTCCGAAGTGTGTCAGAGCTTTGCAGTGTGGCAAGTCACGTGTCTACAAGATTTATTTTGAACAACGGAGTGATCTCGATTCCTTTCTGAAAAATTCTGTGAAGGTGGGTTATGAGAAGTTAACTGTCCAGAATTTCATATTCATACCTAGACGGTGTTTCAGATGCCATCAACAAGGACATTTTGCTGCTGATTGTAAGAACGCAGAACTGTGCTCTCGCTGTGGTTCCACGGAGCACTCTTCCACCAGGGATAATCCATGTGCACGGAACGTGTTTTGCATTACACGTAAAGAGTCTAGTCACACCTGTTACAGTATCAAATGCCCTGGCAAAGCTCAAACCGATAAACGGGCAGCTAAGTAGATAAATGGATATTCGTTTTCTCTCTTGGAACATTAATGGTGGTCTTATAAAAAAAGACCTATTCTTGAAAATATACTTCATAATCATGATATTCTGTGTTTGCACGAACATTTCCTGACCAACCACAGCCTTGGTTTACTTGACATTAGTGCCACCTTCAAAACCTTTTTGGTTCCAGCTAAACATAGTGCTTCTAAAGGCAGAGCTTCTGGTGGTATTGCTACTTATGTAGCATCGAATCTTAATTCTAGTGTTTTCTTTTCTTGTGATAGTTTTTTCCTAGTGATAGTGATAGCTGTTCGAGCAGGTGAGTGCGTAATAATAAATGTGTATTTACCCACCGATTACAAAGACGAAGATTCGGAGAGAGATTTCACATTAGCAGTTAGTAAACTTAGCTCTTGTCTTCGTGATGCCCTTAAACTGAAAATCCCGTGTTTGATCATAGGTGATTTTAATTGTGATTTAAATTGCAAGTTGTCTTCAACTTCTATCCGTGCTTCTTTACTATTAGGAATATTTGGTGATGGTTTCAAAGTTCAACAGAAATCTGTTCAGTTTACTTACATTCATTCTTCTTCTTGCACATCTAACCTTGACCATGTTGTCATATAACCTAACCTTGATATACCTTGTGTTGAGGTAGTTTCTAAATTTCAAGTTTCAGACCACCTTCCTATTGCTTCTAGTTTTAAACGAGAAGCTTCTCAGATTCCAGTGTTACAGGCTCATTTTGTTCACCGACATAAGTGGTATACTTGTCGCGATTGGAATAAAATTGACACATCTCAGTTCATCGAACGTTCAGATAGCATCCTAAACAAGATCCTAAACAACGTCTTCCAATAAAGACACTAATGATGTTAGATTAACTCTTGACATCTACTCTGCAGAAATCTGCCATGCACTTTTGTGTGCTGAAAAAAGGGCAGTTCCTCTTAAAAAAATACGTATTGGTACCCAAGTTCCCGGGTGGTCAGGAAATCTAGCGCTGTCTGAAGCTTGTGACCGTGCTAAATTTTGGTACAAATTATGGAGAGATTGCCTATGCCCCCATCAAGGAATAATCAATGAACTGAGAGAAGTGTCAAAAAAATGTTTTGCTAAGGAACTTGCCCTTCATCGATCTAAAATGCAGACACTTTATTCCAAGAAGGTAGGAATTCACCTGATCTACTGTGGAAGCAATTACCTCGTACTATCTCCTCCAATTTGCCAGACCCGAATGACATTCCTTTGTCCAAATGGATATCCCATTTTTCAAATGAATTTTCTGAGCCTGATCCTGTTTTAGAGTCACAATTTTGTGGCGAGCTCTGCAACTTCATTGATGAATCTCCTGACCTTGATTTCGTTGTTACTTGTGACGCTGTCATAAAAGCCATATCCCAACCTATAAAAGAAAACGTCTTGTGGGATAGATAAGGTGAGCACTTTACACATCATTAATAGAAGTTATCTATTGGTGCGTCATCTCAGCCTTCTCATGCAAATGATATTTGTTACAGGTATTGTTCCTTCCTCGTTCTGCATTGGTGATCTGACTCCGATTCCCAAAAAAGGAAAATCTGAGCTGCAATGTTCCTCTTTCCGTCCCATCGCCGTCTCTACTACAATATGCAAACTTTTCGAGCTCCTTTTTCTTGATGAGTTAAGACAGAAAAGTTACATTCCCCCATATCAGTTCAGTTTTAAGGCTAATCTTGGCTGTTCTCACGCTCTTACATCAGTTTTTACTGCCCTCGCCGACGCTGAATCTTCAGGAGAAAGTATGATCCTCGCCAGACATTACGTTAAACGTACGTCCGATTCCTTAATTCATTCGTCCATGCTTCTTCATATGGCAAGGCGAGGCGTAAACCCATCAGTTGTCCATGTTCTCAGGGATTTATATAGGAATCTAAGAGTGCATTTAAAATCCCCATCCCGTTTTCCCCTGCAATTGGCTCTTCATCAATCCCAATATAATTGCATTAATTCTCGTGTGAGGCCAAACTCTTGGAATGCCTCGAATATGCTTTTGATTCCTCAGTACCCCATCCTCGTTAAGAAAGGGACTAGAGAGGGAGCTATCACTTCCCCAGACCTGTTCAATAATAGTGTCCTGGATGCTCAGGCAAAGTGTCTTCCTTCATGCACTCTTGGGAGAATCGATACGTCTCTTATTTGTTATGTTGATGACATCTTGAATCTCAGCCGTACGATCCAGCGCATTGAGCAGAATTTCAAAATCCTCAAAGATGAATATTCAAAAATCGGTCTGTCTTTTAATCCTCAGAAATCTGAAGTTATCCTTTTCAATTGGCGAAATCCCCCTACTTCTCTTCTAAATCTGGACGGTTCTCTTGTTAAACCCGCAGAACATATTACATACCTGAGCCTTCCAATTGGCACATCTATAGGCCACACACGTCGTTTGCTGATTTCTCATGTTGAGTGTAAAATTAGCATTTCTTACGCTGGAACCATAAAAAGCAAACTACGTTTCAACTGTTACCTTCTAGCATCCATTTTCACTGTCACAGCCCTTCCACATCTGCTTTACATTGCTCCTTTCTGGATATTCTTTACAGTTAGAGATAAAAAGCAACTACAATCAATCTTCTTCAGATTTGCTAAATATATTTTACATCAGCACCCTTGGACAAGAAACCATAAAATTATTCATTTGTATAAGCTAGCTGACCCTAACATTATCATTAATAAATCTCTATCCCATTTTCAAAGTAAGTTTAACCATCCATGGTCACCAATTTGTTCACAATAGTTTGTTTGTATTAATGTAATGTATGTAATGAATTTTTTTCTCTATTTTTTTGCAACTTTAGTGATTACTCTGTATATGTACCTTTTTTTTTGACAGGCAATAAATGAATAATATTAGTATTAATAAATCTCTCTCCCGCTTTAAAAGAAACTTTTATTATCCTTTCGTTAGCATCATTGTTCATATTAATATTATGAAGAGTTTTTTTTTTGTCATGTATTTGAAATTTCAATGTGGGTTTGTGTCCTTCTTTTTCTTCTTATTTTTCTTTTTGTTTTCTTTAGTGATTACTCCGTCTACTGTACCTTTTTTTGACGGGCAGTAAATGAATAATAATAATAATATTAATAATATATATATATACATATATATATATATATATATATATATATATATATATATATATATATATATATATATATATATATATATATATATATATATATATATATATATATGAGTATATATATATACATATCAAATAAATAAAAATAACCCAGCAAAAATGCTGGGTTAATTAATTAAACTTATTTTAATTAATTTATTTATAATTTATTTATTTATAATTATAATTTTATAATTTATAATTAATTAATTAACTAATTTATCTTAATTGATTAATTAACTAAATTAACACATAATTAATTAACAAATTAAATAAATACAAATTAAGAAAAGTGGGGCTGGAAGATCTTTTGAGGGGAGTGTCTGAAACTTCAAATAATTTGGATTTTAATATCTCAGTTTCCCAGGTTTCTTTGAGTAGGCTGAATCTTTCACTCATACTCACTATACACAGGCACAAATATATCCCATATAATACAACAAAGAAAAGTAATTAAGAAAGAAATCCAACAAAGGTGTTTATCAGCCATTTAACAAGACAAAAAGACAAATTAGATATTTCAGCAAACACTTCTGAACAGTTGTCTATAGTGCAGAAGGTAAGTTTTTTTTTCATTGTTGTTGTATTTTCCCTTTTGCTGTATTGTTATTGAAATATCAGCTATATCTTTTGGTTTTATTCACTAGCTGACAACCACCCTCATTCAGTTTTTTGTGTATTAATTTTTGTCTTGATTGACATCATCTAACCTGTCAGCAGCAGAGTCAGCTACAGCTGGAAAGCCCATCATAGCTATCAGAATATTCAAAGGCTGCCCAATCATAGCCACCTCTTCAAAAATGACCCACCAACAAAAATTTCTGCTGGCAGGGTAAATGATGTCAATCAAGACAAGACTTTAATATTTTTTTTATTCTTTGTTGTTTTGTTGTATGCTCTGTACAGCCAGTGTGATTTCAGAACATATTTACAAACATATCAATATAACAGGTGGACTATTTTGATTCTTTTGATTATCATTTCACATAAAAATGTTTACTTACATATGTGAAATCAATAAAATCACAGTCAACATCTTCATATCCAATAGTGCCAATTGAGTAAGAATCTTCTTTTTTGTAATGAAATCTTCCTAAGGTCCTATGAAGTAAAACTGTACTAAACAAACTTGACACAGCCTCTGGTACTTGTCTGCCTTCTAATGTCTAAAATTGGAGCATCTATTACATTTGGGCTGTTTTATATAATTCTGGGGATGCCCCATAAGAGGGAGATAGGAGAGAATTGTATCAATCCATCTGATATTAATTCAATCAACCTCTCTTCATGAACAGAAAAATAATGGCATAAAATAAACTTTTTTTAATTCCTTCTTATCCCTGAGAGGATCACCTGGACACCTCTAGGGATCACTCTGTGTGAACATGTGCATGTCCAAGAGAGGGGAAGGTCCCCCTCAATATCATTAATTTATAATGACATACCCAATGGAGGGGTTCTAGGTTAGAAAACTTCTTTCCCAATTATGAAAATTGATAAGGAAAGAGTTTTTGTTTAATCAATGGCAAAATTTTGTTTAATAAAAGAGAGAAAACAAAAAATAATCCCTCATTGATAAAGTATTTTTACAAATTTATACCCTGAATACTTTCATGCTATTTCCTTAGTTTTTTTTTAGTTGTTTTCTTTATTTGATTTATTTTGATTTTGTTAAGTTTTAATATTTTTTTATTTTTATTACAGTAGTATCAAACAATAGGATTAGTAACTCCAAAGCTCTATTTCTCAAATGACCAAACAGTTCAATTTGTAAATAGCTGGACATGTTCTTTTTGTGGCAGAAATAAACTACCAATTGACAAAGAATAATAAAAAAAAACATTCAAAACTCATCTATTCAGTCTTTGGGGTTTGATATTTTGAGCATTTGATGGATTAAACTGTATTAAAGAAGAGATATTTTTAAATACTCTGTAAGGCCACAAGTGAAATTAATCATTTTTATACAACTCTGAAAAAGTCATGCCAGCTTGTCTTGGATTTGACAATCCATTTTCAAGGAACTTGGAACAGAGACTCAAATGCTTTTTGTCAAATTCAAACAGGGTAAAACTTTAGATGATGGACTTTTTTTAACCCTACTGAGTTGACACCAATGAAACTTCCATAAATGAATTCAGAGCCTAAATTAAGCCACAAAATCAATTTTCAAGCTCCTATTTCCATTCTATAACTAAGGCTTGGAATTATTAAGGCTTTTCATACAGTTTGACACATTCTTAAGTTTTTGCACATTCTAAAGACCAATTCTTATGGCTTCAACAAAATAACTTTTCTCTTAAGTTTGGCTTCAATCTACCTTTCTTTGCCTATAGGTATGTAAGACATAATCTCAATTATTCATAGCAGGTTTTTAGGCCATACTATATTTTTTTCAAGGCACATTTTTACTAATTTTTTAAACCTATATAAATCAAGAATTAGCAAAAATATTTGCTAAGAGGAGTTAGCCTTCCTCTCTGTCAAACAAATAGCAAGGGTTGAGGAAGGGGCAGCCCCCCTTATATACTGAATAATTTTGGTTTGTTTTAAGTTTTTAATGTTGCTCCTTATTTTCAGCTGAACAACTTTTTTATTTGATTTCTGACTGTTTCTCAAATCATGCCAGGAAATCCCTTTCCCTTCCTCCTTTATAGAATTTACCCTGGAAAATTCTCCATGTAAAAATCCTCCCTAAAAAATATCTCCCAAACAATTTCTATATACTTCCCAATAACAAATATCATATGCAAACAATGGGCAAATGATACAACTTAAAGTCCTTTCCCCAGGGGTAACAGGGGGTCATATCATCCACAAAGGCATACTTATTGGATCTTTCAACTATGCTGAATCAAATAGCTACATCAACATTTTGATTGGATGAATTTGGGGAAAAAGGGGGTGTGGGAGATGGGCTGGTTCCCCTCCAATCTTTTTGGTCACTTAAAAAGGACACTAGAACTTCTGATTTCTGATCAAATGAGCCATTTTTAATTCTTCTAGGATCACTCATTCAATACATTCACCCTGTAAAAACAAGAAAAAAAAAATGCATCTGTGATTTTTCTTCTGGCAAATTCTGCATTTTTGTATGAAGGAGCTTGAAACCTCTACCATTACTTTATCTGATATGTTGAATCTGATGGTGTGATTTTCATTAAAACTGCTTGACTTTTTAGAGGTATTGTCCCCCCTTTTTTGAGAATCAAACAAACTTTTGAAGGGTTGTAGCTTTTCATGGGTGACATTGAACTTAAATAACTTTATATATTTGAAATCACCATACAAATTTAATTATTTTGATGTATTAATTGTTAATAAAATTCTGCTTTTTAGAGTTTTGGTCACTATTAAGCTGAGTTGCTCTTTACTGACAGTTTGTTACCACAAACTGTTTGATATGACAGTTTGGTTTTTCTTCTAATTGGAACTGTTTAGACTTAAAAACCAAATGTTAATGAGAAACAAGTGCAAAAATAATACAAAAGCAGTGCTATTGTACATAGACTTGGGCTCAAAACATGCATTAAATGTAGAGGAGGGACACTGGGACATAACTATATATATATATATATATATATATATATATATATATATATATATATATATATATATATATATATATATATATATATATATATATATATATATATATATATATATTATATATATATATATATATATATATATATATATATATATATATATATATATTGAAAAGCAATTAAATTAAATCAACATATTTTTAGGAATGATAAAGGCTATGTAAGTAATTACTTATTTATTAGTACCAAAATGTGGTAAGCTTTAACAAGCTTATTGCACTAAACAATTATAAAAAAGTCTATGACAATGTTGAAGACATAACATAAACATACAGTAACTGAAACATAAAGATGTTGTGGAATGTTTAGAAGTATTTTCTAAAATTTCATATTGTTTATGAAATTTTGTAGTTTTATATTTTGTAGTTTTAGACATAATTTAGGTAATGGTAATTATGGTAATTTACCATAATGGTAAATTTGTAGTTTTAGACATAATTTAGTTAAGATGAAAGTGAATACACCACTTGATGCCTTTTTTATGCTTAACCTAAGCTATATTTTAAAAAGCCTGAAACCCCTCAAAAATAACATCACAACAAAACTGACATCATTTTTGAGGGGTTTCAGGCTTTTTAAAACATAGGTTAGGTTAAGGATCTTCAAAAATCAGTACAGATTTGTTTTCATATTAACAAATAAAGAAAATAATAATTTCTATTCTTTAATCAGCTGCAAATAAGAATCTCTCACTTGCCAGTTTTTCTTATAAAAGTTATTACTATGGGATGCTTTGAGCCCTTTTAGAATAAATTTGCAGTTTTCAACATAATTTATCAAGGACAAAAGTGAATACATTACATGACACCTTTTCTTATGCTCTTTCATAGTTCAATAACTGTCCTGGGGGAAATTCCAGCACTTTTCAATTAGCTGGTACCCATGCAAGAAGTCAAGTTTGGTTAATGTTGATGAAATAAAACAAAATGTGATGAAAATATAATAGCTTAGAAACACATTTGGGCTATATATTTGAAAATTAGGGGAGTGAAGGGGGGGGGGAGGTTGGTAAAGCATAGTATATATTAAATACATAACCTGTCCTAACCTAGGTGCCTTTTCCCTCCCTAAATCCCAAAAAACAATAGTTTAACTATTGTAAACACAATGGTAGACCAGTATCTAATCTAATTCTCTATTGACAATTACCCATTTGACTTGTTTCCTTTAGCACCTTCCCTATACAATATATCACATGGGTACCAGCTATTTAAAAAGTACCAAAATTCCATTTTGAGCCCTTAATGGGAACCCAAAAGATAAAACAGCCCATAGTAACCAAAAGTTTAAAAACAAATCTCTAAGAAACCATCTAGTGAGAAAAAATTACTATTTGTAGCTGATTAAGGGAATAACAATTATTACTTTTCATAGTCTTAATAATAAAGTGTTGTTTTGAAAATCAATTTATGTGAATTTTTAAAAAGAGCCTGAAACCCCTCAAAAATGACATCAATTTTACTGTGACATTAACAGTGATTTTTTCTCACTAACCAGTATATCTAAAAACATGTATTTAATCTTTTGCTAACTATGGGCAGTTTTTAGCTTTTTAAGGATTAAAAATATAATTAGTACTCTTGGAAAGGGGCTAGGTTAGGAAAATGAAACTTTCATGGATGAGTCTATAGGCTAAAGTATGTCCTGGGAAGGTATTTTGAAGTACCCACCTCTACTCCTTCTCTCTCTAGAGTGTCCTGACCTTTGATGATCTTTACAAAACTGTGTGTTATGCAAATACATTTCCTAAATTTTGGAAAAAAAAAACATTGATATGGCTTAAAATTCTAATCAACTAACAGGAATTGCATTTTCAGGACTAAAGCCAGAGAATAAGAAACTGACAACTGAAAATTAAGGTAAAATGTTGTTTTGTCAAAATATCAAAAGGGTGATACTGTTTTCTCATTTTCTGCAATTTAGTTTGAATCTTATTTTCTTTCACTCTAGGTTTTGGGCATAATATATTATCCTTAAGTACATAATAGTTGAATGTGTGATGGATTACAGGGTACTTATGTATTATACCACAAACACTCAAGTTTACACTGTGTAAAACTTGAGGACAAGCCAATTTTATATGTCTGTATTAAGAAACAATTAGCTTAAAATCAGGGGAAAACAAATGGGGGGGGGGGGGGGGGCAGAATACATTGGAATTACATAATATGGGCTATATATTTGCATATTAATTAGATGGGGGGATAGGTTAGTTTAGGTCAGACTGTCATGCAGGCAAATTTCAGGAGCCTCTAGAGGGAGGAGTGGATGTAGGTACTTCAAAATACCTTCCCAGGACATACTTTAGCCTGTAGACCCATCCCTGAAAGTTTCATTTTCCTAACCTAACCCCTTTCCAAGATAACAAAAAGTAGCTAAAGTAGAATTTTACCCTATAATTTACCCTAGAAGCAATTACCAAATTATGAAAGAGCATAAAAAAGCATCAAGGTGATATAGACTATTCACTTCTATCCTAGCTAAATCATGTTGTAAGCTGACAATTTACCCCTTTAACAGCTCAAAATTTAATTCCCTCTAAAATAAATTATTGAAATACAAAAGAGCATAAACAACACCAACTTTCAAGTGATGTATTTACTAGGCCTATCATCCAAGGTTATGTTACAAATTTCCCTTGGTTCCTTACGTAGAGTATCCCTAAAGTGACCTTAGTCGACGCTTTTTACCTCAGAAGACACGAAATGAAAACCATAGTGAAATAAACAGGGTTTTTACCAATTCAAATGTTTGTCTTCTAGCATTCATTTTACAACAAAAGATCCATTTCATCTTCTACTTCGAACAAGAAGGGAAGTTAATTCATATAGAAAAATTAAATTACAGTTTTATCGGAATAGAAAATATTCACCTAAAGCCAGCTCATCCCTGACCTGCTAAAGAGTATTAGGCTAGATCATAAAGAGTACTACTTGCTTTAGACAGAGCAGTTGAACTTAAAGAACATCTAAAAAGGAAGAAAAATTTTAAGCTATGGATATAAAGCAAATGTATGAAGATTTCAAGAAAATGAACAAAAGACAGGTAAATATTGGATAGGCTAGACTCCTAAATATCATGCCTAGATCAGCCCTCAAAATCATAGGCTTGTCCAAGCTTGCTTTTCCACACTGTGCAGGTTAGGTTAAAACTCTGGTTTAGTTACTTTTTGCTATCTTAGAAATTGGTTAGGTTGGGGAAATGAAACTTACAGTAATGAATCATGCATACTCTAGGAAGGTGTTGCCAAGCTTCTATGTAAACACTCTTCTGATTTCTAAGTCTTAGAAATTTGCCTACTTGACTATACCTATTGAAATTTCAACAAAACAACATTTTACCTTAATTTTTAGTTATCACTTTCTGTTTCTCTGGTTTTAGTTCTGAAAGTGCAATTCCTGTTATTTGAGTAAAATTTTAAGCCACATCATTGGTTTTTTAGAAAACATATTTAATTTAAGCAGTGTTCACAAGCATGTCTAGCTAGAATCCCATGTCTAGACATAGCCTATGTCTAGCCAGAATTCAATGTCTAGGCAACAACTGTTCACAAGTAAAATTTGGTGCTTAGCTAAAACTACAAATTTAGTTTCAAATTGTCATTTCTAGCCAATCAAGAGAGCTTATGCAGACAAAACTTTCAAAATTATAATCCCTATTTTACTATCACAAGATAATGGATAAGATAAGCCAAATAATTGCCTTAGTTTAGCACAACCAAATAACCTCCTTTTTTCCAAACATTCAAGTCAGCACCATACAAGAGGACACTCACAAAAGCTGTCAAAATGTTCTGTCAATAGGGTAAGACACCCAGTAGTTGGACACTTTAATCACTTTGAAAACTTTTTGACATTTAAACTACTCTAATTACTGTATTATCTAATTACTGTATTCGAGTGGGCTTAAATTGCATCTCTCCAGCAGACCTCTCCTATGGCATGTCACTGGGCTCTAACACAGTGATGAATTTTTGCCATCATTTGACCCAGAGCACAACAGATCCAGTATGGACCTTAATTTGCTCCAAAGTGCGAATTAAGGTAATTATACCACCTAGAAACTTAATTTTTGTATCAAAAAATTTCTGAAGAATTTCTGAACAAGAAGGTTACTAATTTAAATAGTTTCACTTGTACAGCACCTCCTATTTTTGAATTTACTAACAAGTGACAATTCTGCCTAAACTCGGACATACAAACAGGTCATTGTAAATTGGTCATTAAAATAGTATAAAAGATTCTGTCCAAGAATAGGCAGGTGGCTGACTACTGGGTGTCTTACCCTACACAAATGTGGCAACATGTTTTCTCCAAGCATGTTGTCAACAATTCAAATAGCCTTCAAGCTGAAATGGCAACTGCACCCACGGCTGTGTCCTTCAAGTCCAGACTGGACAAGGAATGGAATGACAAGCCATGGAAATATGAGTGGGACTGTCTGTCCCACTCAACTACCAACTGATGCCAACTTCATCATAATGAGTGTCTTGCTAGGAGGCTGATGCTGCTTTGGGCTTAAAATGAATCTCTCCAGCAGACCTCTCTTATGGTGTGTCACTGGGCCCTAACACAGTGACAAAATTTTGCCATCATTGACCCAGAGCACAACAGATCCTGTATGGACCTTAATTGCTCTGAAGTGCAAATTAAGGTAATTAAGTTTGCTTGACTATTATGCCTGGTGTTGTATATTTATGTAAAATGAAAAAAATAACAATTAATGAGAAAGCAAAAATTAAATTTCAGTTTAAAAATGGAAATATAAATGATGAAAATAGTGGAACTTGACACATTCTGTTTGGCTGTAATAAAAACTCCTAGACATTGAGTTCTTGAGTCTAGAATTGAATGTATAGCATGTCTAGCTAAGTGCTGAATTTTACTTTCTGAATGGTTGTTGCCTAGACATTGAATTCTGGCTAGAGACATGGGACTCTAGCTAGACATGCTTGTGAATGCTGCTTAAGGGAATGTATTTGCAGATCTTTGAAACCTCATAAGTTGAGATTGAGCAAAGTTGTGAAGCTGAAAACAATTTTGTTATACTTCATTTAAGCAAAAGATCTATTTTGCAAGGTTTTAGTTTTATAAATCAAAGTTTTTTAAAGGTCACTGTCCTCAAGAGGGAGAAGGAGTAAAGGTAGCCTGTATACTTGAAAATACCTTCCCAGGGCATACTTTATTCTGTAGACCCACCCCTGAAAGCTTCATTTTCCTAACCTAACCCCTTTCCAAGATAGCAAAAGTTGCTAAACTAGAATTTTACCCAGATTAGTTTAGCAATATCAGCTTTCAAGCATGGGTGAACAAACCACTGGATGGAACATTTGGTTCTGTTTTCCCAAACATAGCATTAGAAGGAAACATATTAGGAAAAGAAGATAAATTTGTATTTTTCAATATAGCCTATTTTAGCTAGGATTAGTGACTACATTATTTGATGCCTTTTTATGCTCTTTCATGATTCAATAATTGCTTCTGAGGAAAATCACATTTTGAGCCTTTCAGGTTCTTTTTCAAAGTTCCTGCAAATTTATCTTAAAAATAACATTTTATGTCAGGGATTGTCCATATGCAGAATTTGGCCATGATATCTCCATTGAAAAATCTGCCATAAGAGGCTGACTCATTTTATCACATATGGATTGGTTTCTATCCTCTGTTGCCAGTGAATGTTGAGAATTCTTCTGAGAGGTCTCAAAAGTAAGAATTCTCCTCTCTTGTTTGTGGTTCAAGTGCCAGGTTTATGCTGCATAAGGCAGAACTGGTATGACATTGCTCTTAAAGAGTCACAATAAAAGTCACTCTTGAAGGTATTTGAAATGGACAACTTGTTCTAACTGTTGGTTTCCACAAGCAGTGCTTGGGGTGAGGCTGATATGGCTGTGCATTTTGTTTTATTTTCATCAAGATATAGTCTTTGTTTGAACATCAAAACATAGACTGGGAAAAAACTTACTTCACTTTTCAGTATATATCATTGCAGCCAGAACTTGGAGGGTTGTCTTTATCTCAAAATGTGATTATGTGATCTCAGAGTTTTATCACATACACTTCAAGTGCTTGAAGTGTTTATTACTGCCAGAAAAGTTTAATAATTATAGATACTTCTAATTGCTTTGTTTTATTCAAGGTAGCAATAGCCTCTTCTGATAGATTTATTTCTAGTGCAAAAACACTAATTGCCCAGGTTTAATTTCAAAAGATAGTAACTGTTTTTCTAACATAAGTTAAAACTGTCTTTTTGGGGTTTCTGTAGGGCAGTACAAAATTCTACAGACTCTTGACAGTCCAGTGGGTTAACTGCCTTCTCAAAATCAATGAATATCACATAGATCATAGATCAAATTCTGCTTTCTTCCATCATTAGCCATAAAGTATATACCATGTCTGCCCAAGAATGTTTTATACCATGTACTGTCTCTGTACCATCAAGAATTTTTATATACCATGTCTGAATCTCTGTTGCTTTTCACAGAGGTGTCTGTTAGCTGTGAGCTAATTATCTGCATTAAAATTTGTGACAGTGATTTGCTGGGTATATAAAGCATGAAGCTTCCCTGCCTGTTGTGTGGGAGGGTTGTAACCTTTTTCTAAGAAGATGCTGACAAGGGTTCTGTGTTTCTAGTCAGATAGTAATTTGGCTGTCACCCAGATTGCTGCAAATAAAGCTGTCCAGAAAGTCAAGCATTTGAGAATAGTTGCTTTTATTATATCTGTGGAAATTCAATCTTTGCCAGGTGACTTCCTAGTTTTTGAGTTTTTTTGTTGCTGCTATGATTTTTGTGGATCTGTGTTAACATCTAAGGGGAACAAAGTTTTGGCTAGAACCTCTGATGGGTTGTCTGATCATCAGCTTTTCAAAGTTGTTAGCCTAGACTTTGTTCACTGCAGACTGCTTGGCTATCAGGATGCCCATGGAGGCTTTTACTAGTCCATACGTAATAGAAGAATTCTTGCCAATTATTTCATTGGTTCGATTTCTTTATTAATCAATAAAATATTTTCATCAAATTAATGACCCATGGTGAGAATAACTTGTGTGGGCTTATACACTCAACAATAGATAAATAATACTATCTCGATACTAGAATAAAAAGATTGCTCTTCAACTCTCTGCATGGTAACAAAAAGCCATAAATAAATAAAACAAAGGTAATTTAAATGTAAATATAATTGGTGATTTTATATATGTTCTTGAGTCACCTCTCTTTGCTGCTTCTTCTGCCTGTTCTGCTTTCTGCTCAATCAAATCTCTCTTGTTATTTCTGGCACTCTTTTTCAATGCTTTATATGCAGCTCTATATTTTTTGTTTCTGAAGGTCTGGCATTTGGGACTTGTCTTTAGACAAGTGATGTTTTTACTTTTTTCCTTTTCTCTATGTAGTTCTATGTTCTGTCACACAGCCATTTGTCCTTTGGAGTTTTGTGGTAGCCAATGGTTGCTTTTGCAGCATTGTGAAAGTAGAGCTTTGTGGCTTTCTCAGGTTTGTTTGTTGTCAGCATCATCTGGTAAAGACAGGGCTTCAAATTTGCTCTGCATCTTCAAGGCTTGCTTGAATTCTGTCACCTGCAGTTTCTTTGAGTCAAAGATTGGGTTTGAGGGAGTCTTTTTGGGACTTTTGTGTCTTTTTAATTTGAGGCCAACTTTTGCTGCCATCAGGTTGTGTTCTGATCCAATGTCAGCTCCTCTGTAGCCCCTTATATTAAGTAGGCTTGATCTCCACCTTTTGCTCCAGAGACAATGGTCAATCTGATTTTGGGTAAGGCCATTGAGGATGTCCATGAGTATTTGTTTACATCCTGGCAGGCAAATACAATCCCTCCTATTAGAAGGTCATCAACAAGTGGGAAGTCTATCAGTAGTTCCCCATTTTTGTTTTGCTAGCCTAGGCTATGCTCACCAAGGACTTGTGGAGAAAATGATATGTCATTTCCTACTTTTACATTGAAGTCTCCTAGAAAACTTGCTGTGGCATGTCTTTGGCTATGGAGTTGAGTGTTCTGTAGAATTTGTGTTTTGATTCATCAGGAGTGTCAATGGTAGCTGTTTAGCATACTACTGCTGTCAGTTTTGCATGAGCACCCATGAGTTGAGCTTTCAGGATTCTAGGTGATATTGGTGTTCACTGTGGTAGAGCTTGAGAGGTTTGATTTGTCAGTAGCAGCAGTTTGTTCTGCTGAGGGTAGTCCCTCAATATCTAGGGTGCTGGTTGCAACCCCATAGCCCAACCCTCTTCATTTAACAGACTTGGGACTCTGCAGGGCATGGTTCCTTTCATGGTTGAAATTCCTTCCTTATGTATCTTCCAGAAGCAATTATTACCTTACCTTAAATCACAGCTTGGAGCAAAGTTAAGGATATTCATGTTGAATTATTGAATCATGGAAAAGTATATAAAAGGCATCAAGTGTTGTATTCATATTGTCCTAGCTAAATTATGTTGAAAACTGCAAATTTACTGAAAACAATTCTTACCACTTAGTAGGCTATACAGAAAAATTGTAGTTAATACATAGGGCTATTCAGGGTTTTTCTGCAGCAAAGGTTTCATTACTGGGCTACAAATTAGGTAAAGACACCACTTGATGTCTTTTTTTATGCCCTTTCCTGGGAAATTCAGTTTTAAGCCCTTTATTTATGATTAATTAAAAAAAACTTTTTCCACAAAGCAAGTTTTTCAAAGAAAAGTAAAGAACTCCATTAAACCAAAAATGAGCAAAAATAAAATCAAATAATCTACCAACCATGAAACTACCACAAATCAGCATCAATAAATAAATGAAACCCAAAATGAACAGAAATTACAATAAATAACTGAGTCAAATTCAAAATGAGCAGAAACTAACATGAGTAGGGCTCAAAGCCCCTATGCCTTCCCAAGGTCAGAACATAATTTGCATTTTACTAAGAAATATGAATGGTTTTACTTTTATAACTTTAGTAAATCAAATAATATGAACATTTTGATTACTAAATATCAGTATATGTATCTTAAACTGACAATGCACATTCATTTGTATTTTTTTCAGTAAAGTGCAAATTATGTTCAGTAAAGTGGGAATTAGCATTAACACAGTGTATTTTGATTTAATCTTAAGGCAACATTTAGTTTTTAAACATAATGGGAAAATGGGAGGGTGGGCATAGTAGGGGGACTAGTTGCCCTCCAATCACTTTTGACTATTAAAAAGGGCACTAGCCCTTTCAACTTCCAATAGAATGAACCCTTTTTGAGTTTCTACAACAACACTTTCTATAGACACCTTATATGCCCCAGGGCATAACTTACAACCCTTGCCCTGAGGGCTGTGAGGGGGTTGTCATCCTCAAAGACCTAACTTCAAGAACTTTCAACTACATTAAACAAAATGCCTATGTCAAAATTTTGATTGGATGTGTTTGGGGAAATGGTGGGCATGAGAGGGGTCTTAGTTGCTTTCCAATTACTTTCAACTATTAAAAAAAATGCACTAGCCCTTTCAACAAAAACCTTATATGCACCCAAGGCATAACTTACAACCCTTGTCCTGAGGGCTGGGTTGTCATCCTCAAAGACCTAATTTCCAGAACTTTCAACTATGTTGAAGAAAATTGCTATCTCAAAATTGTGATTGGATGTGTTTGGGGAAATGGTGGGCATGAAAGGGGAGTTAGTTGCCCTCCAATCACTTTTGACTATTGAAAAGGGCACTAGCTCTTTCAATTTCCAATCAAATGAGCCCTTTTTGAAGTTTCTACAACAGTGCTTTCTATAAAAACCTTATATGCCCCAGGGCATAACTTACAACCCTTGCCCTGAGGGCTGTGAGAGGGTTGTCATCCTCAAAGACATAAATGTTGAACAAAATGGTTTTCTCAAAGTTTTGATTGGATGTGTTTGGGGAAATGGTGGGCATGAAAGGGGAGTTAGTTGCCCTCCAATCACTTTTGACTACTAAAAAGGGCACTAGCCATTTCAATTTCCAATTGAATGATTCCTTTTGTATTTTTCTATGACAATGCTTTCTATAAGAAAAAAACCTTATTTGCCTCCAGGGTATATCTTACAACTATTACTCTGAGGGCTCTGGGGGGAGTGTCATCCTCAAAAACATATTTTCTGGACTTTTTAACTATGTCAAACAAAATGTCTGTCTCAAAATTTTGATTGGATATGTTTGGGAAAATGGTGGGTGTGAGAGGGGTGTTAGTTATCCTCCAATCACTTTTGACTATTAAAAAGGGCACAAGCCCTTCTAATTTCCAATCCAATGAGCCCTTTTGGAAGTTTCTACAACACTATCTATATAAACCTTATGTGCCCCCAGGGCATAACTTACGACCCTTGCCCCAAGGGCTCTGAGGGGGTTCATTCATCCTCAAAGATCTAATTTCTAAAACTTCTAACTACATTGGACAAAATGGCTATCTAAAAATTTTGATTGGATGTTTTTGGAGAAAAGGTGGGCATGAGGGGGGACAAAGCTTTCAATAAAGACCTTATATGCCCCCAGGGCATAACTTATCACCCTTACCCTGTCTATCACCCTTTCTATGACAAAGCTTTCAATAAAGACTTATATGCCCCCATAGTACAGGAAAATGAGCTCCAAAAAGAGGTTGACCCGAAACAAATTGCAACAGAAATGATTTTTACATCATCTTGTAGAGAAAAAAAAAACTGAACACATATTCATTTTCGCATATTCTGAGTCGACGCAAAATAACCGTTTTTTGGCTTTTAAGGCTATTTTTTTCCGTTATTCGAATAAAAATCGCAATTTTCGTGGACATCGGTTTTTCTTGAACTGAAGTATGATTCTAATCCAAAATAACATGGCGACACCGAAAACGAAGTCGGATTTAGCGTAAGAAGCACCATACAAAAAGTAACTGCATTTTTTCGACTTTTTTCGCCTAAAAAATACAATTTTCGTTGTAGCCCGATTTTCTTGAATGAAAGTGTGGTTCTCGCGAGCTGAACGTAGAATCGCGAGCTGAGACCGAAAATAGAATCAAATAGGTTGTTCACTGAACCAGAAAAAAAAAATCGTAATCATTAATGAATGATCTACACTTTTTTAGAAAATAATTAGGGAAAGTGAATTACAAACCGAACTGGTTTTCAGTGGTCAGTATCGTAAATCACACTTAAAACCCTCTTCGTATACTATTTAGGGTCAACCCATTGTGTCTAATCTTCACAGTCTATTAAATAGAATCAATCTTATCAAAAATACAAAATAGAGAATCAGATTCCAACTAGTTTCACAACTTCTTCATCTGGAATGGATTAACGACTAGGGTTCTAGGTTCTCTTCATGATTGTTGCTGTCGATTTTTAGGGAGTTGGAACACATTGTTCCCTTGCAGGATCTGCATGCTGAAATACAAACTAAGCCGTTTTTAAAGCAGCTACACCTCGCTGAACTACACTGTACACGACAGGAGCAGTTCACGATCTTTAGGAGCATACGCGGGGGTGGTGGGAGGTCAGTTGTTAATGGGTACAAGAAGTCATCTTTATTCTTCCGTCCCCATTCCTCGGCTTTCAGTTCCGGATCAGGCTCCCCGGTCCATACCTGAACTTGATAAAAAACTCTATAGCTATGAAACTTGGTTGCATCAAAAGTTGGTGGCAGATGTTCTGGGTGAACAAAAGAGTTTGCCGTTGTCACTTTCTTTTCAAAAACTTCTATGCGGAGTTTGTTCAAGTTCCCTCCTTTCGACGAACCGTATATGATCAGCAGGGCCTCTTCACCAGCGGTCTTGATTTCCTCCTTCGAAGCAGACTTCTGCATGAACACTGCAGCTGATGTTCGGAAATCATTGTCTTCTATCAGCCGCTTCAGTGCAAGACCTTTTCCCACACCGTGGATTCGCGAAGTAGAGTCACAGCCTAACAGGGCGTGAGCAAAAAGGATCAGATGACAAGTATCTTGTCTCAGCTTCTCTTTCAGGGTGTGTATGTCCCATATTCGGGGAGCTTTATTCAACTTTGGCTCAGGTGCGAAGAATAGTTTCTTGCTCGACAAGTCAGTGGTAGCATAAGAGAACCAATAGATCGGTATCGTCCCCAACTACGGTAGTGTCGTTTTACCGTGAAGAGGCAACAGCAGCTTCCACAATCGGGACATCTGCGTCACCTGATACCTGGGAGACCGAGACACCCTTTGCACGGAGATGATCAGCCAAAGCGCAGATAAACCTGGCTTTGTTTTTCTTGCAAGATAAGAACTCTTCTTTCTTCACCTTGAGCTGCATATCTGCTGTGAAGAAGATCTCACGGCCAACTGTACGACTCCTCTACGAGTGAGCCATATCTTTTATGGAAGCCCCACCATCGTAGCCGTCGAAAACGATAGTGGCAGAAGGGTACTTTCCTGTCACGTAAGTTGCATAATGGTCTAGAATCTCCAGGTATCTTTCATTTTTTGTCCACGGTATCCTGTACAGCAGAGCTCCTCCGTCTAGGATATATCGAGTGCCTTCGGGGAGGGGAAATGAATGCTTCTCAAGGTTGCACTCCTGGGTTATGGCCTTCGCAAGTTCTGGTTTGTTCGCAGTCCGGAGCATGCAGGAGCTGTCAAAAAGTGACGCTGGGTAGGAACACAGTTCGTGTTGAAAGTAATCAGTTTCCGTAAGATTGATCCTTTTCGCGATCATGATAAACCTCTGAAAAAGAAGAGTCGGGTCTAGTCGTTTGCAGTCTCCGCTTGGACTTTGCTTGGTGGTCATCTGGATTGCCTGTTGTTTTCGTCGAAACACAAAGTCAGAGACCAGCTGTCCAGACATGGCGTCAATGACTTTTAGGCCAACATCTTTGGCAGAATCAACGTTGGCAGACGGATAGGCAGTTAGACCATTTGCTATGCTGGGGTCCAAGAGCTTCGGTTAAAAAATTAGCGAACTTAGTTCGCCCGAAGGAGAAGTTTTTGACCACTGTATCTCTGAACATTTTCCAAATACATCTGCTATTCCGTCTGCGGATTTCCCAGAATAGTCAGACTCAATCAAATATTTTACTCAATCAATAATAATTGAGCCGAGGAGTGAACGAAAAAAGAAAAATATAGGGAAGGGGGAAGAGGTTCCCAACAGGAAGGATACGGAGCTTTAAACCAAAGCAAGAAAAGGGACTTTAGGGACCTTTATCAATTTAAGGGACCAATAGGGACCTTCACTTGATTTTAGGGACTTTGTGGCAGCCCTGTGTACCTAATCCGTTAATCGTTTGGTCCCTCACAGCTCTGAAGAATACCACAGGCTCATAATACAAGTTAACCTGTTGTGATGATGAGGTCACCTGTTGGTACAATGTGTATTTCAGGGGACGATTGTCTTCTCAATAGATGTCATAGTAAAACAAAAAGCTTGAACTGACATGAAACATCAAAGAATTTGACGCAAAGCAGTAAAGTACAATAATTTATCCTTTAAACTTTTAAAATATTCAGTTCCGAACCACCATTATAAAAACCGACTTCTTACCTGCGCTAATCATTCATCAGAACACTAGCAGATTCACCGGAAAGTATTACTCGACTGTTAGATGGCGGAATTTCGAATAAAATTTTTTCTTGGGGTAGATGGCGAATTTAAATAAAGGTTATGACTGTCACTAACCGGAACTAGTTTTCCACTCGACTTTCTGGCATTACTTGAGGTCTTCGTCTAATTGATTTCTCAGTCAAATCTTGGGAATAAACTTTGAAATCTTTAAAAAACTGAGTGATGAATGTGACGATTTTCATTTTTATTGCATTACGTACCCTTCGAAGTGTCTTATACTAGTGCCTAGTTCAGGTATTTTTACGAACAACCGATCATTTGTTGAATAACAAGTGCCGATTGATTGTCTTTACAAAAATTACCGCAACGCATATTGATGATAGTGAAACTTTTTTGTTTTGCACCATACACCCAATCTGACTTCATTTTCTGTCTCAGCTTGTCATTCTGCATCAGAATCATACTTCATTTCAAGAAAAACGATCGGATACTAAAATTATATTTTTTTTCGGAAAACGTAAAAAAATCGCATTAAAAGCCAAAAAACGGTTATTTTGCGTCGACTCAGAATATGCGAAAATGGATATGTTGTTCAGTTTTTTTTTCTCTACAAGATGGTGTAAGAATCATTTCTGTTGCAATTTGTTTCGGGTCAAACCTCCATTTGCCTGTACTACCAGGGCATAACTTATCACCCTTACCCTGAGGGCTGTGGGGGGCATTTCATCCTCAAAGATATAATTTCTGGACCTTTCAACTACTTTGAACAAATGGCTATCTCAAAATTTTGATTGGATGTGTTTGGGGAAATGGTGGGCATGGAAGGGGTGTTAGTTGCCTTCCAATCACTTTCAACAGTTAAAAAGGGCACCAGCCATTTCAATTTCCAATCAAATGAGCCCTTTTTGAAGTTTCTGCAAAAATGCTTTACATAAAAACCTTATATGCCCCCAGGGCATAACTTACAACCCTTGCCCTGAGGGCTTGGGGGGGGGGGGGTTGTCATCCTGAAAGACCTAATTTCCAGAACTTTCAGCTACATTGAACAAAATGGCTATCTCAAAATTTTGATTGAATGTGTTTGGGGAAAAGGTGGGCATGAGAGGGGGGTTAGTTGCCCTCCAATCACTTTTGACTATTAAAAAGGGCACTAGCCCTTTCAATTTCCAATCGAATGAGTCTTCTTTGAGGTTTCTGTGACAACACTTTCTATAAAAAACCTTATATGCCCCCAGGGCATAACTTACAACCCTTGCCCTGAGGGCTGTGGGGGAGTGTCCTCCTCAAAAACATAATTTATATCTGGAAGTCAACTACACTGAACATAATGGCTATCTCAAAATTTTGATTGGATGTTTTTGGGGAAAAGGTGGGCATGAGGGGGGACAAAGCTTTCAATAAAGACCTTATATGCCCCCAGGGCATAACTTATCACCCTTACCCTGTCTATCACCCTTTCTATGACAAAGCTTTCCATAAAGACTTATATGCCCCCAGGGCATAACTTATCACCCTTACCCTGAGGGCTGTGGGGGGCATTTCATCCTCAAAGATATAATTTCTGGACCTTTCAACTACTTTGAACAAAATGGCTATCTCAAAATTTTGATTTGATGTGTTTGGGGAAATGGTGGGCGTGGAAGGGGTGTTAGTTGCCTTCCAATCACTTTCAACAGTTAAAAAGGGCACCAGCCATTTCAATTTCCAATCAAATGAGCCCTTTTTGAAGTTTCTGCAAAAATGCTTTACATAAAATCTTATATGCCCCCAGGGCATAACTTACAACCCTTGCCCTGAGGGCTTGGGGGGGGGGTTGTCATCCTGAAAGACCTAATTTCCAGAACTTTCGACTACATTGAACAAAATGGCTATCTCAAAATTTTGATTGAATGTGTTTGGGGAAAAGGTGGGCATGAGAGGGGGGTTAGTTGCCCTCCAATCACTTTTGACTATTAAAAAGGGCACTAGCCCTTGGAATTTCCAATCAAATGAGTCTTCTTTGAGGTTTCTGTGACAACACTTTCTATAAAAACCTTATATGCCACCAGGGCATAACTTACAACCCTTGCCCTGAGGGCTGTGGGGGAGTGTCCTCCTCAAAAACATAATTTCTATCTGGAAGTCAACTACACTGAACATAATGGCTATCTCAAAATTTTGATTGGATGTGTTTGGGGAAATGGTGGGCCTGGAAGGGGTGTTAGTTGCCTTCCAATCACTTTTGACTATTAAAAAGGGCACAAGCCACTCCAATTTCGAATCGAATGAGTCCTTTTCGAAGTTTCTACAACAGCTCCTTTGATACAAAGTGACCTGGTCTACAGGAAAAAAAATACAATGTTCCAACATTGTTCTTTACTTAGGCAACGCGATTGTGCTGCCTATGATACCTTCAAAATGCTCAAAAATAATACCCTTTTCTCCTATTTTTAGCTATAGAATAGGGTCAAAAACAACAATTCTTACTTCATAATATGCAGAATGATTGTAGCTAAGACATCCTGACTGCAGCTCCACTATATGTCCCCCCCCTAATGTTCTTGATTTTGTTACAGTTCATTGAGTTTATGGGTTCACAGGTTAAAACAAGTTTGATGCATGGCAAAATGCAGCCTTTAATAGGACAAAACAGCTTTAATGTTGTTGATAAAAAAAAAATAGTGAGCAATTAGGTGGTTCAGGACCAGTTATTGAAATTGATAAATTGAAGTAGGCTACAATTGAGGAAGACTTACTGAACAATGGTGGGTTTGGGGGTTATAGAAAGAGAATCTTGTTGCTTTTTTGTTGTTACTATATTGGAACACTCAAAATTACATTTGTTCTGGCACTACTGTAATATTAAATTGTTAGAGGAAGTATTGAGTATAATTATATATTCAATTTTATAATATAAAATATAAATATTTTATAATATATAATCAATTTTATTGAATAAAATTGAACTATTTTTATGATATTTTTTTATGACTTCGAAATGCGAATTTGGCCCTTCTGGGCTTGTGATAGTAATTTGTTTGAAATAAATATCTTATCTTATACTCAAGGATATAGACATCAGACAGTGAAATATTCAATAAATGTTGTGAATCTGGACACCACTGCTCGCGCTCATGATCTATGAGGGTAAATTTATAAAGGTAGGCCTATTTAAAGATATGGTAGAATAGATTTCTATATGGCAGGACATTTGTTTTACTGGAAACAAAAACAAATCAATTAAATCAACACAGTTTCACCATTTTTTAATCACAGCATGATTGTATTAGCCTAAAATTAATGAGCCTGTTCAAATTACATTGGTCATGATGCATCATGATTCACCAGGAATCATCCAAGATGCAAATTAACCATCTTCAATCATCACAAGTATTCATATTTAATCCTACAATACATAATATTTCAACTAATCAGCCCATTTGTATTGATTCAATCATAGGATATTATGATGGGCCAGTCACCACACAAACATCAAGTAAGGTAATTCATTATCTATTGCTTGTTATAACCATTTACTTGAAGAACTTGCTGTTGTAATGCTAAAATAAGTTAAAATGTGCTAAGAAAGACTGCTATAGATAGCATTTTGTTTCAAAGAAAATTGTTGGTAATTCTCAAAATGCCATTACTATTGCTTGACTAAGTGTTACAAGAATGTTATAGATAGCATCTTGTTTCAAAGAAATTCTTGGGAATTCTTAAAATATCACTCATTTTTACCTCAGTTTTTTTTCAAATCCAAAGGCATGCAATTTCACAAATAAAGGAAATTGACAAAATTGTAAAAAAAAGTGGATTAGAAGTGAATATGTGCTAACTACTTTTATTTTACATATTGTGAAGTCACTGTTGTATATTTTTACAAAAATTTATGGTATTTATCTGTTATAGCTCCTATTGTAAATTCTTCATCTAAGTAGAACCTGTTTCTCTGACTAATCCTAATGAAATATAACAAAATGTGATGAAAAAAATAATACTCTAGAAGCAAATTTGGGCTATATATTAGCACATTGGGGGGGGGGGGGGGTAAAGTATAGTGGGTCTGCATGCAAAATGTGTTAGGTACAATTATTCTGCATATTATGAAGTAAGAATTGTTTTCTAACTTCACACTGTCCAAAGAACAATTTTCCAGGGGCAACTGCTTCTAAAAGTTTACAAGATTTTTTAAAACAAGTCTTTCTAGAATTGGTCAGGAGCCATCTTGATAACTATAAAAGATATACCAACTTAGGCATCCACTGTGTCTCATGCCTTTCTGATAAAAAAATCTTTGTCTGTTGAAACTCTAAAAAAATCTTAATCTAGTTATTATATTTTCTATCTCCAACATAATAAATTTTGTTATTTGTAATACCAACTAGATCCTCCTATAGTTAAAATATTTATATTAATCACCTTTTAATTAAGAGACAGAGTTTAATACTAGGGTATATGTTTGGAAATAAAAGAAGAGTTTACACATTTAGCTTGCAATTGGACAGCAAAGAATAGTTTAGTGACTATGCATTATACATGCAGAATTGGGAGATGTAAACTGCTAACTAAGTTGGAAAGTGTTCAAGTCGCCTATAGTATTTTAGAATTGTTCTTGGTATGTTTATATTTGTTAATAATTTGGTAATCCTGGGGGACCATGGCTTATAAGAAGTAGAAGAGTGGTATCTGTGATTAGGTTTATGGAAAAGCTCCTGAAGATGCCTAGGTTCCATCTTGTGAGTAGTGTATTTAGATGCCCTTTGAGAGAATAAGAATGACTTGTGGTCAGGTGTACTAGAGAGATTACAGTATGATTGTGGTCTAAGTGGGCTGTGTACCAAAGGTATGGGTACAGACGTGGATGTTAGCATGGTAGCAGAAAGAGTGAAAGAAAGGTTACAGGACCAGGAGACACAAATGTGGCATAAGGAGGTGGCAAAGACCTTGTCACTAGATGTGTATGGATAGGTCAAAGATATGGGGGAGGGGAGACATTTATTTTTGGTATGAGACCCAATGGGTTGCCACTTGGGGAAACAAGGAAATATGCAAATTGGCCCTTACTTTTGCCCAATGTGTGGGGGTATTGGAAGAAAAACATTTGTATTTTGTAGGGTATTGGAAAGAATTGGCAGATTTGAGGAAAGATTTTGTTAATGTTTTATTGATTACAATAATTGGATAAAAGTATCCGGAAAGAAAATGATTTTTGGGTTAATTTGTAAGCAGGGGTAATTTTTGAGAATAGGACTGAGCCATAGAGGTCTTTTTTGTTTGTTTATTTTGGTTTGCGTGTTCATATTTATGCGTTAGACATTAATTGACTTCACTTGTTGGTTGGTGTCTTGTTCCTCTTGTCAGGGCCCTTGTTGGTTTTTGTACAAATGAATTATTATTATTGTTATTATGGTGGTAGTGATAAAGCTGACCCATTGATTTAGTCATTTTATAGCTTCTTCTTCCTTGGAAAAACAGCACTTGGGGTCTAAGGTTAGTCTCCTTTTGGCTTCATACAGAACTTGTTATTCTTCTTCTTTTTCAGCAAATGTGGGCTTTTCAGTTAAGACTATTCAGCCTCCTTTTGACTCACTCTGTGAGTTGAAATGAGCTACTGCAAGTTGCTCCTTATATATCTTGAATCTGATTAGATATCTTGCAGTAGAGCTTTTGATTGTAGGAGTTTAAATATCAGAAGATATACATTGAGTTCTGTGCTCTGTGTGCTCATTAGATCACCTGAAGAATGACACTAATGTATGGAAACCACAACAGAGGAGGGGGATTCTGGAATTCTGGTGGGAAATTAAATTGTTTGAGACTCATTCTAAGATGACATTCCTAGCTTGATAGGAAATGGTAAATCCAACAAAAATGATTAAAATTATTAGTTCCTGTATGTCAACTTTCACAACCGTTTTAATTAAGAGGAGGTACTCGACTACATAAAATCAAGTTTTAACTTTATTTTCGAATTTCCCACCATTTATTTCATATGAAACGACCAAACAATCCAGCAACCTTTTAATTTTGGGTTTTGACCCCCTCCCTGTTCTCTTAGGGTAAAAATGGGCGTTAAGGTAAAGAAAAATGAAAACCTGACTTTAGATTTGGAGTAAGCATGCTTGATTTAGTAAGAAACGACTAAAACTCCTAAATATTTATAAACAAAAAAATTAATCTCCCCCTCATTTTTCTCCTTCAAGGGCAAATTTTGGACAGTTGTACAAGTGGGGTTTGGGTAGATTTTTTCCATCAAAATGCTCAGCTGATTTTTCTGAGCATTTTGGCGTAAAAGAAAATTCTGTTACAATTTCCCTGAAGTTTGACCATTTTTTTCTGGTAGTTTACATTTTTTTGCATTTTTGAAGTAAGAATTTTGAATTTTTTCGTCCAGTAGGCAATTACATTCAAAAGCGCGTATTGGAAGCTAAAACTAATTGTTTGCTTATTTGTTTGCAGTCGTTCTTTGAAAATATGCAACTGCGGTCCGCGTTAGGAGTGAACCGCTTAAAGGTGGAAACTAGATTTAGGTTATTCGAGTGACATTCCAGGAGATAAATAGAAACAAAATTAAAGCAAGGAAGGTCTTGGAAGGAAGGTTTGAAATATGTAAATTTTTTGAATGAATCCCAATTTTTTAGCTTTCGTTGAATTAGTTTTCGAAACTAATCGATCAGACTAAACTTTACAGTGTAACTAAATTAAATTAGCTTTTAAGTTTCGTTGATGAACTGACCAAATAAACTATGTTTATTTGGTTTTAGCTTTGGTGGTTTGGCGGTTTTAGCGTTGTCGTAGAAACTTAAAAAAGGCTCTTTCACTCACGCCCACCATTTCCCCAAAACCCTGCAATCAAAATTTTGAGATATCCATTTTTTTTAATGTAGTACAAAGTTTTAGAAATTAGGTCTTTGAGGATGAAACAACTAAAAAAGGAAATGATTAAAAATGGCTATGAGAGACATTAACGCCTAAAACGAGCAGAGATAAAAATGAGCCATCGCAAAGACAAATAGAAATTAACATAATGAGAGCATCAACATTTTAGCTTTGGTGCTAATAGATTTTTAGATAGGAATGTTTTCACAAACCTCAGGCAATTGGCAAGAATGAATTGAAGGAAAAAATTGAACCTTACATGCTTAAAGATCTTTTCTCCACTATTTTATATTTTCTGAAGTGACATTATTTTACAATAAGAACCAATGGTATTAGCCAAGAACTTGGGCTATTTAGAAGGAGATATGTTAAGAAATTAATTCTCACACTTTATAATCTGCAAAAACAATTGTTTTTAATGCATTTTCAAGGCAATTCTTCTATACTTTACCCCCTCCCCCTCCTTTGTGTGGATATATATAGCCCAAAATATATTTCTTGTGTATTTATCTGTTTCTTGATTTTGTCATCATTGATTCAATTTATGGGTACACAGTGGCAACAAGAGTGAGACATTACAAAATGCATGGGACATTAGGGGGCTGGGGGCAAAGTATTATTCAAGTTGAAGCTTTTCCCCAAAAATTTAGTTTGTTCAAAAGTCTAGTTAGTCTAAGGCTTAAAGCTGTTTCCCCAAAGTTTATTTAGTTTGTCTAACCTTGACCGATTTTCAACTATGTTATGATACCAGCTTCAGAAAATTAACCAAGTCATGCTTGAATATTTTAAGAAGCAGTTTACTTAATCAAACAATTAGCATATGATGAAAAATATACCACATGATAGAATACTACAGTCCTTGACTGTGAAAAAAAAGGAAGAAAAACAAACAAAAGCACATAGGAAATTGGGAAATTCAAAAACAAAAAGATAATTTGCATTATCTACACATTAAATATAACCTTATTTATTATTTCTTGATGGGTTAGTTTTGCCACACAGCCTTGAAAAACCGTGTACAACATTTTGTGTCTCATGGATTTCCCGGCATTATTTGAAAAACGATTAGAAATTAAATAAAAAAAAAGAAGTTTTTTCAACTGAAAGTAAGGAGCAACATTAATACTTAAAACGAACAGAAATTATTTCGTATATGAAAGGGGCCGCCCCCTCCTCAACACCTCGCTCTTTACGCTAAGTTTTTTATGACTTTAAAAAGTAGAGTTGTTACAAAGAGTCAAACTTTATTGTAAAGAGCGAGGTGTCAAGGAGCGGGCAGCTCCCCTCATATATAGACTAATTTCTGTTCGTTTTAAATATTAATGTCGCTCCTTACTTCGATTGACAAAAATTGTTTTTTAATAGGCTAAAAAATTGTCCCTGCTGGAACAGTATGCAACTATGACCTAGATCAGTGGTTCTCAAACATATTTAGATACTGTACCCCTTTTTACCCACAAAACATTTTAGGTACCCCTACTCAGTTACCAATACTAAGTCAACTATGGCTAAAATATAAATAAATTGCCAGTCTAGAGTTAAAGGTTTGTTTTATTTGTTGTTGGCCTGCCGCGTGCCCCCTAAAAAATTTTGTGTACCTCCAAGGGGTAAGCGTACCACAGCTTGAGAATCACTGACCTAGATCATTAACCATTACAAAAAATGAGATGTTGATAATATTACTCATTTAAAAGCTGTGTTATCATCCTTGTTTTTATAAAGAAAAACGACAATTGGCATATTTTGTCTTGTTAGGAATTACGTCTGAAATGCTAAATAGCTTTTAAATGCTCCTTTTTTACTCTTCTCCCTAAAGGTAAGAGCTTTGAAAATACAGTCATAGATCCTTCAACATCAGTAGGAATCCTGGAAAACTAAATTTTTTGTGAAAGAAAGAAAACAAGAACACAATATAAAAGAGGTGATTTAAATTTTGCATCCATTTATAGGTATACTATCAAATATTAAGTTTCGGGATGATAGTTTCGTCTGCCTTAATGATCTGGAAAGGATTGATGGTAGTGACTGGCAGTGAAAGCCCAATTGTTGTAGTTTTAAGGTAAGTGATTTAGACAGTAGAAACTGTGCATAGCTATTCTATG
>CM051269.1:62340077-62357577 GCA_027921565.1 Artemia sinica | reverse complement strand
ATCCGTGTCAAAAAAAACACAAAATCCCACATTTTTGCAGGTAGGAACTTGACACTTCTAGTGTAGAGTTCTCTGATACGCTGAATCTGATGGTATGATTTTCATTAAGGTTCTATGACTTTTAGGGGGTGTTTTTTCCTTTTTACAAAAAGAAGGCAAATTTTCTCAGGCACGTAACCTTTGATTGGTATAACTAAACTTGATGAAACTTATAAATTTGAAATCAGCATAAAAATCAGATTCTTTTGATGTATCTATTGGTATTAAAATTCTGTTTTTAAAGTTTCGGCTATTATTGAGCCGGGTCACTCATTACTTACAGTTCGTTACCGCGAAGTGTTTGATTCATAATTCCAAATTTTTCAAGACGGGAATTTCGGTGCTGCTTAGAAATAAACAACATAAACTTTGCGTATCTAAAATAGCACTTATTAATTTTATCTATGTCACTCTCGGTAAGCAGACATTACGGAAATGACGTAATCGGCTACCAGTTTAGTTGTAAAAATATGTAAATTAAAAAGTGCACCTAAAATTGGACTAGGACTGCCAAGAAAAATAAAACTTATATAACATACAATAATTAGTTAAAAAAAATAACATTGTGTCAATATTCTTCAGGTCAGGCAAATCATACAAATTGAAAAGTAAGAAGAAAAATTCAGGTTCAGGTTCGGTTCTTATTGCATAGAGAGGCTTCCAGTTGGAAAAGTTGTGGAGTGTTTTTAATTGTCTTCTTCCAGGATGGTATTGAATGAATTACCTTTGCTTTGGCATACTCAGCAACTTCTTATCGCTTGAATCAATCCTGGAGAATTTACAAAGTTAAAACGTGCCGATCGTGGACCAGTCTCTTATATCTTATATCAGACCAAATATTAATACTGACTATCGAAACGTAAATATCGATATGGCAAACAATGTCTGGAACTTTCTCTTTATTTTTAGCTTTTTCAGCCATCTACCAGTGAACATTCAACAGAAAAATTCCAACATGCAAACAGTTCTCGTTAATATCTAGTGCAAATTTGAAGTTCTATAGGGGGAGGTGTAGCTGCCCCGCCCTATCCCCCTTCGCCACGCCCATATATATATATATATATATATATATATATATATATATATATATATATATATATATATATATATATATATATATATATATATATATATATATTATATATATATATATATATATATATATATATATATATATATATATATATATATATATATATATATATATATATATATATTATATATATATATATATATATATATATATATTATATATATATATATATATATATATATATATATATATTATATATATATATATATATATATATATATATATATATATATATATATATATATATATATATATATATATATATATATATCTATATATATATATATATATATATATATATATATATATATATATATATATATATATATATATTTTCTCAAACTTCTGACCTATGTAAATCGTTTTTTTAGGTCAGAATATACAAGGATGCCAATTTTCCCGAAAAAATTCGGAGCCGTTTCTTGAGAAAAACACAAACATAAAAAACAAATATACAATTAATGCGTGTTTATAAAGATACTATATATGTATATAAATATATATGTTTCAAATTTAAAACAAATAAGTATAGTTGAAAAAAAATTAAAATGTGTTTTGTTTCGCAGGTTGTTGGCTCCAATTCAGTATTTTGGGCAAGTAGGACGAATTATTCCCTTGAGACGGGTTTTGAAGAAACTCCCTCTCTAACTTTTTCTGGTAGTGAAGAAGCTGGAATAGCAATGCTTGATAATGTAGTTCTTACAGAAGAGTCCATTTTCCAATTTGAGGTATCTTTAGCTTTATTAGTTTTCACTGGGGAAGTTTCTTTTTTACCTAAATCGCCTATAAATAAGCCATTCACAAGGCTATCAGTGTCCATAAATAATAATTCGCAAAGTATCGCTGTTGTTCTATGTGCTTTGTCTTTACGTAGCCAACATTAATTGTCATTCACAAAAAGTAATACTGTGCAGTTGCTCTAGATGGCGATAAAGATGCTCTAGATGGCATAAAGTTTACGATTATATTTGAGTTTACATTTAGTTTGTATTAAGTGGATGCATCCAGTGACAGAGAATTTACACACATCGCTGTAGAAACCGATGTATTTGAAGCAAAAGAAATAAAAGACATACTATGAGAAAACCACACCGTAATGACAGAATAGAGCTCATTGATATAAAGTACTTACTTTTCAAGAACGTTAGACTATTTCATTTAACCCAAAAGTGAGATTTTCTTGGGCAAATGAGTCAGTTAGGAAAATGTGGAAGCTAAGAACCAGGATGAGCACATATGAAAATGCCACAAGTGTTCGTCTGGGGTGAGATGACGTCATAAAGAAAGATTTACAGGAAATGGGAACTTCGTGGGAGGGTGTAAAAAGGGAGGTTTTGAATAGATTGTGATGAAGGAGGGGCGTGCGTAGCTGTGTTGGCCTCAGGCGGCTTGGTGCTGCGGTGAGTTGTTAGTAGTAGTAGTAGTAGTAGTAGACAACTCTGAGTGACTTCAGAGAAAATATTTTCATTGTTTAAGACTATGTCTTAGTCGACTATTCCTAGTCATAAACGTCCTAGGCGATATGTCCTCGACGACATTGTTATAACTATGTCCTAGTCATAATTTTTTAGTTTTTGTGCTAAGAGCATCCAGAATGATCCTGAAGTGAAGTGAAAGCGTAATATCGTCAAAACCCTCGGGGGGGGGGGGGGTAAATTTGGAGTGAATTTTATCAAATCTAGGGAAAATGATAGTTAAAATTGAAAAATGAGCCATATAGTACCATAAACGTCAAGATATACTTAAAAAAACTGACTTGTTTCGGGTCGTTGATAGGTTTTTGCATTCTTATACAATTTAAACAATAAACCATTTTTACTGTTGTCTTATTTCTGAAAACTTTGCAACAGAGACTATAGAAATTACATTATCTAAAAACTGTAGTTTATCATATAATCTTATATCAGAAGACAAAACTTAAACTTGCGGACCTCGGGTAAAACTTTTTAATAAACTAGTAAAAAAAAACATGCGTACCAATGAAATTTTAAATCTAAATGTAGTGTTTCTGTCATCATTTTAATTTTTTGGAATCGAGTTTTTTCTGTTTTTCCCTTTTCTTCTTTACTTACAGACTGTTTTTTGTTCCCTAAATTTTACTTTTCTGTGTGTTTTGATTGAAAAGTATATTTTTTCTCCTCATGGTGGGCTTTTTGAAAGCCTATATATTCAGACTGTTATTAGCGAAAAAATTTTTTGCACTATTTTGTTACTGTCTTAATTAAAAGTTTTCTGGATACGGAATATTTTTATTTCAATTTAAATCCAGAAATCCACTATTGATATCCTTTTAAAAAATGTATTAAAACAGGGAAACGGAAAAACTTCTTGGAAAAGTTTTGTGATTTGAAAATTACGTTTTTTTTACTGGCTTAAAATTTCACATAGCAGAACCAATTGTGTAAAATTTACCTTCTTTTCACTTGAAGCAGAGGGGAACCAACCAGGATCTGAGAAAGGCGCGTGTATCATCCCTCACTAATTTCAGCTTAAGGAATTGTGAAAAAAGGTTACAAAAAAAGACCACAAACGTAAAATAATTAAAATAAAACACATTTTTTACTACGAATCTATTGAATAGAAATATAGTTCAATTTTTTTCGGTTAAAAAAAAATTAATGCAATTTATAAGAAACAAAAATAATTTTTATATTTCTGTTAAATTAAAAAAAAAAAAATTAAAGTTGCTTCAGGTGATCTGAAAAATAAACAGATTGGGGAAAAATTTCGATAAATATGGATGAAATAATAAATCGATAAAATTGAATTTCAACAATTTCCTTAAAATTAATACAATCCTGAATAAAACATCCAGTATTGAACTGAATTCCAATTTTTGAAAAATCTACTAGAGCCTCGTTTGCTTTATGTAGCATATCGACTAACCTTATTTTTTCATACTTCTTTTGAGACTCTAAAGCGCTCGATTCATTTTTTGTCAACGTAAAATAGATTGTATTATGTTTTCCTTCCCTGATATCTGTTCTATGTCCTATACTGTACATCCCCCTGTATATAACTAATCATGTCATTTCTGTGAATGACAAATAAAAAAAAAAAAAAAAAAACACGACAAGAAACTTACATTTTCGATTTTTGCCAATCAACTTTAAAACTTGCTTTCTATGTAAACGGAAAAGCAACGAAATTCTTTTATTTCATCTTATCTTTGCCCTACACTGTACCTAAAAGGAATGGTTTTGGTACAGAAGTTTTTCCCTAAAGGTAAAATACAAAAAGATAGTGTTTGGTGTTTCAGCTTTCCTTTGTCTAGGGTTTTTATCTGAATTTTCAAGATTTCTTTAAAATCCCTGAAATTCCCACCATCTATGGAAAAAGAAAAGTGATAAAGACATACATTTCCACAATGAATTTTCTAATTTCTGTCTTCCTTTCAAGTTTCAAGTTTTCTTTAAACTCCCAGGAATTTCCACCATCTATGGAACAGGAAAAATGATAGAGGCATAAATTTCCACAATGAGTTTTCTAAAGTCAGTCTTCCTCCCATCCTCGCTACTCCTTTTACTGCTGAACCTAGATAATAAGTTTCGTAATTTTCTTGCATACCAACAATGAGTTTAAGCTGTTAAAAACTAATGAAATCGGTTTATACCTTTGTGGATACTAGGTCTATCTTCATTAAGTATAGCAGAGATTATAGAAGTATATAGTATAGAAAAAAGTATAAAGTATAGAAGTACAGACTGTGCTGTTGGACTTGCCCTTTTTAAATTGGGGGATGTTCATCCTAAACACATGATTGAATTGTTGTGTAGATACCAGAATTTGGCAGAGGACAGTCAATATACGCTGCTGGCGTGCCACTATAGCTAAGAGAATCTATAATTCCTATTACTTTTCACAGATCAAAGTTGAAGACAAGCTGGGAAAAAGTCCTGTACATCTTGAACTCTCTGTTGATAATGGTTTATCTTGGAAGTTATTTCAAGAATCTTGCACTCCTTCCAATACTAAATTATGTGGGGCTGATTTTGTCATGCCTTCAGTATATTTTCACGAAGAAACTGAAACTTGGAGTCGTTTTACTATTTTTCCTGATGTCAGAGTTCAAAATAGGTAAGCTGATTCTAGAGTAGTGTTTCTTTTTTTTAAGGATAAATTTTTGCGCCTTAATTTCAAAAACTTTAACCTCCCAATGCAATTTTTCTCAGGAAAAAATTTCATATTATAAATAATAATTTTTAAACCATAAAAATGCATAAAGAATGGTATTTAGACTATAATGAAGGGCAAGAACGAGACGAAAGTGTAAAATACTTTATCCTTCTTCTTTTCAACGAAATGGCTTAATTTTTATTTAAATAATGACAAAACGTCATTGATTTGCTCTCGATCTTGCCCCATTGAGGCTTTATAAGGAAAAATGTTCTTTGAAAATGTTAAAGGTCGTCCACACAGGTTTACCCCATTGAACAAAACACCAGATTTTCTTCGTACAAGATTTTGCAAGTTATATTAACAACAAATATTGTGAGCTGCATCACAGTTTGGATGTTTTGAACGGGTTTCGGTGTGTGAAATCTTCTCTTGTAATGTACAAAAATTGATGTTTAATGTTATTATCAGAGATAAAAAACTAAACTTAAAGAGCAATCCCAGCTTTAATAAGATTTTGCTTCTGTTATGAACCAATAGGTTTTCACCAAATAGGGTTATGGGTACCCAGGCCAGTGCTTCTTTCGATCTAAAATTTGGGTTTATGATCTCTGATTAGAAAAAACTGGTTTGTTCCAAATGCTTACTAAATCTGGGTACTCTATCGTTTAATGAAACCTTTGTTATGTGTGACTTCTGTTGCTGCTTTTTTTTGTTTATTTTCTGCTGTCCTAGTCTCAGGTGGCCTGAGATGTCAGTATACGATTCAGCTTCAGACTCACGGTGAATAACTGTAACTGATATGGAAGATAAATTAAAAATGGTCTGTGCTAAAATAGTTATAAATCCTGGTCATTCTAATAGACAGGTATCACAAGTTCTACTTATATTTTTGTAATCACAATATATTTTCGGTGTCTGGACTTTACCATATATTTCAAAAAAGTAATCTAAATCTAATATGCACCTACTATTCCCAATACTGCAAGTTTTTTCATAGTTGCCATAGTTGTCATATTTTTAAACAAATGGAAAAATAATCACTCGGTTTGGTGATGCAATTCTATGCGCACTTTGCACCATCATCAACATGACCTCATCACCGCTTCATCATTTGCTTAACGTTGTTTGATGTTTCTATAGTTATTATTAGTTATTGCGTAGCGAATTTTCTAACTTTTCCTTTCTGCTTTATTATTCTCAATTATATGTGGGCCTCAGCTTTCTCTTTAATAATCTAGTTATATAGAAGTCTGCTAGTTTCGGAACCCAGGTGTCTAAAGTCGGAAGAACAGCCACCCAACTCCAGTACCATAGGAAATCAAATACATTAGATTTGGATTGTTAAGGTTGGTAAATGGGAATACCACACTTCAACATATACTAAGAACTCACCTGAAATTCTTTTCCCTCACCTCAATCGGGTTGAGGAATAATCAAAAGCAGTATAATGAAAACGACCCACTTTTATTGACCAGAAAGTAACAGTCTGTCAGATTTGTTACACTGTATCAATTTACGAGATCCATCTCCCTGGCAAATGCCCTGATGAGGATAGGCTAAGTATAAAAGTTTGAAGCTGTCCTGCTGCTGTGAAATAGTTTGGTGTCTTCACTCCACCATATGCTCCTTTCTCTGTCCCTATTCCTGACAGGGAAATCCTGCTTGGATGGCCTCATAGTGGTCAAGACAGACATTTCAGAAGTTTCTCTAACCAAAACTGTGACTGCTAACAACGCTTGAGGGTAAACCTGAGAAGTGGCACCCCATAAGTAAATTAGTGGTGCCCCATATAATTCCCCATAAGGAATTATATGGGGAATTAGTGGCGCCTAGTAAAACAAACAGTACTTGCATTGCATTTTGATTGATGGATAATTCTTCTGGCTTTGGTCTGTTTTAATTGGCTTTTTTGGGCTGAAACACCTAGCTAAGTTGTCCTAGTATGGTTATCCTAGTTATCCTAGCTAAGTTATCAATTATTGGTTGCCTCCCTGTAATAGCATTTTATTTGAAGGTATGAATATATAATGAGTCAAAGATAATTCAGTCAGGTCAAGGATAAATAAAGTCAAGGATTGAAATTTTTTTGTGCAGAATGTCGACTTTTGTTAGCAGAAGAGAATCGCCAAGTTTGGAAGAGAATCGTCAAGTCATAGTTGAGGTCCCAGCAGTTTCTTGATGTCTGGTTCTGAGCCGACTAAAGCACTTTGGGTAGACTTGAGAAGATGTGTTTGTCACTGTCCTGCACTGGTTCTGGGACCATTGCTTTTCCTGAGGCTCCAATATTTTCGATAATTAAAGGAATATGAAAACTCCAAATTAGAATGTTACAACGTTAAAAAATAACTATCGTAAAGAAAATTTGACTGACATATTAAGGTGCTTCAAATTTGACTTGTTAGGAGTGTTTGAAACTTATGTCCTAGGGGTGGAAATATGAGATTAGTCAAAATTGAATTTTTTTTACTTAGGCTGGAAGGATAGTATGAACAGGTAGGGATTAATGATCATGACGAATACGGAAGTTGTTAAGTTTTTTTTAGGTTGGGAAGGTGTTAATTATGAAAAGCTGTTGCTTATTTTATGACTAAAAAGTGCGAGGTATCAGCCATAGTAGTATATGCCCCTGTAGAACCGACTGATGGAAATAGTAGTGGTTCAGCTGAATTTTACGCACAGCTAGAGGACCAAACAGATATGGTCCCAAGCAGAAACATGGCATTTGTATTAGGGGATTTTAATGCACAGGTGGGTGAAAGTAAGGACAGGTTGTATCCTAGCTGGAAAATTTGGTGGATGAAAAGAAAAGAGTAATGGTTACAGACTATTGCAATTTTGTTGGTATAACAATATTTTTATAAGATATACAGTATTTTGTCATAAAATGGTGTTCATATTAAGTTAAGGCAGCTAACCGTATTGATTATTTTATTGTAAACCAAAGACTGTTAGGATCGATACGAGATGTTAGGGTATATAGGAGTGCCTGTTATTGATTTTAAAAGTAAAGATTCCCATCAGTAGTGTCTAGGGCTAAATTAAAGCTGAAATTTAGAAAGGGTAACTACCTTCAGGGATCTTATAAGATTAGTAGGTTCCAGTACGAGAATTCGAAAGAAACTTTCTAGGAACAGTTGAATGTAAAACTGGAGAATCAAAAATTTGACTATGTAGAGATGTATAGAATAATTCTAGGAGAATACTTTGTGGAGTCATTGATCTTGAAGCTAGAAACGAAGCTAGGAATATGAGTGAAAATTCTGTATGTTTGGTAGAGGAGAGGTGGAGCCTGTAAAAGAGTTATTTAAGTGATAGATCATAAAAAAACAAGAGAATTGTAAAGAAAGAGTAGAAAGAATTAAAATATGAACTAAGGAGGTGTGAAGTGGAGGCCATGGGTAAAATTGCTGGGTATCTTGAAGATGCAGTCAGATGGCATAATAGTAAAATATTGCACTGGTTTGTTAATAAATTGAGAGGGAATAGTCCAACTGGACTTGTCGTGGTTAAATATTGGAACAGTGCCACAATTATTAATAAGGAGGAGTTAAAGAGTGATAGTGAGAGAAGATTTTGACAATGTGCTAAATCGTGATATAATTCAACGACAGGATTTAGAAAATAATGAAACAGTTTTTGACACTTTGGATGCGAAGGAAGATTTATTTTCCGAGGAAGAATTAGTGACAGTACTGAAAGGGTTGAAAACTGATAAAGCTCCAGTTGCTGATAGAGTGGTAAATAAGTTTTTTTAAATTTGGTGAGTACGAAGTTAGAGTAAGTAAAATTTTAAGAGAAGAACAGTGTGGTCTTAGGAGTGGTTTCTGATTCAAGTATCATTTTGAAGTTTCGGAACTCTTTTCCGAATAAACTATCTACGGATTGTTTTGAATACCCTCCTGACTAACCGTATCTCAAATAGTAAGCTGTAAGAAAAATATTGTTCAATTCTGCTTTTAGGAGCTATTAACTTAAAAACTTTTTCCACAAAATAAATTTTTAAAAGAAAAGCAAAAAGCTCCATTAAACTAAAAATGACAAGAAATAAAGTCAAATAATCTTCCAAGCGTAAAACTACAACAAATCACCATCAATAAATAAATGAAACCCAAAACAAAAAGAAGTTACAATAAATAACCGATTCAAACTCAGAACGCGCAGAAATTAAAATTAGTAGGACTGACACCCCCCATGCTCTCTGATGATCAGAACATAATTTGCACTTTACTGAAAAAAAAATGAATGTGGATAGACAGTTTAATATAGATATACAGATATTTATTCCTTAAAATTTTAGTAATTTTTTATTTTTTAAAGCTAATTTGGTCATAAATGGCCCACATGTTAATATGATATTCACAAGATGGTAAGACAGCTAATCTCATTGATTCTGTTATTGTAAACCGAATACTGGCAGGATGAATACAAGATCTTAGGGTATATTGGAGTGCTGTTATTGATGTTAAAATTCAAGATCTGTATCTAATAACACCTAGGATTAATTTAAAGCTTGAATTTCTGAAGGGTAGCTGCCTTCCGTTAAGCTATGACGTTGGTAAACACCAGGATTAGAATTTGATAAAATTTTTCTGGGAACAGTTGAAAAGTAAACCAGAGAGTTTAAAGTTTGACAATGTAGAAGATGGATGGAATAATTTTAGGAAAATAATTTGTAAGATTTCTGATGATGTGTTAAGGAAGAAGGTTGGGAACACAGCTAGGAATATTAGTGAAAACGATTTAAGAATAATAAAGAGAAGAAGAGGCTTGTACAAACAATTATCTGATTGATAGATCATAGGAAAATAGGAGGATTATAAAGAGAGAAATTGGAGAAAGCACAGAAATATGAACTAAGGAGATGTGAATTTGAGACCATGGATAAAATTGGCGAGGATCTGGAAGATGCTGCTAGATGGCATAAAAGTAAAATATGTATTGCTTGAACTACCCTTTTGTGTTGACAGAACGGTTATCTCTGCCGTATTGACAGAAGAGAAAGGATTGGTTAGGTAACAGAATGAGTCGGGGGGGGGGGGTCAGACTTCTCCTCAAGATTCAATTTCCCCTGTATTGACACCAAACAACGAATATAGGAGGTAAACAAAAAAGAGAATTAAAACAGTATCTTTGAAAATTCAACTATATGTGTGAGACTTATCATAATGACTGAGCTTTAGGTTCCAAGAGTCACTAAGTTCAGGAGGGGGAACAAAGTTGTTTAGCTTATTTTGTATTGTTGTGAGTTACCCGCCTATTTAGCAAATAGTTATTCTAAGCTAATTCTTATTATTGCACAATGAATATTAATTTTAAGTTTTATGAAAGAACCCACCTGAATCCATAATTTTGATAAAAAGGGACAAATATTGAGGACAAAAAGGGACAAATCGTTTATAAAAAGGGACAAATCTAACAAAGTTTCTGATTGAATGATGTTTTCACTAATGCTATAGATTGATTGACTCGGCCTTATAACGAAAAAAATGAGATAAGAGAAAAATTCAAAAACACGCAAAAGGAATTCTTTTAATGTGAATAATAGAAGCCCTCACCAAATTGGAGTAAAATTTAAAAACCTTGTAGTATTTAAAAAGAGATCATAGCTTTCTCAGGATCAGAATAGAGCTTAATAAAATAAATATACATTAATAAAAGGAAATAAAGCCCTAGCCAAATCAGAGTAAATCCAAAAGGACTTTGCTTAGAGATTTAGTGCTCTAGTCAACCCCAGGTGTGAGTCCTCAAAAGGGAAGATAAGGCTTTAGCTAAAGCTAGAGCCGAAAGGAAGTCCCAAAGGTTTTAACTGACAAATCAGCCTAAAACACAAAAAAGGGATCTCAGTTTTAACACAGTGACAAAAAGGTTCAATAATACTATACTAGCTTTATATCTAAGGAAATTGAGGTGGTTGACACAAATAGTTAAAGAACAGTTACTTACCGAATAGTTCCTCTCCTTTCTAACTTAATCTTGACACATGACAACCCCTATTTTTCCTAGGTTTTTATATTATATTTGATTTGGTTCTTAGCTTTGACTCGCTTTGCTACGACTTGTTCTATCCCATCATTTTATTCTAACTAATCCTAAAATTTCTGTTAAAATAGTAGCTATCTTACCTGTTTATCCCAAGTTTGTCCTTATATAATTTTGCAATACAAAGTTCCGTAATCTTACGAGTTTCAAATTTATACTGTTATGGAACTGGATCAAATGTAAATGTCTTCTGATATTTACTGCTTGTTATTCTCTGAGACAAAGAACTGTCAATACAATTTATGACTTTTCAATTTATTACGATCTATATAGGGTTTGGGCCTTTCGTTGATTATTACAAAGCGAAGACAAAAAAGGGATTTAAACTCTTACAGAAATTGAGCTACTCAAAAAGTGAATTTAATAAGCGCAAAGGGAGAAATCTTAATAAGGCATTCTTACAACTGCAGCGTTCATTTCAGTATAGGCCGACGGTTTATCAATAAACAGGGAACTGAGTGTAGCAATCGCGTCCAACTGCAAAGCTGGATTTGCGTAACTCTTCTTCTGTTTAGTATGTCAAGGCAGGAAAAATCGATTGGCTATCATGGAATGTCAATTCCACGGAATTTCCTTGTGGCAAACAATGAAGAAGAATGCCCTTTGCTTTGGCACGATCTTTTTTTCTTAAAAAGGAGACTGTATGTTGTGATATCTGTTCAAGGTAACCGTCTCCGAGTATTTTAGGACGTTGTTAGAAAAAAAAAATTAAAGACCTAAATTAAACCATCGATGGGCAAACCTAAAGTCACATAATTTTTAAGACCATAAATCACTAAATCATTCAGTAATATATAACTATTATTAAAATCAGTTAAACCAAAAAAGAACTGAAATTACAATAAATAATCGAATAAAACTCAAAACAAGCAGATACTACCTTAAAGAGGAGTAGGGCTAACGCTGTACTGCTTTATATTAAAATTTAAATTTCAATATGGCTCCTCGTTGAGTTTGATCTATGATTCACCATTGATGTGAAATTTTCACTTTATAGAAAAATGAAAAGACACTCCAAAAAGTATTTAGATAAAAGTTGGATTTGAGACAAATGGGCATTTGGACTTTTAGTTACATTTGACACAATAAATTGTTCACATTTCGTAACAGAATTTTAAAGGGAAGAAAGAAAAAGTATATCTTCACCTTATCAAAGTTTGATGCTCTAAAATGCTTGGTTTCTGTTCTAACATACTCCATTACTGTCTTCGTGTTACTAAAACTGATTTTTAAACCAACTTTGTTATCAAAAACAACCTCAAACCAGAGTTAAAATCAATTTGAGTTTCAAAACCGCTCCTCATTTAATTGGACCTATGGCCTACCATCGATGTAAAGTCTGCATGTCTTTAAATATCCAAAGTTATTCCAGAAAATCATTTGAATAAAAGCTGGAGCTGTAATCTATAAACTTTTAAGGACTGTGTGATGTTAGAAATTCGTTTTACACAAATAAATCTAAAATTAAATATAAAAATTGAAATTAAAATTAAATGTTAATAAAAAAAAGTCTTATACGGTACCCACGGCCCGCTTGTAGGGGTAATTATGTAACGCCTTTTTTTAGTAGGAACCCTAAACATCTGCGCCTCTTCTAGATTCTCCAACACTTTAATTTTGATGAAAAACTGCTTATAAAGAAAACTTCAATTTTTTCCCTTTTTATAAAATTATGTAGATTTTGCTTTACCAAAAAATTTTGAGCATCTGCTTTAAAGTTAACTGTTTCTGAATATCTAGAATAATCATAAAATTAAGTCCTTTTAGTATAATTGTTGGCTTCTGGATTTGGTTCTCCAGAGTTTCGGTTTCTTTTGACTAGGGTTATTCGTTCCTTACACTTCATCACAGCAAACGGTTCGATTTATCTGTTTTATTTTGTTTAGAAATGTTTTATTTTGTTAATTTTGTTTGTTTATCTTGTTTTGGGTTAGTGTACTACTTATATGCTACCGGTTTTATGTTTGCTTTTGTTTTCTAGACGTCTTTTGGTTCGATGGAAACAGGTCCGTTCAAGTCAATCTGAAAAGTTTTCACTGAGAAACATTTATTTTGGGATTCCTTGCTCCAATCTATGTTCGGGTTTTGGAGTCTGCACAGCTGAGACTGACTGTCTGTGTGACCACGGGTTTTCAGGTAGGAACGTGCTGTGACAAGTAAATATTAAACTGTCAAGGGTAGTGGAAAAAAAAAATCTGATTTTGAATCAGTTACATGGAATTTTCACAACTATACTAATCTTGAAAAAATACGAATAAATAGGAACTTAGTTCTTAGTAAAAACCATAACCACCATTAGAGAAAATTAGAAAAAAAATGCCAAATTAGAAAAAATGACATTTGCGTGAAAATCAACAAAGAAAACATAAATTACATGACACCCAACGGCTTAAAAAGGTGTGGATTTCCTTTTAATGTTTAGTTGTATTTTGGAATCAACAGAGAGTTTTGATTGAAGTTCTGCGAACCAAAAGCGTTGTCAAATTTAATTAATCTGATTTTCCTATTTATTTTCAGGGTTCAAAGTAGCAGCACATACAAAAATATGATAATACCTTTAAAAACTTGATAGTTTCGAAACAGCTCAATGAAAAATCTTAGAAAATTGGAATTTCTGCCCTTAATAGACCTAAGATGGGTCCAGGCGAGTGGGAGGGAGATATACTCATTTTGATGTCCATGGTACTTTATATTCCCGAAGTCTCTGCTGTTCTGTTTTTATCCTCAATCAGCTGATTAAAGATACTTTGATGTCCATTCTCCCTAATGAATAATTTACTTCTAATGATTGTTGACCCTTATAATGGGACTGCCTCTAAATTCTAGAGCTTTGACAATTTTTCTGACTATTGATAGTCACCGCTTGGCCTTTACCTATTTTTTAGTTTCCAATTAATTCCTATTTTTTAGTTTCCAATTCCTATTTTTTAGTTTCCAATTATTTTTTGGTTTCCAATAATTCCCAGCTCCAATTAATCGAATTGCTGTAATGTCTTTTGCATCTTTTGTACTTTTCAAAATTAAACACAAGTTCCCACCTTTATTTAGTTTATAAATGCTTCTTGATGGCTTTTCCTTCATAATATTTAGTAGCTTTGCTCAGATCTATCTAAATTTCAAACGTAAGTTTTGGTAAATTAAATCACTATATTATAAATTGTGTTGTAATTGATTTAAATATGCTGTAAATTAAATTACTAGCTACAGAGAAAGAACAATTCAAAGTGATCCAAATTTGTGAAAAGAATACATAAAAACATTTTTCTCTGGATCCAAAGATGAGTTAAGATTCACAAGAATTCAGGTTGGTTACGTGGTTTGCTTTTTAGTGGTAGCTGAACAACCCGTCTTTTTCATGGGTATGGTGGAGATATCTTTTCATTAATATCATCACATCACTTGCAAGAAAATATGGTGGATCTCAATGAATCTTTGTGGGAAATAAGAGCTAGTGTCTTAGCTATAACTGGAGCTAGTGTTTTAGCTATAACTTGTTTTTTAGATCCAAATCCAATATGACATGTTTAAGTAATGATAGGGGATAGGCCCTGTAATTTTTGCTAGAACGTACTGCTGTAAAGATTGTCTGATTTATTAGATGTAGGCCTGCTTTGTAGAGGATTTTTACCCGAAGTTACCTTCATGGATAAGTGATAAGGAACTGATTCTTAAATTCTCGTCATCCAGAAATTTATTAAAAGAGATTGTCCAATATCAATCAAACTTGGCTGGTAGTCAAAGTAAGTACCATAATTTTTCGCTTTTGGAGGAGGGAATTAATCCCTATTTTAACCTTTGAGGCGCTCTAAATTTATGTCATCGTGAAATATTCAAGAACAGGCTGATGTATGTTGTCAAAACTTCAGGGAAAGTAAGATGAATGTTATACTCCTTCAGTTTGAGTAGGAGCCTGATTTGACCTGTTTGTAGGAATGAGTTCCCTACTTTTTTGTTATGAAAACGTTTAAACGAAGGAGTTGTCAGTCATTTTTTAACTGAACTGAGTCGGAATTAAGATAAAATTTACAGTTACACTTTTTGAAACTCATTTTTCCCTTGATTATTCAAAAACGACCCAGTCCATTGATTAGTAGTTGGTCCTCATTTTTCTCTTGAATATTCACAAATGACCCAGTCCATTGATTAGTAGTTGGTCCTCATTTTTCTCTTGATTATTCAAAAACGACCCAGTCCATTGATTAGTAGTTGGTCCACATTTTTCTCTTAAATATTCACAAATGCCCTAGTCCATTGATTAGTAGTTGGTCCTCATTTTTCTCTTGAATAGTCACAAATGATCCAATCTATTGATTAGTAGTAGGTCCTCAAACTAATGTCATCGTAGTTCCAGAAAGATTTGTTGGGTCTTAACGAAGCGCGTGTGAAGTAAGACTTCATTTCAAAGGTATATAATTTGTAGTATATATTTTGGAGTATAAGGTATAAATTTATACAAACTTATATCATCGTCGTTTCAGAAAGAGTTGTGGGGTCTTAACAAAATTCGCGTGAAGTAAAACTTGATTCCCAAGGTATACATTTTGGAGGATAAGGTATACATTTATACAAACTAATGTCATCGTAGTTTCAGAAATAGTTATTGGGTCTTAAAAAAATTCATGTGAAGTAAGACTTGATTTCTAAGGTATTTTGGAGTATAAATTGGGGAGTATAAACTACACATTTATACAAACTAATGTCATCGTAGTTTTAGAAAGAGTTGTTGGGTCTTAACCAAATTTGTCTGAAATAAGACTTAATTTCAAAGGTAAACATTTTGTATTATACATTCAGAAGTATAAAGGGCACATTTATACAAACTAATCTCATTGTAGTTTCAGAAGGAGTTGTTGGGTCTTAAAAAAAATCCGTATGAAGTAAGACTTGATCTCTAAGCTATACATTTTGGAGATCCAGACTCAAATTAAACTTCGGACCCCAAATTTTGTAATACAAATTTTGAATCCTGTATATAGATTTGAAACCTTTTCAATAGGACTTTTAAAGTATTTAATTCGATGGAGATATCCCCCCTCCCAAGAAAAAAGTGCATGTTTCTAATAACACAGATGCTCAGTATTTTAAGTAATTATCAAAACAGAAGTTTTTAGCGTCTATATAGTTGTGAGGATTTATTTTTTCAAAGTTTTGGTTGAAACAAACATTTTCTATGTGAGGAGAGTCATCCCCATTAACGCCTCGTACGCTTAAGTTTTATTAGGGCTTTATTGAAACTATTTTCGAGTGCAACGAATATACCTAGTGAGTAGCCTTGAATGTTTTATTTACTGACTGTTTTTCGATATTATTTCTTCAGAAAATATTTTCATTAACCAAGTTCTTTTTCAACCGAAATTTGAACTAAAGCTTATAAAATTTAAAGCAAACATTGATCAATAAGCCTTTCTCTTCTTGAGACATCGTACAGAATACTTTTCATCCCATACCCCTTACCCTAGTGTTCAGTTCAGTTCAGTTGAATTCGGGTTTTAATTTCAAAATCAAGAATATAAAAATGCACTTACCACAGCTGCTTGTGAAGTTAATGTACGTTTGGGCCCTTAGATAATAGATACTCTAAATACAGCATGGCCTCCTGTCTTCTCAAATTTCCATCCCGAGCTGCCATGAATTACCAATGAATTACCAATAAATTTAATACGACTCTTTATCCGATCACACCCCTTGAAATGTCAGACAAAAATATAATAGATAATAATGCCAAAATATTCAAAACATAATAATAAAATAAATAAAAATTAAGATAAATGTTTAATGCTTTACATATTTTTTAACTTTATTTTTAAAGGAGCTGAAAGACCTACATGATTTCAGCTATTTTGGAAGTGCATTCCACTCCCTATACAGGAGAAAATTCTGACCTAACGGGCCGTGTAGGGGATACATAAATTTTTAATGAGGATCGAATATTTAAACTATGGATGTGTGAATTTATTGTACATAAACCTTTAAATAGTGATGGGAGTTTTCCTGAAAAATAATTGAAAGAAAAACAGTGCAACATATTCAGTAAAGTGATGCTGTAGAACAATATTAAATGTGAGATTTAATAAGTTAATCGTAAGTCAAGATCAGTGCTTTTCTAGGGAATTGGTCACTGAGTTTTCTCAAGATTTCAAGGTTCCTTGAAAGCTTTGTCTTGACACTTGCTATGTAGTTTCCGAACGAGATATTTTCATCAATTAAGAC
>CM051269.1:62255077-62335077 GCA_027921565.1 Artemia sinica | reverse complement strand
CAGAGCCCGGGGTAGGGGTTGTAACTTATGCCCTGTGGGCATATAAACTCTTACGGAAGAAGTGGTCGTATAAACCACGGAGGTTTATAAAAGGAGAATTTTAGAATTGCTTACTTTTATTTTTTTTTTTTTTCTTGTTATCAGAAGCAGCAAGAGTCCAGAAGGATTTTAGTGATTTACTAACATTAATTCACAGCCACCAAAAAGAAGAAACTGACGAGATAGAAAATGCCCCATAGATTAAAGGAGTCATGACATTACTGTTAAAAGAAAGGTTTTTACATTTTGAAAGGTTAAGAAACTTAACTGATGGCGTAAAGTTTAGATACTGCTTTCGAAAAGACAAAAAAGTCCTTTTTTCTTCCTTCTGATCAATAGAATATCATCCACATAAGCAAGATAAGGAATATTTATTGAATTAAGAAAGCAAGCAGAAGGGGTAGTATATACGATAGATAATATAGAGTCAGGTAATTAAAATGAGATGAAATAGTTAGTCTGGACTTGTCCGAGTTGAAGATTAGATGGGGACCTCAATTACTGATAAGGACAGTGTAAAGAATGAATATGTAGAACATTTTGATAATGTGTTGCACCGTAATGAAAATCTGGGATGTTATTCTAAACGAATGAAACGGTTTTGACGTTTTTGAAATAAAGATTTATTTTAAAAGGAGGGAGTAAGGGCAACATTTAAAGGGATTGAAAATTATTAACGCCTCAACTGCTGTAAGTTAATTTTTGAAGTTGAAAATTTGAACTTGGTTGCGAAAATTAAAAAAAAATCCTTGAAGATTAGGGATATAAATTTTAAGAAAAGGAGATTCCTAGTGATTTTAAGATAAATCTGTTTGAACCCCTTTATGGGAAAACTGGTGATAGTGATTATAGTAATTACAGATCCACTAGCTTGAATGTTTAAAAAAAATGACTTTCTCGTTATTATGCTTAAAAGACTAAGAGGAACTTTAAATAAATTTTGAAAAAAAGTGTAGTTCTAGGAAGGGGAGAGGATGCGTTCAAGAAATCTTTACTCTTATACTAATAATTAAGAAGAGTCAGACCCCTCATTTTCAGTTTTATAGATTGTGAACCGGAATTGAGTTCAGCTAATAGAAGAGCTTTTCTAAAGGCTATATCCGTTTATGGTACGCCAGATAGGAGAATTAAAGTGATTGGTAGCATTTCCGAATATCTGCGACTAGGCTATGAAATGAGATTAGTAGTTGGTTAGGAGTAGAATCAAAATTTAAGCTGGGCTCTGTCGTATTTTCCCATTTACTTGAATTATTTTGACAGACTTGTTCCTGACGAGCAAGACTATGAGAGAATATGGTATCAAATGGGTATATCTCTAATGGGTATATCAAATATGGTATCAAACTCTTCCAGGGTTTGAGCGCGCTATATAACATTTTAGTTAAATTGATTAATTCTCAGAGGTCTTTTGATTTTACAGTCTAAGGATTGGTTTGAAAATTAAAGTTAAGAAGACTAAGCCCAAAAAAGTTTCCCAAAAAAAATTTCATTGAAGGAAATTAGAGGGGTCCTATTAGAAAGTCAGGCAATCAGAATTAAAGGAATATGTTAAATCAAACTTAATTCAACCTAACAGAAATTCCATTTTATAATAATGTGAAACTTGTAATAAAAGATTCTACTACAAGAACTTAAATTGAATAATGAAGTCAAAGTTAAAACAAACCTTATTTACCACAAAAAAGAGCAGGGCTACCGCTCTGCTAAGGGCAGGAGCATTATTTGTGCTTGCAATAGAAAGACTTTCTTCCGTAGATTTTGTCTTGATCGAACTTTTCTTGGTCCTAAAATTGTTGTTAAGGTATCATAATAACGTTAAATTTCAAAGCAGATTAATAAAGAAAAATTTAATCATCCTTACAAAGAATCGATATAACCTTATTTTTGTTCAAAAATTAAATATACTCGTTAAACCGATAATTGAAATGATCATTAAATAAGATTTTGAATCATTAAAATATTTTTTTCCAGGAAGTGATAGAGTAACACTTCAGAGGCAACGCTATAGTGTTGCCTATAGTAAAGGCCACACGGCTCCAATGTTTTATTTTTTTTATATTTTCCCAGAGGCACTTCATATCGAAGGGATGTTCGTATAAACTTCGGACGGGGCTCATTCAACTGGAAATCGGAAGTTCTAGTGCCCTTTTTAAGAGTCAAAAGTGATCGGAGGGCATCTATCCCCCCACACGCCCCCACTTTCCCAAATTCACCCAATAAAAATTATAAGATAGCCATTTTGTTAAAAATAGTTCAAAGATAAGATAACAAAAACTCCGAAGTCGACACAGCCCTCCAGACCCGAGGGTAGGCGTAGTAAGTTATGCCCTGGGGTCATATATGGTTCTTACGGAAGGGATTCTCGTATACACTTCAGAGAGGGCTCAATTGATTGGAAATTGAAAGTTCTAGTTCACTTCTTAAGAGTCAAAGAGATCAGAGGGCAACTTGCCCCACCACGCTGTTGTTCCCCAAACTCATCTGATCCAAATTTGAGATTTTAATTTAGTTAGCAATAGTTCAAACATTAGATAGTAAAAAATTCTAATCAACACCAACCCCCATAGCCCGGGAGTAAGTTTTTTAAATTATGCCCTGGGGGCATATAGGGCTTTTGTGTAATGGTTGGTCGTATAAACTTCAGAGGTGGCTCATTTGTTTGGAAATTGAAAGTTTTAGTTTCATTTGTGTGAACCAAAAGGGATCAGAGGGTATCTAAACACCCCCCCCCCCCCACCCATACACACCCTTATTTATCAAAATGCATCTGATCAAAATTTTGAGATTGCCAGTTTGTTTGATTGGTGATACCTCCAAATATTATGTTTCTAGGACTAAGATTTGAAGTAAGATTACTAGTTGGTTATGATTAGGATCAAGTTTAAGCAGGGTTGTGTCGCTTTCCAATTTAAATTGATTATTTTGACCGACTCGTTACTGACGCGCACGACTATGGGAGAACATGGTATCAAATGGGAAGGTAAAACTCTTCTAGACTTAGATTATACATATGATTTGAGCGTCCTATATAAAGTATTAGCAAAATTGATGAATTGTTGGAGGTTTTAAGGTTTTTAGAGTTTAAGAAATGGTCTGAAAGTCAAATTTAAGATGATTACGACACATGTACTAGGAATAATTCTAACAAATTTTTCCAAAGGAACATTTTCTTCAATGGAAATTAAGCAGTCTTATTAAAAATTTAGGTAATCATAAGCAAAGTCATATGCTAAACCAAACTTAACTCGGACTAACAGAAATTCCAACTAAATAAGGTTCATAGTTTTAGAATATAAAAAAAAGAAAAAAAAAGGTAAGTAAGACGGCACTAGAGCCTTAAGCTCCAAACCAGCGGTTCTGATCTCCGTTTCGTGGCCTTTCAGCTAGGAAGTGCAATGGGAGGTTGGGGGCAAGCCATCCTGTGCTTTCGCACACCCTTCCAGCTTACCTTCCCCAGATTTCTCCAGGTACCCATTTAGAGCTGGGTCGACTCCGGTCACACCACAGAACCGCGTCCCAAACTCAAATAACTGGCCACGCCAGGGATCGAACCCCTGCCCCTTGGACAAAGAATAAAACTTGGATAAAGTTTTAGAATATACCAAAAAAACTGAGGAGAAATAAACGCATAGTCTTAGTAACCAATAGCTCATAAGTTTTAGACCTCGTATGCTCCCAAATAGCCTGGTTAACTTTGATATTTCTCAGTCTTAACACGATTAGTTTAAAGTTTATCTAATGAAGTTTTTATTAGGTACATTTAGATGGTTAAGATACCACCAATCCAAGATCCGAAAACTGTATAAGAATATGCTGTTTTTGCTTGTATAATAGTTACAGAAAAACGACTATATGATACATTTTCCTATCTCCTAAAGGTAATTCTATTCGTTCACTCACCAGTGTATGAAGATTTTAAAGGAAGCTCATTCTTTTTGAATGAAGGTCAAGTCTTTTTGTTGCTTTTCTAGGTTTGTCAAATTTTGTCTATCGTTTGAACATGAGGATGTTATTAATGACGGACGAAGTGTAATACTGGATATGAGTGACTCTAATGGCCAAACATGGACTAATCTGGAATTTTACAAACAAGTGAGTTATTACATCCTTAAAATGTATAATTCCTTAGATAACAGAGTTTCTCCATTTTACAGTAATATGAAGAAGTATTGAAGTATACTATGGTAATAATAATAATAATGATAATAATAATAACAATAACAATAATAATAATACTAATAATATTACCAAGATTAAGAATAATAATAGTAATGATAAGAGCAATAATAGCTATAATAATAATAATAAGTAAGTGCGAAGAGACCGGGCTTCGCCCGGGTACCGGCACTCGGCACGCTGTACGCTCGTATATATTTGATTGTCTAAATGCGTAGTACCATAATCAAGCATTGTTATTTAATTTTAAGTCCTGAGGTGTCAAATCAGAAATTTCATTTCAATTACGAAATACTGGCGTGAATTCAATTCCTCATTTCTGTTAATGCATCAAAGAAAAATCCATTTTATAGGATTTGTTTTCTTCTGGGATTTGTTGTGATTCTCACTGTTGCTTCTCTTCTAACCGCATATTTCATTTACGATCCAATGTGATCACCCCGGTCGCTATTCTTCTAACCGCAGATTTTGTTATCCGTCATCTTCATTTCGGATTCGTTGTGACGCTTTTTGTCGCATGTTTTCTAGTCATAGATCTTGTTTGTGCTTCATTTTGATGTATCATTACCTCAGACTTTTTTCCATGCTTTTTGCTTTAGCTGTTTGGACTCATTCAAATCATATGTAGTCTTGAATGACGTCATAGATACCAAAAAACTTCTGGTACTTTTGTCTTATAGCCACCACACTCAAAATATTGTATCGCGAACATGAGACAATAACCAGTTTTCATGGTCTTTATATCAGACAGTATTAGCTTCGGCTCGGTGGGAAATTGAATTGTACCTATAATTTATTAAATATTTAGTTGGTATTTTGGTTATGTTAGGTTAGTTTATCATACGTATTTAATATAATGCGGTCTGCGTGGCCCCCTTCCATAATTCTTTGTTGTAATTTTCATAATTTTGTTGATAACGAATTATATTTTCATCATATTTTGGTTTATTTTATTGACATTAACCAAACTTCAGTTCTCGACAGAACATGAGTGTGGTGGCTATAAGACACAAGTACCCTTCTTATTTCCCAGTTTTTCCCCAGTCGTTATAATTTTGCTTTAATTACGTTGTTATATAATTCAGTAACAACCTGGATAGTTCCTTTGCCTATGCCCTCTGAAATATCTAAATTACACATTCCCATACTCATCGTTTAGTTCTTTAGTTCCAAGTCATTGAGAGTCATATTAGCAATTTCAGTTGAGTTAAGAAATTATGGGGTGAATTCTATTTCTCCTTCCTGTTTATCCTTTAGAGACACTAAAATAGCACGTTCGTTATCCCATTTAATTTCTGATCGTTTTTTCAGTCCAGAATACCTAAGGTGCCAATTATCATTGGAAAAATGTGGAGCCGTTTATAAAATAAAATTTATAAATAAATACACAATTACTCGTTTAAAGAGAGAAGATAATAACAATAAGTATAAAGATAACAATAATCAAGGGGTGGACAAAAAGTGAAACAACAATTCACAGCAGAAAATATCAAACATATAAATGTGATTTATTACCAACTTCCAGAATATAAGCTAGTAAAATTGATCAAGTGGATAGCTCCGATTTCCAAGATGGCATTATTATCAAAGAAGGCGGATATGCGTAATATCGGGCATTTCGACAGTAGTAAAAGGATTGGCTCCAACAGTTATCTTAGAGCAATTCTACAAGGGTTGAAGATTACTCTGTTGTTAGAGACACAGCAGCCTTCATTATGGGAGGGATCTCATCAGGAATATCGGCCATTGTGGACATAAGTAAACTAATTTATTTTCTAGTGGTTGAGAGGAATGGTCTTGGGAACATTTGGGAACGGTACTTTTTTAAATTAATGGTCAATATTGATTGTTGGGAAAGGGTTTAGAATTGTGTGATATTGCCTGAATTCATGAATAATTAATTTTATTTAAAATTGCTCTTGGATTATTTAATTCAGCTAAAATCATAAGGAGCAACTGGATTTAAAATAATTTGAATCAGCCCAGATGTAAAAAAGTATTACAAGCGTTCGAAATTTTTTTGATCAGCCTCAGATCAAAAGCTGTTTTAGACCAGAAACTGACAACTACCGTTTAGTTTGAACTATATATTCTAGATATATTACGCCAGACACTCCTGGGAGTTGTCAATTCATAGCGGGAATCAAAGAAACATAATGAAATATTGTGGTTTATGGTGCCAGAGGGGCTGGCAAAAATTAGTAGGAGCGAAAAGTTGTTTATTACCTATTGTTTGAGAGGACTGATCTCGGAAACACTTGGAAAGGCTTTTCAAAATTTACAATTAACATGAAAACTCATGAATTATAAACTATACCTCATCTAATTTTGTGTAGTAACTGTTGTTGTATGAGAGATTTTTACAAGATCTGAAGACTCCATGAAATTGAATACTATTCCAGTCTGTGTCATGTATTCCATAGTAAACATTTCAGACACTTCAGAGAGTTTCCCATCCTTTACGTCAAAGCAAAGAATCACATGAAGTTGGTAGTTTTTCTGAAGTTTGAGGGTTAAAAAGAAATTAGTCGGGACTGCAAGTAATTTATTATTTTATTATTTATTTTATAGTTATTTGTTTGATAGGACTGATCTTAGATACACTTTGGAGAGGTTCCTCAAAATTAATTTTTTTTATAAATATTCATAAATGATAAATTATATATTATATTGTTGTGATTGTCAGTCAGCCCTTTATGTTGAATTTAACCGAGAATATTGGTTGATCGTCTCTAGCCCAAACAGAGTCGGGGGTGCTTGCCAATGCTTAATGCCTCGAGGGATGCATTTCACTTTGAATAGGATGATTGGTTTATCTAAATACTGCAATATAAACAAGACTTCCGTTCCAACGTTGTTTATATAAAAAAAAAGTAAATTTCAACGTTTGCAGTTTACATTGGTATGTCTTTCTGAATTTTTAGCTGACTATGAGCTGTGTCATCTATATTTAAAGTCAAAACCATTCTTTTAGGCGACATCAACTGGTATATATTCTTCACTATCCAGTGAGACTCGCTTAAAACCTAAGAATTTTCATTGAATTTGACTCCACATTCTGAGCCTTATTTTTGTGTCCAAAGGCCAAAATGCTTGTAAGATGTTTCTAATTATATAAGCAATAATACGGATTTAATAGTTTCAAAAGAATTAAAAGAGAATTTTCTGGGTTGCATTTTTTTAGGTTGGATGTTTTGTACTTATAAATTGATAGTTTCGTTTTTAGTTGATTTTTATTTTTGATTGAATGGATATAAATTTGTTAAACGCCAGAAGTCATCTAGCATGTTTGATGTTCGATATTATGTTTCTTGTTTTTTTTTTTTTTTTTTTTTTTTTTTTTTTTTTTTTTTTTTTTTTTTGTTAATAAAGTTTTATATTATTTTACTTCATTTTATTGTGGAACTACATGATGGTTTAATTATATGAGCTTTTTGTGAGCCAAATTAGCACTAATGACTTGGTATTTTTTTCTTCTTTTTGAAAGTTATATTACATTACTCTTAGTCAGAAAGTTGGGAAGAGTCGGATGATTTTTCATCCGAATGTCATATGAAAGTCGGGAAGAGTCGGACGTATTTTAGTCCCTGCCAAAGGCAGTGAACAAGAAGATCCGTACCTGCACGATCTAGACCATTGGTCAGTATGTGGAAAAGTTTAAGTTATGTTTTGGTCAGAAAGTCCAACAAATATTTCCAAAATTGTGTATATCTCTTTTCATTATTATTAGTCTGCATTAATCAGTTTAGTGTTTACACAGTCCGTCAATTAGTAATTACAATTTACTTTAAGGGAGGAACCTACGTTGTCGAAATACCACTTCAGATGAGGGTAAACTTGGCTTTGCTAAGGTTTTGGCAGCCATATTTAGAAGGTAAGTCAAGATTTTTCACAAACTATAATAACTATTGTATCCAAGCTGTTACATCTCACCTCAAAACTATAGACACAGTTAGGGAGCTTTTTTTTAATTTAAAAAGGAAACCTTAACTTCCATCCCAGAAATAATTTTAGAAAGATTTGGTAGCTGTGTTGTTTGGGAGATAAGATAAGTGCCACAGTGCCATAGTCATATGTGCCACATGCATCAATTTACTGCTTTCAAATTTCTTAAACCTGGTAATTCTAAGGCTTATAATTCTACTAATTTATTAAACATTTCCCCGAGTTTAGAGAAAACTAACTGTAAAACTTCTGTAACTCTGTAATTCTGTCTTACAATCCTGTAAAATGCTGTGCTTAATATAATGCTGTTATACTGTAATGCTGTGAAACTTCGATAGCAGATGGAAGAAGCTGTTAATAAAATGAAACGTTTAAGGTAATGGTAGAACTATCAGATTTATAAATTGCTAACTTTAACGGATTTGATTCTTATGTACCCCAAGCCTATTGAATTGTATGTTTTTACATGGTTAATTCTTAGTTCTACAAGCCAAAAGATAAGCCTAATTAAGAACCCAATTAAGGGCTCAAAATTGAACTGGCGACGGTAGTGATTAATGTATTTGGAAAGACTAAAAAGGCGCTTCACGAAGCGTGTTCGTCTTTTACCTACCCAAGTAATCGATAAACCTAAAAAAAATTTAGGTTAGGTTACAAAATTTCAAATTTCAGGTTTTATTTTAGATTTTTGATTTCAAAATTGTTTGGTGGAAGTGATGAAAAACTTGAGCCACGGCTAATTATAATAAAGCCAAGACAGATAGTCTCTGTGAGAGGCAAAGCTAGCATAATCCTTTTTCAAAATTGTATTAAAACGATGTCATTTCACTCAAAAAACGTTTTATTCTAACTTGAATTGAAAATTTTAGTTAGTCAACGTCAAGTAAAATTTACTAAACGTTGAATTCCGACTATTTACTGACAAAAATGAACACGTTTTATCTATAATTTTTCAACAATAATAATAATAAAATCTTGGCAGATATGGTAATCTAGGTTGTATGTTGCTCAGCTATAGATTTCTTCTGCGGTGTACCTGCCCTAAACCACTGAAATCCCCAAAAAACTACCAGAAACTGACAACAATTTATCAGTAACTAATGACAGAAAACAGGGTACTATGGTTTGGTTTCTTGTTGCATTAATCCCTGGTTATTCATATATTATTATTATAGATCTTGGATTTATATTATTACAGACAATAACTAGATTTTTTTTTGGGGGGGGGGGGAAATCAAAATAATTACTTACTAATTTGCGTAGGAAGTGTCCAGGGCCCTCTCGTCCTGCCTTCTTACGTCTCTCTGTCAGTCTGTTCTCTCCCTCTCTCTCTCTCTCTTTCTCTCTCTCTCTCTCTCTCTCTCTCTCTCTCTCTCTCTCTCTCTCTCTCTCTCAGTGGTGAAGTTGTGCCAGCTTCACCTCCATAGCAATCAGTTCGATGACTCCTATTCATAGGCTCCCTTGATCTTTAAATTTTTCTTTTAGAATTTATTCATTCCATTCTTTCATTCCAACTTTTCATTACATTTCATTTCATTCTTATAGGATCTTTCCTATATCATTCCATTTATTTACTCCAAATTTCATGTCCAAATAGCATGATTTTTTATGAGCTTACTATTCTTTATCTGTAAAATTTTACTTAAATTTCTTTTCTCGCTTTAATTATAGCCGCTGAAATTGGTATGAAACTAAATTATTCATAAATGCTATCATTTAAGTAACTAAATTTACTTGCTCTAATTTTATAATTTTATTCTTACCCACTTTTTTTTAGGGAGAATCTGAATTTTGAAACAATTTTTCATAATAAAATGTTTTAATGTCTCTAACGAGCCCTACCAGCAGGTTCCTAAGATTAAAAAAAATGTATTATATAAGCATCTTTGGATACCATAATTCTGACTGTATATAAACGATGTTTTTCATTAATAGACCTCTAGAGTGATTAACTTATCCAAAGTTTTCTTGTTGTATGCTTCTTTCCCTTTTGGATTTCTATACGGACAAAAATGAACAGGCTTTTCATCAATATATTGAAAAACTTATGTAAGGACTGACTTGGGCTCCTTGCATTGATTACTGAACTTTACTCAACAATCGCCAAGCCTTTCCTTTAATTCTAACAGATTTTTGTGTGAAAAATTTCTACGATTTATTTGACTTTTATTTATTATATGGGGAAAATAGCACAAAAACAGACATAGTTACATAGTGACGAGATCAACCATTAGGAATGACGGGTGTATTAACGGTGCTGTGGTTTGAAAAAAAAATATCGTGAATTAGTAAAAATGACGTATCAATTATCCTAGATGGCACAAAAAATACAGGGTTTCATGGATGAGATAGTGGGCATTGTAAAAAACTGTAAAATATCTTTATCTATTCTAATCTGGTCTGGTGCAGATAAGTGTTTCGCTAAATGAATATTAATATAACCCGTCACCAGATAGAACCTGATAAAATCTTCCATCGCCCATTAAGAATAGCTAATTCGACCTTCAAATTTACAAAATGATTTTTAAATTTTATATGCCTAGCTGACGGAGTTTGGGAAATTATGCGATTACAATCTTATAGTTATTTTGGAAAGATCATTCAACAAAAATAAAACTTAAGTTACATTTCAATATTCATTGGCAACAAATCGAGCTTTGCTTGAGCTAGTATGCTACTACTACTACTACTACTACGACTACTATTACTACTACTGCTACTACTACTACTACTACTGCTACTACTACTACTACTACTACTACTGCTACTACTACTACTGCTGCTACTACTACTACTACTACTACTACTTTTACTAACTACTCAATGCAGCACCAGACTGCGTAAGCCAAACACAGCTACACAGGCTCTTCTTCCATTAGATTCTGTTAAAAACCTCCGTCTTTACATCCTTCCAAGAAATTTTCATTGCCCTTAAATCTTTGCTTACGGCATCCTTCAACCCCATTAGGGTTGAAGATGAAACCATTTGAAGATGAAGATGAATTCATGAAGATCAATCAGAGCCCTGCGACTGACCGACATGGTTTGCGATGAAATCATGTGGATATCTACTAAGCCCAAATGCCTGCCTCGACCTTACACTAATTTGATCATTTGCTCATTTTATTATTTACCCGGACAGAATGCTCGTTCTCTTTGCGATTTCCATGATGCATACTTGCTACAAGCAAGTTTTGACTTTATGACGACACAGTATCCAAGTCTGATGCAAAGATCAGAAGCTTAAGAAAATTGTTGATTCCCTATTACAAGAGGTGGAACCAGTTTGGATATTATTTGCACCAACCTTAACATATTTAACAATACTCCAATTACTCCCCCCCCTCGTTGGTACCTATCATTTCATGCTAAAATTGAAGTCACTACTAGTTTTCAAAACAAATTACTGAGTTCCTGAATTTTTGTACCGGCCAACAACAAGTCAAGGTCTTTTTCGTTCTGGATCTTGGATTACGTCTGAGAGCTAGAATGATGCTGTGTCGTATGTAAATCTTAATTCAAAGGTTAGTTTCTGTCCAATAAGATTATGTTTCTCAGATATACCTTACATTAATGAAAAAAAGGACTAATCCATTTGAAACTAAACCTTTTTCGCTTTGGAAAGAAAAATGATGCCTTAACCCTCCATAAACAAATAAAGAAAGAAATACGTCGTGCTGCTTCCCATTATGGTTAGAAAAATTCAAATTACTTAAAACAGAGCAAACCTCAGCAATTGTTTAAGAACGTTAGAGAAATAGGGGGTCGTTCGTGCAAGCACCTTGTTTTTCTTCTAGATGAACCGCCTGAACAAACCGGCAATGAGCTTAATAAACACCTAGCTAGCATTCTGCAAACCTCCCCCATCTATCGGAAAACCATCTCATACCTTGAACTTCAAGAGATAAAATCCCAGAAATTTCGGTGAAGCAAATAATAAAAAAAAATACAGAAAATGAAAAAAACTAGTATTTGTAATTTGTCCTTATTCTTAGGACCAGAAACTCAGTCTGATTGTTGCTTTCAGCAGGCTCTGAGTAAACTTATCCTTCTAAACGTTCTTTTTGACCGTTTCAAGTTCTTTTTATAAGCCTTTCTACTACAATTCTTACAGGAACAATCATTTAATTTGTAGCGTGTTAAACTTAGTCGTTTTAGTCCGAACTGGTACTCAAAATTCGGTGACAACTGAACTTTATCAGTAAATTTAATAAAAGAGGAGAAACGCAGTAATTCTAATTTATGTAAGCCTTCCAATGGCTCTCTTCAGAGTTGAATAGTCTTCTATTGTGTGTTTTGTGTGTCAGTCCGTCTTCTATTGTCCATATGCCGTTCACCGGAAAAACGGATTATCTTAGGTTAAGGGCTATTGAAATTTTATCTGAATAAATTACACTTGGCTAATTAGTTAAAGATTTGGTCTATTGTGTTAGAGTTTTTTTAGGTCTAAATTGTCAAATTAGGATAACCCTGCTAATTTGGTTAGGAATGGAATTTCTAACCAAATTTTTTCTTGTAGAAATACAAGAAATAATACTAATATTTCTTGTAGAAGGAATCAGTGTTCCATGGATCTCGCAAATCTTTGCGAGATCCAAAATCTTTCCGAGATCGGAGATTGCAAAATCTTTGCCATGGATCATGGCAAATCTTTAACTTCAATGGGAAAGATCCTGGATTGAATATTCCTCGACTGGAAAAATCTCAAACTCTCTGCCTGTCTGAGTTCTTAAATTTAATTAATCTTAGATTATTTTATTCTTTAATAGAATTTATCCTTTATTTAGACATACCCAGACTTAACAAAAAAGAAATATACAGACGAATCTATGAGACCAACCACAAAATGGAATAAATTCTAACAAAAATTTTGAGTTATTTACAACGGTGATCTCTGCTTTTTTTCTATCCTCTAATAAATTTTAATTAGATTACATATCTCTTAATTAATCAGAATAGATCCAGAGGCTACTTAAACCACCCGTATAACTTAAACTTTTAATAGATTAACCAACAAGTTTCAATGAGGAAAATATCGCTCTAACTAAAGTTAGAGCCAAAGGGGGTCAAAAGATGTAATTGTTAACTTAATTCAATACAGACACAGGATACTTTGGGTTTGGACCAAGCAACAGAAAAGTTTCACAGTTTCACAACTTTATCTAAGTATTACATTCAAAGGAAATTTAGACAGGCGAGTGGTTGCTATTATGCTAGTTAAAGAGAAGTTCACTAACTCATTTCCTAGTTCTAGAGACAAAACTACCCTTGATTTCTCTTAATCTCTGTCTTTCATTTGCTTAGCGTTGTTTCGTTCTTGACTGTCATTCTCTCGAGACTAGTTTTTGTCGTACCTTCTTTAAATTTTAGCCAATCCCCAACCTTTCTGTTAAAAAGTGTTTTTTTTTTCCAGTATTTTGGGGCCTTAATTCTAAAAGCTTGAAATGTCGTAACACTTTAGGACATTCCACTTTATTTTATGCAAAAATGGTCTAGATTGGGTCCTCAAGTATTTATTGTTTGTTCAACAGGTCGTTGGATATTTAAACAAAGAAATGTCTTTTCAAAATTTATGACTAGGTATACAAAGAGAATGTATTTTCAAATTTAAGCTAATTTGCCATAGTTGGTTTGCTTCTGTTCTACTGGAGCAAATGGGATTCCAACTTTCACCGATATTGAGTTACTAAATATACACAAAAATAAGGTCTCCTTACATATCTGTCCCATTGATATTCCAATTGATCTAATAAATATATTTCCTGATAAACTATCACCATCTCTTGTTATTATTTTCAATGATTAATTCAAAAAAATTTTTCCACAAAATAAGTTTTTCAAAGAAAAGTGAAGAACTCCATTAAACAAAAAATGAGCAAAAATAAAATCAAATAATCTACCAAGCTCGAAACTACCACAAATCAGCATCGATAAGTAAATGAAACCTAAAACGAACATAAATTACAATAAATAACCGAGTGAAACTCAAAACGAGTAGAAATTAACATAAGTCTGGCGCAAAACCCCTATGCCTTCGAAAGGCCAGAACAAAATTTGCAATTTACTGAAAAAAATATAAATGTTTTTACTTTTATATCTTTAATAAATCAAATAATTTTAACATTTTGATTACTAAATATCAGTATATGTATATTAAACTGACAATGCACATTCATTTGTATTTTTTCAGTAAAGTGTAAGATTTTGTTCTGGCCTTGGGAAGGCATAGGGGTTTTGCGCCCTACCTATGTTAATTTCTGCTCGTTTTGAGTTTGACTCGGTTATTTATTGTAATTTCTGTTCGTTTTGGGTTTCATTTATTTATCGATGCTGATTTGTGGTAGTTTCGAGCTTGGTAGATTATTTGATTTTATTTTTGCTAATTTTTTGTTTAATGGAGTTCTTTGCTTGTCTTTGAAAAACTTATTTTGTGGAAAAATTTTTTAAATTAATTTCTGTTCGTTTTATATTGACATAGTCTTTTTAGTTAAAGAGAAAATAACACTTTAAATCTTTTCGTTTTTTTAAAACTTTATAGCTTGGCCTGCTATTTGTACGCTGGAGAAAAATTTTCAGCGATTTTTAACAACATACACCATTTTAAAAATCTGGACACAAGTAATACTGTTTAACTTAGTTTCATACCTCCTCTAAATTGACCTGAAATGGAAAACTTGATACTATTCGCAAAAAAAACTGTTTACTTTCTTTGATAGCTTGGATACACTTACACTATTTTGATTTGGTTAAATTTTAAGAGCAGAAGTAGCCTCGAAAGTTTGAACATAATACCCTCAGTTGTTCTTGGGACACTGATTAGATGCCTTACTGGGAATTAGCATTATCAAAATGCATTTTGATTTTATCTTAAGGCAACATTTAGTTTTTAAATATAATGGGCCAATGGGAGGGTGGGAGTGGAAGGGGGATTAGTTGCCCTCCAATCAATTTCGACTATTAAAAAGGGCATCAACCCTTTCTATTTTCAATCGAATGAACCCCTTTCGAAGTTCCCACGACAACTCCTTCGATACGAAGTGCCCTGGTCTAAACAACAACAACAAAAAAAATATTACTATCACTTTCGACTGTTAAAAAGGGCACTAGCCTTTGAATTTCCAATCGAATTAGCCTTTTTTGAAGTTTCTACGACAACGCCTTCTGTAAAAACCTTATATGCGCCCAGGGCTCAACTTAAAACCCTTGCCCTAAGAGTTGTGGGGGAGTGTCCTTCTCAAAAACATAGTTTCTATCTGGAAATCAACTAGCCTACGATAAACAAAATGGCTATCTAAAAATTTTGATTGGATGTGTTTGGGTGAATGATGGACGTGGGGGGGGGAGCTAGTTGCCCTCCAATCAGTTTTGACTATCAAAAAGATTTCAATAAAAACCTTATATCCCCCCGGGGCATAACTTATAATCCTTGCTCTGATTGATGTGGGGGAGTGTCCTCCTCAAAAATATGTTTTCTATCTGGAAAACAACTACACTGAACAAAATGGCTATCTCAAAATTTTTATTACATGTGTTTGGGGAAATAATGGGTGTGAGGGAGGCTATTTGCCCTCAAATCACTTTCGACTATTAAAAAGGGCACTAGCCCTTTAAATTTCCAGTCGAATGAGCTTTTATTGAAGTTTCTACGACAACGCCTTCTTCAAAAACCCTATATACCCCTAGGGCATAACTTAAAACCCTTGCCCTGAGTGATGTGGGGGAGTGTCCTCCTCAAAAAAATATTTTCTATGTGGAAATCAACTACGCTGAACAAAATGGTTATTTCAAAATTTTGATTGGATGTGTTTGGGGGAATGAAGGGCATGGGGGGGGGGGCTACTTGCCATCAAATCACTTTTGACTATTAAAAAGGGTACTAGCCCTTTGAATTTCCAATCAAATCAGCCTGTTTTAAAGTTTCTACGACAACGCCTTCTATAAAAACCTTATATGCCCCCAGGCCATAGCTTAAAACCCTTGCCCTGATGGTTGTAGGGGATTGTCCTCCTCAAAAACATATTTTCTATATGGAAATCAACTACGCTGAACAAAATGGCTATCTCAAAATTTTGATTGGATGTGTTTGGGGGAATGATGGACGTGGGGGGGGGGGGGTTAGTTGCCCTCCAATCACTTTTTACTATTAAAAAGCATACTAGCCTTTTGAATTTCCAATCGAATGAGCCTGTTTTGAAGTTTCTACGACAAAGCGTTCTATAAAAAACCTTATATACCCCCAGGGCATAACTTAAAATCCTTGCCCAGAGGGTTGTAGGGGAGTGTCCTCCTCCAAAACATATTTTTTATCTGGAATTCAACTACGCTTAACAAAATGGCTATCTCAAAATTTTGATTGGATGTGTTTGGGGGAATGATGGACGTGGGGAGGCTAGTTGCCCTCCGATCACTCTCGACCATTGAAAAGGGGACTAGCCACTTCAATTTCCAATCGAATGAGTCCTTTTTGATGTTTTTACGACAACGTTTTCTATAAGAACCTTATATGCCCCCAGGGCATAACTTAAAACCCTTGCCCTGAGGGTTGTGGGGGAGTGTCCTCCTCAAAAACATATTTTCTATCTGGAAATCAACTACGCTTAACAAAATGGCTATCTCAAAATTTTGATTGGATGTGTTTGGGGGAATGATGGACGTGGGGGGGGGGCTAGTTGCTCTCCAATTACTTTCGACTATTAAAAAGGGTACTAGCCATTCGAATCTCCAATCGAATGAGCCCTTTTGAAGTTTTTACGACAGCACTTTCAATAAAAGCTTTATATGACCCAAGAGCATGACTTAAAGCCCTTACCCTGATGGTTGTGGGGGAATGTCCTCCTTAAAAACATATTTTCTATGTGGAAATCAAGTACGCTGAACAAAATGGCTATCTCAAAATTTTGATTGGATTTGTTTGGGGAATGATAGGCGTGTGGGGGGGGGGCTAGTAGCCCTCCAGTGACTTTCGAATATTGAAAAGGGTACTAGCCCTTTGAATTTCCATTCGAATGAGCCTGTTTTGAAGTTTCTACGACAACGCCTTCTATAAAAACCTTATATTCCCCCAGGCCATAACTTAAAACCCTTGCCCTGTGGGTTGTGGGGGAGTGTCCTCCTCAAAAACATATTTTCTATCTGGAAATCAAATATGCTTAGCAAAATGGCTATATCAAAATTTTGATTGGATGTGCTTTGGGGAATGATGGGCGTGGGGGGGTTTAGTTGCTCTCCAATCACTTTCGACTATTGAAAAGGGTACTAGCCATTCAAATCTCCAATCGAATGAGCCCTTTTGAAGTTTTTACGACAGCACTTTCAATAAAAGCCTTATATGCCCCAAGGGCATAACTTAAAGCCCTTGCCCTGATGGTTGTGGGGAGTGTCCTCCTTAAAAACATATTTTCTATGTGAAAATCAAGTACGCTGAACAAAATGGCTATCTCAAAATTTTGATTGGATGTGTTTGGGGGAATGATGGACGTGGGGGGGGGGGGTTAGTTGCCCTCCAATCACTTTTTACTATTAAAAAGCATACTAGCCTTTTGAATTTCCAATCGAATGAGCCTGTTTTGAAGTTTCTACGACAAAGCGTTCTATAAAAAACCTTATATACCCCCAGGGCATAACTTAAAATCCTTGCCCAGAGGGTTGTAGGGGAGTGTCCTCCTCCAAAACATATTTTTTATCTGGAATTCAACTACGCTTAACAAAATGGCTATCTCAAAATTTTGATTGGATGTGTTTGGGGGAATGATGGACGTGGGGAGGCTAGTTGCCCTCCGATCACTCTCGACCATTGAAAAGGGGACTAGCCACTTCAATTTCCAATCGAATGAGTCCTTTTTGATGTTTTTACGACAACGTTTTCTATAAGAACCTTATATGCCCCCAGGGCATAACTTAAAACCCTTGCCCTGAGGGTTGTGGGGGAGTGTCCTCCTCAAAAACATATTTTCTATCTGGAAATCAACTACGCTTAACAAAATGGCTATCTCAAAATTTTGATTGGATGTGTTTGGGGGAATGATGGGCGTGGGGGGGGGGGCTAGTTGCTCTCCAATTACTTTCGACTATTAAAAAGGGTACTAGCCATTCGAATCTCCAATCGAATGAGCCCTTTTGAAGTTTTTACGACAGCACTTTCAATAAAAGCTTTATATGACCCAAGAGCATGACTTAAAGCCCTTACCCTGATGGTTGTGGGGGAATGTCCTCCTTAAAAACATATTTTCTATGTGGAAATCAAGTACGCTGAACAAAATGGCTATCTCAAAATTTTGATTGGATTTGTTTGGGGGAATGATAGGCGTGTGGGGGGGGGGGGGCTAGTAGCCCTCCAGTGACTTTCGAATATTGAAAAGGGTACTAGCCCTTTGAATTTCCTTTCGAATGAGCCTGTTTTGAAGTTTCTACGACAACGCCTTCTATAAAAACCTTATATTCCCCCAGGCCATAACTTAAAACCCTTGCCCTGTGGGTTGTGGGGGAGTGTCCTCCTCAAAAACATATTTTCTATCTGGAAATCAAATATGCTTAGCAAAATGGCTATATCAAAATTTTGATTGGATGTGCTTTGGGGAATGATGGGCGTGGGGGGGTTTAGTTGCTCTCCAATCACTTTCGACTATTGAAAAGGGTACTAGCCATTCAAATCTCCAATCGAATGAGCCCTTTTGAAGTTTTTACGACAGCACTTTCAATAAAAGCCTTATATGCCCCAAGGGCATAACTTAAAGCCCTTGCCCTGATGGTTGTGGGGGAGTGTCCTCCTTAAAAACATATTTTCTATGTGGAAATCAAGTACGCTGAACAAAATGGCTATCTCAAAATTTTGATTGGATTTGTTTGGGGGAATGATTGGCGTGGGGGGGGGCTAGTTGCCCTCCAATCACTTTCGAATATCAAAAAGGGCACTAGCCCTTTGAATTCCCAATCGAATGAGCATGTTTTGAAGTTTCTACGACAACGCCTTCTATAAAAACCTTATATGACCCCAGGATATAACTTAAAAACCTTGGCCCTGAGTGTTCTGGGGGAGTGTCCTCCTCAAAACATATTTTCTATCTTGAAATCAACTACGCTGAACAAAATGGCTATCTCAAAATTTTGATTGGGTGTGTTTGGGGGATGATGGGTGTGGGTAGGGGCTAGTTGCCCTCCAATCACTTTCGACTATTAAAAAGGGTACTAGCCCTTTGAATTTCCAATCGAATAAGCCTGTTTTGAAGTTTCTACGACAACGCCTTCTATAAAAACCTTATATGCCCCCAGGCCATAACTTAAAACCCTTTCTCAGAGGGTTGTAGGGGAGTGTCCTCCTCCAAAACATATTTTTTATCTGGAATTCAACTACGCTTAACAAAATGGCTATCTCAAAATTTTGATTGGATGTGTTTGGGGGAATGATGGACGTGGGGAGGCTAGTTGCCCTCCGATCACTCTCGACCATTGAAAAGGGGACTAGCCACTTCAATTTCCAATCGAATGAGTCCTTTTTGATGTTTTTACGACAACGTTTTCTATAAGAACCTTATATGCCCCCAGGGCATAACTTAAAACCCTTGCCCTGAGGGTTGTGGGGGAGTGTCCTCCTCAAAAACATATTTTCTATCTGGAAATCAACTACGCTTAACAAAATGGCTATCTCAAAATTTTGATTGGATGTGTTTGGGGGAATGATGGGCGTGGGGGGGGGGCTAGTTGCTCTCCAATTACTTTCGACTATTAAAAAGGGTACTAGCCATTCGAATCTCCAATCGAATGAGCCCTTTTGAAGTTTTTACGACAGCACTTTCAATAAAAGCTTTATATGACCCAAGAGCATGACTTAAAGCCCTTACCCTGATGGTTGTGGGGAATGTCCTCCTTAAAAACATATTTTCTATGTGGAAATCAAGTACGCTGAACAAAATGGCTATCTCAAAATTTTGATTGGATTTGTTTGGGGGAATGATAGGCGTGTGGGGGGGGGCTAGTAGCCCTCCAGTGACTTTCGAATATTGAAAAGGGTACTAGCCCTTTGAATTTCCATTCGAATGAGCCTGTTTTGAAGTTTCTACGACAACGCCTTCTATAAAAACCTTATATTCCCCCAGGCCATAACTTAAAACCCTTGCCCTGTGGGTTGTGGGGGAGTGTCCTCCTCAAAAACATATTTTCTATCTGGAAATCAAATATGCTTAGCAAAATGGCTATATCAAAATTTTGATTGGATGTGCTTTGGGGAATGATGGGCGTGGGGGGGTTTAGTTGCTCTCCAATCACTTTCGACTATTGAAAAGGGTACTAGCCATTCAAATCTCCAATCGAATGAGCCCTTTTGAAGTTTTTACGACAGCACTTTCAATAAAAGCCTTATATGCCCCAAGGGCATAACTTAAAGCCCTTGCCCTGATGGTTGTGGGGGAGTGTCCTCCTTAAAAACATATTTTCTATGTGGAAATCAAGTACGCTGAACAAAATGGCTATCTCAAAATTTTGATTGGATGTGTTTGGGGGAATGATGGACGTGGGGGGGGGGTTAGTTGCCCTCCAATCACTTTTTACTATTAAAAAGCATACTAGCCTTTTGAATTTCCAATCGAATGAGCCTGTTTTGAAGTTTCTACGACAAAGCGTTCTATAAAAAACCTTATATACCCCCAGGGCATAACTTAAAATCCTTGCCCAGAGGGTTGTAGGGGAGTGTCCTCCTCCAAAACATATTTTTTATCTGGAATTCAACTACGCTTAACAAAATGGCTATCTCAAAATTTTGATTGGATGTGTTTGGGGGAATGATGGACGTGGGGAGGCTAGTTGCCCTCCGATCACTCTCGACCATTGAAAAGGGGACTAGCCACTTCAATTTCCAATCGAATGAGTCCTTTTTGATGTTTTTACGACAACGTTTTCTATAAGAACCTTATATGCCCCCAGGGCATAACTTAAAACCCTTGCCCTGAGGGTTGTGGGGGAGTGTCCTCCTCAAAAACATATTTTCTATCTGGAAATCAACTACGCTTAACAAAATGGCTATCTCAAAATCTTGATTGGATGTGTTTGGGGGAATGATGGGCGTGGGGGGGGGGCTAGTTGCTCTCCAATTACTTTCGACTATTAAAAAGGGTACTAGCCATTCGAATCTCCAATCGAATGAGCCCTTTTGAAGTTTTTACGACAGCACTTTCAATAAAAGCTTTATATGACCCAAGAGCATGACTTAAAGCCCTTACCCTGATGGTTGTGGGGAATGTCCTCCTTAAAAACATATTTTCTATGTGGAAATCAAGTACGCTGAACAAAATGGCTATCTCAAAATTTTGATTGGATTTGTTTGGGGGAATGATAGGCGTGTGGGGGGGGGGGCTAGTAGCCCTCCAGTGACTTTCGAATATTGAAAAGGGTACTAGCCCTTTGAATTTCCATTCGAATGAGCCTGTTTTGAAGTTTCTACGACAACGCCTTCTATAAAAACCTTATATTCCCCCAGGCCATAACTTAAAACCCTTGCCCTGTGGGTTGTGGGGGAGTGTCCTCCTCAAAAACATATTTTCTATCTGGAAATCAAATATGCTTAGCAAAATGGCTATCTCAAAATTTTGATTGGATGTGCTTTGGGGAATGATGGGCGTGGGGGGGTTTAGTTGCTCTCCAATCACTTTCGACTATTGAAAAGGGTACTAGCCATTCAAATCTCCAATCGAATGAGCCCTTTTGAAGTTTTTACGACAGCACTTTCAATAAAAGCCTTATATGCCCCAAGGGCATAACTTAAAGCCCTTGCCCTGATGGTTGTGGGGGAGTGTCCTCCTTAAAAACATATTTTCTATGTGGAAATCAAGTACGCTGAACAAAATGGCTATCTCAAAATTTTGATTGGATTTGTTTGGGGGAATGATTGGCGTGGGGGGGGGCTAGTTGCCCTCCAATCACTTTCGAATATCAAAAAGGGCACTAGCCCTTTGAATTCCCAATCGAATGAGCATGTTTTGAAGTTTCTACGACAACGCCTTCTATAAAAACCTTATATGACCCCAGGATATAACTTAAAAACCTTGGCCCTGAGTGTTCTGGGGGAGTGTCCTCCTCAAAACATATTTTCTATCTTGAAATCAACTACGCTGAACAAAATGGCTATCTCAAAATTTTGATTGGGTGTGTTTGGGGGGATGATGGGTGTGGGTAGGGGCTAGTTGCCCTCCAATCACTTTCGACTATTAAAAAGGGTACTAGCCCTTTGAATTTCCAATCGAATAAGCCTGTTTTGAAGTTTCTACGACAACGCCTTCTATAAAAACCTTATATGCCCCCAGGCCATAACTTAAAACCCTTTCTCAGAGGGTTGTAGGGGAGTGTCCTCCTCCAAAACATATTTTTTATCTGGAATTCAACTACGCTTAACAAAATGGCTATCTCAAAATTTTGATTGGATGTGTTTGGGGGAATGATGGACGTGGGGAGGCTAGTTGCCCTCCGATCACTCTCGACCATTGAAAAGGGGACTAGCCACTTCAATTTCCAATCGAATGAGTCCTTTTTGATGTTTTTACGACAACGTTTTCTATAAGAACCTTATATGCCCCCAGGGCATAACTTAAAACCCTTGCCCTGAGGGTTGTGGGGGAGTGTCCTCCTCAAAAACATATTTTCTATCTGGAAATCAAATATGCTTAGCAAAATGGCTATATCAAAATTTTGATTGGATGTGCTTTGGGGAATGATGGGCGTGGGGGGGTTTAGTTGCTCTCCAATCACTTTCGACTATTGAAAAGGGTACTAGCCATTCAAATCTCCAATCGAATGAGCCCTTTTGAAGTTTTTACGACAGCACTTTCAATAAAAGCCTTATATGCCCCAAGGGCATAACTTAAAGCCCTTGCCCTGATGGTTGTGGGGGAGTGTCCTCCTTAAAAACATATTTTCTATGTGGAAATCAAGTACGCTGAACAAAATGGCTATCTCAAAATTTTGATTGGATGTGTTTGGGGGAATGATGGACGTGGGGGGGGGGTTAGTTGCCCTCCAATCACTTTTTACTATTAAAAAGCATACTAGCCTTTTGAATTTCCAATCGAATGAGCCTGTTTTGAAGTTTCTACGACAAAGCGTTCTATAAAAAACCTTATATACCCCCAGGGCATAACTTAAAATCCTTGCCCAGAGGGTTGTAGGGGAGTGTCCTCCTCCAAAACATATTTTTTATCTGGAATTCAACTACGCTTAACAAAATGGCTATCTCAAAATTTTGATTGGATGTGTTTGGGGGAATGATGGACGTGGGGAGGCTAGTTGCCCTCCGATCACTCTCGACCATTGAAAAGGGGACTAGCCACTTCAATTTCCAATCGAATGAGTCCTTTTTGATGTTTTTACGACAACGTTTTCTATAAGAACCTTATATGCCCCCAGGGCATAACTTAAAACCCTTGCCCTGAGGGTTGTGGGGGAGTGTCCTCCTCAAAAACATATTTTCTATCTGGAAATCAACTACGCTTAACAAAATGGCTATCTCAAAATTTTGATTGGATGTGTTTGGGGGAATGATGGGCGTGGGGGGGGGGGGGCTAGTTGCTCTCCAATTACTTTCGACTATTAAAAAGGGTACTAGCCATTCGAATCTCCAATCGAATGAGCCCTTTTGAAGTTTTTACGACAGCACTTTCAATAAAAGCTTTATATGACCCAAGAGCATGACTTAAAGCCCTTACCCTGATGGTTGTGGGGGAATGTCCTCCTTAAAAACATATTTTCTATGTGGAAATCAAGTACGCTGAACAAAATGGCTATCTCAAAATTTGATTGGATTTGTTTGGGGGAATGATAGGCGTGTGTGGGGGGGGCTAGTAGCCCTCCAGTGACTTTCGAATATTGAAAAGGGTACTAGCCCTTTGAATTTCCATTCGAATGAGCCTGTTTTGAAGTTTCTACGACAACGCCTTCTATAAAAACCTTATATTCCCCCAGGCCATAACTTAAAACCCTTGCCCTGTGGGTTGTGGGGGAGTGTCCTCCTCAAAAACATATTTTCTATCTGGAAATCAAATATGCTTAGCAAAATGGCTATATCAAAATTTTGATTGGATGTGCTTTGGGGAATGATGGGCGTGGGGGGGTTTAGTTGCTCTCCAATCACTTTCGACTATTGAAAAGGGTACTAGCCATTCTAATCTCCAATCGAATGAGCCCTTTTGAAGTTTTTACGACAGCACTTTCAATAAAAGCCTTATATGCCCCAAGGGCATAACTTAAAGCCCTTGCCCTGATGGTTGTGGGGGAGTGTCCTCCTTAAAAACATATTTTCTATGTGGAAATCAAGTACGCTGAACAAAATGGCTATCTCAAAATTTTGATTGGATTTGTTTGGGGGAATGATTGGCGTGGGGGGGGGGCTAGTTGCCCTCCAATCACTTTCGAATATCAAAAAGGGCACTAGCCCTTTGAATTCCCAATCGAATGAGCATGTTTTGAAGTTTCTACGACAACGCCTTCTATAAAAACCTTATATGACCCCAGGATATAACTTAAAAACCTTGGCCCTGAGTGTTCTGGGGGAGTGTCCTCCTCAAAACATATTTTCTATCTTGAAATCAACTACGCTGAACAAAATGGCTATCTCAAAATTTTGATTGGGTGTGTTTGGGGGGATGATGGGTGTGGGTAGGGCTAGTTGCCCTCCAATCACTTTCGACTATTAAAAAGGGTACTAGCCCTTTGAATTTCCAATCGAATAAGCCTGTTTTGAAGTTTCTACGACAAACGCCTTCTATAAAAACCTTATATGCCCCCAGGCCATAACTTAAAACCCTTTCTCAGAGGGTTGTGGGGGACATTCCTCCTCCAAAACATATTTTTTATCTGGAAATCAACTACGCTGAACAAAATGGCTATCTCAAAATTTTGATTGGATGTGTTTGGGGGAATGATGGACGTGGGGGGGGGGCTAGTTGCCCTCCGATCAATTTCGACCATTAAAAAGGGCACTAACCACTTCAATTTCCAATCGAATGAGTCCTTTTTGATGTTTCTACGACAACGCTTTCTATAAGAACCTTATATGCCCCCAGGGCATAACTTAAAGCCCTTGCCCTGAGGGTTGTGGGGGAGTGTCCTCCTCAAAAACATATTTTCTATCTGGAAATCAACTACGCTTAACAAAATGGCTATCTCAAAATTTTGATTGGATGTGTTTGGGGGAATGATGGGCGTGGGGGGGGCTAGTTGCTCTCCAATCACTTTCGACTATTAAAAAGGGTACTAGCCATTCGAATCTCCAATCGAATGAGCCCTTTTGAAGTTTTTACGACAGCACTTTCAATAAAAGCTTTATATGCCCCAAGGCCATAACTTAAAGCCCTTGCCCTGATGGTTTTGGGGGAGTGTCCTCCTTAAAAACATATTTTCTATGTGGAAATCAAGTACGCTGAACAAAATGGCTATCTCAAAATTTTGATTGGATTTGTTTGGGGGAATGATGGGCGTGAGGGGGGGGGCTAGTAGCCCTCCAATCACTTTCGACTATTGAAAAGGGTTCTAGCCCTTTGAATTTCCAATCGAATGAGCCTGTTTTGAAGTTTCTACGACAACGCCTTCTATAAAAACCTTATATGACCCCAGGATATAACTTAAAAACCTTGGCCCTGAGTGTTCCGGGGGAGTTTCCTCCTCGAAAACATATTTTCTATCTGGAAATCAACTACGCTGAACAAAATGGCTATCTCAAAATTTTGATTGGGTGTGTTTGGGGGGATGATGGGCGTGGGCAGGGGCTAGTTGCCCTCCAATCACTTTCTACTATTAAAAAGGGTACTAGCCCTTTGAATTTCAAATCGAATAAGCCTGTTCTGAAGTTTCTACGACAACGCCTTCTATAAAAACCTTATATGCCTCCAGGGCATAACTTAAAACCCTTTCCCTGAGGGTTGTGGGGGAATTTCCTCCTCAAAAACATATTTTCTATCTGGAAATCAACTACGCTGAACAAAATGGCTATCTCAAAATTTTGATTGGATATTTTGGGGGAATGATGGGCGTGGGGGGGGGGGCTAGTTGCCCTCCAATCACTTTCGACTATTAAAAAGGTCACTAGCCACTCCAATTTCCAATCGAATGAGCCCTTTTCGAAGTTTCTACGACAACTCCTTCGATACGAAGTGCCCGGGTATAAAGAACCAAAAAAAAAAACTCATTGTGCCCACATCGTTCTTTACTTAGGCAGCGCTAGCGCGCTGCCTATGATATTAGTAATTCATGCTATCACCCGTCGTGCTGGAAGCTGGGCTATATTACTCGAATCCAAAACAAGGGAAGCTTGAACGAATTTACTGGAGTATGACCAGTTACCTTGACCTCATTTTGTCAAATATGTACGAGGGTTTCTTAGCTAATCGGTTAAAGCAGAGACATTTGAACTTACTGTCTTACAACAGTCTGGAAACATGAAGAAGACATTTACTTCACACTACCTTGTTAGTATTCTTGATAACATTTTTAAAAACCTTCAAAACCCAGATAATTGGTTGAATCTTTCAATAATTAAATAAAAAAAACAAGTTTTTAAACTGAAAGTAAGGAGCGACATTAAAACTTAAAACGAACAGAAATTATTCCGTATATGAAAGGGGCTGTCCCCTCCTCAACGCCTCGCTCTTTACGCTAAAGTTTTTTATTGTTTTAAAAAATAAAGATGTGAGACAGAGTCAAACTTTAGCGTAAAGATCGAGGCGTTGAGGAGGAGACAGCCCCTTTCATATACGGAATAATTTCTGTTCGTTTTCAGTTTTAATGTCGCTCCTTACTTTCAGTTTAATAAACTTGTTTTTTTTATATTTAATTTCAGATCGGTTTTTAGTTAATGCAGCTTTTATTTTGGCTCACCGTCATTGAATAAGTAAACAAAATTTGCATAAAAATTTTACTTTCTTTTGCTAAATGGCTGTCTCTAAATTGGTTCTGACGTAATTTACAAATTAACTTACGTAACGAACTTCTATATTCGTATATTTTTCTTCTGGCAAAAAATACAAGTTGCAGATTTTTGCAGATATGAGCTTGAAACCTATATTATAGGGTTTTCTGATACGCTTAATCTGACGGTGTGATTTTCATTAATATTCTTTCACTTTTAGGGAATGTTTCCCCCTCTTTAAAAAATCAGGTAAATTTTCTCAGGCTCGTAGCCTTTGATGAGTAATACTAAACTTAATAAAATTTATATATTTAGAATCAGCATTATAAGCCCATTCTTTTGATACATTTATTGACATCAAAATTCCGTTTTTAAAAGTTTCGATTACTATTGAGCCGTATCGCTTGTTTTTTTATTGTTTTTTTTATTACGTATATGTTATTACGTATATGATGGGGTTCTCCCCTTAGTCAATACCACGCTCTTTACGTTAAAAGTTAAAAAAAATTTAATTCACAAACCCCTGAATCATAAAGGCCTTTTAATTAGAATAGATAGCTCTTTTGAAAGCACTAAAAAAACTGTAACGTAAAGAGCGAGGTATTGAATTGGGGGAGAACCTCCTCATATACGTTATAATTTCTGTTCATTTTAAGTTCTAATGTTGCTTCTTACTTTCAGTTGAAAAAACTTGTTTTTTTTAATTTAATTTCTGATCGTTTTTTAAATAATGCTTGGAAATCCGGTGCCCCCTTCATAGAAATGTCCCTTACCCAAATAAACATCCTCCACCGAACGATTCTCCCGAGTAACCCCCTCCTCCAGCCCCCCCCCACCAGAAAAAAATTCTTCCTGAAAATGTCTGTATACTTCCCAATAACCAATACAATATGTAAGCAATGGGCAAAGTTCATAACTTGCAGCCCTTCCCCTGGGAACTCTGGGGGATTAAGTCATCGTAAAAGACATATTTATTAGATTTTCGACTATGCTGAACAAAATGGCTATCTCAAAATTTTAATTGGGTGACTTTGAGAAAAAATGAGCGTGGGAGGGGGCCTAGTTGCCCTCCATTTTTTTGGTCACTTAAAAAGGGCACTAGAACTTTTAATTTCCGTTCCAATGAGCCCTCTTACGATATTCTAGGACCACTGGGTCAATACGATTACCCCTGGGGAAAAGAAAAAAAAAAAACAAACAAATAAACACGCATCCGTGATCTTTCTTCTGGCAAAAAATGCAAAATTCTACATTTTTGTAGATAGGAGCTTGAAACCTCTACAGTAGGGTTCTCTGATACGCTTAATATGATGGTGTGAATTTCATTAAGTTTCTATAACTTTTAGGGGGTCTTTCCTCCTTTTTTCGAAAATCAGCCAAATTTTCTCAGGCGCGTAACTTTTGATGGGTGAGATTAAACTTGATGGAATATATACATTTGAAATTAGAATTAAAATCTGATTCTTTTGATGTATCTATTGGTACCAAAATTCCGTGTTTTAGAGTTTCGGTTACCATTGAGCCGGGTCGCTCCTTACGTACAGTTCGTTACCACGAACTGTTTGATTAATTTCCAGAAAGCGTTCGAACTAATTGACCAAAATATGAACGTAAACAAACTGCTATCGGAGTTTCGAGTGAGTCATTTTCTAGTTAAAATTGTTGCCTCCTTTTTATTAAATCGTTCTCAAGGGCTTAAATATAAAAAAGGTTATTCTGATCCCCTTCCTATCTTTTGTGGGGTCCCTCAAAAACCTTGCTAGATCCCATGATATTCCTTATAATGGTTAATAGCCTCATGACTGACCAAACAGAGCGATTGAAGTTTGTGGACGAACTGTCTGCACTTGAGGTTTGTCGACGAAATAATTAATGCTCTACTATCACATTACTTGACGATGTCACACAGGAAGCTTCTTTGACGATGATGAAAGTTAACGCTGATAAATCTTCAGTTATGACAGTTAATATTTTTAAATCACCTCCTTCTTTCAAAAACACCATTCCTCAAAAAATCTCTATCAAATGCATTAAACTACTTGGGGTGACAATTACTGCTGACTTTAAGTAAGATACCATGTTCCAAACATCCTCAAACAAGCTTCCCCTTCAGGTCTCCTTCTAAAACTTTTGATAAAATTCTCCCGCCCCCCCCCAACTACTACTACTACTACTACTACTACTACTGCTACTACTACTAACAACTCACTGATAAATTTGTCGATAAACTCCTAATGGGATAGCTAAGAAATATACAGATCTTTAGACTCAGAATTTCATCCTGGATCCATGTACAACATTCATTTGTGTCGGAAAAAAACTTTTACTCCCCCCCTATATATATATATATATATATATATATATATATATATATATATATATTATATATATATATATATATATATATATATATATATATATATATATATATATATATATATATATATATATATATATATATATAATATATATATATATATATATATATATATATATATATAATATATATATATATATATATATATATATATATATATATATATATATATTATATATATATATATATATATATATATATATATATATATATATATATATATAGTACCGCGAGTCCTGCGGCTTCGTCTTAGTGATTCAGGAGTCATTCTTAATGAATCGGAACAAAATTTGAACACCTTTTAATCTTATTTCTAAATTCCTCGGATAAAGACTTTGCCAATCTGAAACTGGGGGTTTAAAGAAAACACGTCTCCTTCTTCTTAATCATGTTATCTATTTAAAAGTGGCAAACAAGGTGAAACTAAATAGTCGCTATTTTACTTTCTTCACTTTCCAGTAGCTTTGGGATATAGACATTATAGTGTTTAATTCGGAATAAATCGGAAGTATCAGCCAATTTGTTTTTTTCAAATATCTTGGTTTGAAACTCTTCTTATCTTCTTAGGAAAAAGTCAACCCTGGTGGATCCTTGACAATTTAGAACTGATACCTAGCCTTATAGATACAGAAACTTATTCAAATAATGAGACAATCAATGAACTGTGGAGAGAAGTTGTAAGGGGGACTCAACTCTCAAATGGAATACTCAAACTTGGAGATCTAGAAGAAGGTATGTTTTTAAGTAAGATCTACAATTTAAATTCGTAATACTTTTTTTGTCAAGTTTGTTAAGCTAAATGTTAATTATTTCTTTAGAAATAGTTAGATAATGTGTAAACTTAATTTTGTCGCAGCCTTAGCATAGAACTGTATACTTTGCCTCCTAATATTACTAATATTTACCAGCAGAAAAGTTTCAATAAAAAAAAATTCAAGTGAGAAATTTTGTATTCTTGACTATAAGGACACTCCAGTCAGTTGTACCAAATCACCAAAACTTACAAAGGGGGAGAACTTTTTCGTTCTTTTTTTATGAAGTTCCAAAAATCATTTCAAAGTCTTGGGGCAGGGCGTTTCGAATCTTTTAAACTTTTTTGTACTTAAAATACAAAATAAGTAGTTTTCAGAATCGAGAAGGCAGTGACACCGTTTCCCTTATATCTCTATTTCTATTTGGCCTCCAAATGGAGATCTCCATTTGATCTCCCATTTGCAGCCCTATTTAGTGCCTCCGGCTTCAGTAGAATCTTCAAATTCATCAAATTCACACAAATTCAGTAAAATATGTGCTAATCAAAGACAAAGAAATTTTATTTTAGCAAAGTAAAACAAAATCAGGACCTAGAACTACTCAAAAGATTAAAACAATTGAAGCTCCGTTTCAATTCTTTATTTTGTGAACAACATGTGTAATGCTTGTCAATTAGAATGATTTATTTGGCCCAGACTTACTATAATACAAAACACAAAATAAGAATGAAAAGCAAAGTAAGCAAAGCAAAGCACATGACACTTGCATTAATAGCATTAGTACTTGCAAGGGAGGTAAGCACATCACACCATAAAAATGCTGCATCTCTCTTCTTGTCACTGAAAAACTAACAAAAGTCTTTCTTACTCTCGCATCTCCTCTTAAATATCTTTTTTTTTTCTTTTTTCATTTACATTTTTTATTTATCTAAATTATTTATCTCATCTACATTTTCTTGTCATTTACATTTTTTTTCAATTTTTTTTTTAATCACTCATACAGCCTATAGGCTACAGGTTCAGTTTTAGATGTTTCCTTACAAGTCGGCCGTACCTCGTGCGGGCTGTCGTTGAGGTCTCACAAGCTTGTTGAGATGGCATTGCAGTGGTACTCTGGCGGGGGCTAGGGGTTTGATTCCTATCCTGGATTGGCAACGGGGACATAGAATGGTCCGCCTGTGATGGAGAGGGTGGGGACTTTGCAGTCATATCTGGAATTATGGCCTCGTGAAACCCTTCGCGGACCAAACTCGTGTCTTTCAGGCTTTTGTGCGGGCAAGGTGATAGGTGTTTGCGGTTCCTTCACAGAATCGCACGTTCATTTGTCTGCACTTGGAACGATCGCGGCTGTTTGACATGAGTAAGCACAAGGGCTGGTTTAAACGGTCCGGCTGTTATTTTCTGAATGTGGATCGCCTCGCAACGGTTAAGCTGCTTTAAAGCCTTTGCTGATTTGTCATGTTGAATTTTCTGGCGTTTCTGCATTTCAGTTGTTTGCTGGGTGAAATGTCCAGTCGGGACGACCTTTTTCTTTAAGTCATGTGTGTTGCATGGTAGCATGGATCTTAGTTGGCGGGACATAAGAAGCTGAGTAGGAGATGCAAATCCATCGGCATTCAAGTGTATTTCGGTATTCAAGTAGACCTAGGAAGGGGTCTTCTCTGTTTTCCGTTGCCTTGGTCGTGAGATTTCTTATAACCTGCACAGCCTTGGCTAGTCCGTTGGATTTGGTTTACCCGGGGCTGGATGTGATCAGTGATATACTCCAGGATTTGTCAAAGCTGAGGAATTTTCTGGAGGTAAATGGAGGTCTAATGTCAGATATTTTCTGCGATGGTATGCCATGTCGGGCAAGGGGGGTCTTAAATTCGTCTTGACTGCGTTGGACGATGTCGTAGTATGTCTGTCGATGTATAAGAAACGGCTGTGATAGTAGACGGTTGCTAGGAAGTAGGAGCCATTCCATTATAACAGATCTGTAGCTATCTTTTGCCAAGGGAGTGTTTCTATGCTGTGGTTGATCATTGATTCCTTCAAGCTGTTTGGCATGTGCTTGGTGCATGTTTTCCATTTTACTATGTACCGTTCAATGTCTGTGATGAGGCCTGGCCAGCACACTAGCATCCTTGCTCGCTGTTTGGTTTTCTCGGTTCCAAGGTGGCGTGTATGTATCTGCTGGAGTCTGGCTAACTGTAGGAACTTGGGAATGATGAGTATTTCTTCCTTCAGAAGAATGCCTAGGGTGAAGGACAATTCGTGTTGGACGTTCCAGTTGGTTAGGATGGTGGTTGGGCAGTCTTTTCTAGTACTCAGCCAACCCTCTTGAATCATTTTTGACTAGGGTCCTCAAGGTTTCATCTTGCACCGTTTCCGTCCGTATGTGCTCAAGCTTCGGATCAATGGCTAATGGGTTTTGTACTACATGGTGTACATAGATATCCAGATCTTCTTCTAGTTTTGGATCTGTATCGCTAAGATGGAGGCGTGATGGAGTGTCAGCAACTGGGATTTCAGATCCTGGTCAGAACCTCAGACTCAGGTCTTAAGGCTGAAGCTGAAGCATTAACAGTTGCACTCGTGGTGGGGCTTTGTGAATCGGATTTGCTGAAACGGTTTTGAGGGGGCAGTGGTCAGTCGTGACATCAACATGGCGACCATACACATAATGGTGGAAATCTTTACAGCTGTACACAATGGCGTATAGCTCTGTTGTGAATTCTTCTGCTGCGTCTTAATGTGCGATCTCGACGCATATGCTGTGGCATGCCCTTCCGAAACAAGCTGGGCACCACGTCCGTGGCTAGAGGCGTCAACAATGAGTTTAACATTCTTGCTCTGATGGTTGAAAAAAAGGGTGTTTGACACAATAGAGCTTTTCTGGTCTACGAGTGTTTGCTTATGTTCTTCAGACCAGATGATTGGTTCTACTTTGGTTAGGTCACGGAGTGGTTCATTTTCTGTGGATAGACTTGGTGCAGTTGATCATTTCTAGGAGGGCTAGGAGTTCTTTTCGGCATGATGGGTTTGACATTTGGTTTATGGTGCGAATCTTTATGGGATCTGGTTGCATCCCCCTGGAGCTGATTATGTGTCCAAAATAGCTGACCCTGGATGCCGAGAACTGACACTTATCTTCATTGAAATGGATTTCCTTAGCTAGGGCGCGTTTGAGTATCTCTGCTAGGCGTTCATCGTGCTCTTCTTGCGTCGTGCCATACACGATCATCTCATTAATGATGATGAAGACGCCTTCCAGGCCTTCAAAGGCATCTTCCATTCTCCTCTGAAATTCATCTTTCGCTGAGATGATTCCGAATGGCGTTCGCCATTCGGAAATTCGGGACATTCCGAATCTCCCGTATATCGTGCTTGAAGGTCATAAGGTAAGATGAATCATCGGATTGCGGAATTAACCAGTAACCGAAACGGGCATCAAGTTTTGTAGATAATGTTGCTCCGTATAGCTTGGAGGTGACGTTGTCTACAGTAGTTATGGGATAGTGGGGCTGCTTGATGGACTAGTTGAGGTCTACTGGGTCTATGCACAGTCTTATGGACCCATCTTCTTTCTCCACCATAACCATCGAGTTTACCCACTTTGTTGGAGTAACAAACTTTTGATGATCCCTAGGTCTTCTAGGTGGCTGAGTTCTTGCTTGATTTTATTTTGCATGGCTGCAGGTACTCACCTAGCTGGGTAGACAGTTGAGGTGGCATTGTCCTTCAGGTATATGTTGCATTCTCCGTCTAGTTTCCCGATTCCTTTACACACCTCTTTGTGCTTTTCTTTCAAGAATGGTACCCTTGAAGATGCTGAGGCTATGTTTAGGACCAGCTTAATCAGGTTCTAGTTGATGCTTGAATAGTACTCTATGTTAGGGGAAGCGGATGTCTCTACTACATAAAACTGTTGGCTGCTGCTGGTGTTACCTTTTTAGCTGCATGATAACTCGCAGACTCACGAAACGGGGATCTTTGCTCCACAGTAGCTGGTAAGGTGCTGGCTTGTGGGTTTCTTGGTCGGCTTCGGGATAATGAGATAGAAGTACTTCTTTGGAATGATATTAACCTGGGCTCTTGTGTCGATTTTGATTTGGACAGGAACGATTTTGATTTATCACTGCTTCGTCTTTGTTTTCGCTTTGTTTGATGGAATACAGGAAAACGGTTTCATCACCAAGGTCACCTTCAGCAGTTTCTTCTTCCACTGTGTTTACTGCCTTGCTTCGACAAACTCGTGCAAAATAGTTGAGCTTTTCTCATATGGAGCATGACTTGCCCTTTGCTGGGCAGTCATGGGAGAGGGTAATAAGTTCCACCACAGAAATAGCATGGTCTGCTCTTTGAACTGCTTGCTTCCTGTTTATTTCGACTGCTGTTCCGGTTTGGGTAACGTGCTTTGGCATCCATCCCTTGTTTTATATGGATGGACTTAGTCCCAAGGAATGTTTTAAGCTGTGCACATAATGGTTGCTTTTTGTAGCGTAAGTTCATCAACTTCAGCACCGAGTTTCTCGCGCGCGTTTTGGCTTAGTATTCCACACGCTATTCGATCATGGACCATTTCGTTTGGGTCAGAGTAGGAACATGGTTTCACCAATGTCTTGATATCAGTTATATATTTATCTGCACTCTCTCTCTCGGTTAGGTCTCACTTTTGGAATAGGTATCGTTTGAAAAATGTATTCTTCTGTGGTGACGCTTACGTCTTAAATTTCTCAACGTATCGTTCAATTTGTTTTGTTCTTTGGTTGCGATGGTGATTTCGCGTCCTTTCGATCCAGCCCAGATAAGTAGGTAGGCACAGAGAGCTTTCTCTGGTTTCTCTGCCAGTGGGCCTGCAAACATCAGTTGGGCATGCTCTTGGAAACGGTTCCATTCTTCTGCTAGGGAGCTGGCTTCCCAGTTGATGAATGGCTGTAGGACATCCATAAGATCTCACTTCTGTCACTTCTGTTATGTAAGGCTTGTCAATTAGAATGATTTATTTAACCCAGGCTACCTATAATACAAAATACACAATAAGCAAGCAAAGCAAAGCACATAACACTTGCATTAACAGCATTAGTACTTGTTAGGGGGAAAGGATATCACACCATAAGAATGCTGCAACATGCATTATTCTTTAAAGGAGCTAAAATTTCAGTGGAACAAAAATTGGATATTTTCCAAGCTTTCAAATAATCGAAGTTTTATCCCAATTTCAAATCATGAAATTATGCCAAAATTTGTTGAGATAATTATGCAGCTGAAGTTATCAAACAGTTCGTGGTAACGAACTGTAAGTAAGGAGCGACCCGGCTCAATGGTAATCGAAACTCTAGAAAACGGTATTTTGATACAAATAGATACATCAAAAGAATCACATTTTAATGCTGATTTCAAATATATAAGTTTCATTTAGTTTAATCCTTTCCATCAAAAGTTAGGCGCCTGAGAAAATTTGGCTGATTTTCGAAAAAGGGGGGAAAGACCCCCTAAAAGTCATAGAACCTTAATGAAAATCACACCATCATATTCCGCGTATCAGAGAACCCTACTGTAGAGGTTTCAAGCTCCCATCTACAAAAATGTGGAATTTTGCATTTTTTGCCAGAAGAAAGATCACGGGTGCGTGTTTATTTGTTTTTTTTTGTTTTTTTTTTCCCCAGGGGTGATCGTATCGAACCAGTTGTCCTAGAATATCGTGGAAGGGCTCATTGGAATGGAAATTGAAAGTTCTAGTGCCCTTTTTAAGTGACCAAAAAAAATGGAGGGCAACTAGGCCCCCTCCCACACTCATTTTTTTCCCAAAGTCACCTGATCAAAATTTTGAGATAGCCATTTTGTTCAGTATGTTCGAAAATATTATAAGTATGTCTTTTAGGATGACTTAATCCCCCGAACTTCCCGGGGGGAGGGCTGAAAGTTATGAACTTTACCCAATGTTAACATATAGTATTGGTTATTTGGAAGTATACAGACGTTTTCAGGGGAGATTTTTCCTGGTAGTGGGGGGGAGGGGGGGGGGGTCAGGGGTTATGTGGGAGGAGTCTTTCCATGAAGGAAGTTTTCATGGGGGAAGGGACATTGCTATGAAGGGGACGCCGGACTTCCCAGCATTATTTAAAAAAAGATCATAAATTTAATATAAAAAAAAACAAGTATTTCAACTGCAACAGCAGCAACATCGAAACTTTAAACGAACAGAAAATATTACATATATAATTGGGTTCACCCCGTAGTCAATGCCTCGCTCTTTAAGCCAAAGATTTTTTAGTACTTTCATAAGAGCTATTTATTCTAATTAACGGCCTTTGTGATTAAGCGGTCATTTCTAAAGAATTGGAACAAGATTTGAACTTTCGCTTAAAGAGCAAGGTATTGACTAGGGGGCGAACCCCCTAATAAATGTATTAAGAATATATGAATATAGAAGTTCGTTACGTAAGTTAATTCGTAAGTTACGTATATTTATTACTAATAAAAACGTTCGTAAATAAAATTAAACAAGTTTCGAGAAAGCCATTTAACTAAATAAAAGTAAATTAATATGAAAATTTTGTTTTAATTATTCATGTACGGTGAGCCAAGATCAAAACCTGCATTTATTCAAAAACGTTCAAAAATTAAATAAAAAAAAACAAGTTTTTTAAACTGAAAGTAAGGAGCGACATTAAAACTTAAAACGAACAGAAATTATTCTGTATATGAAAGAGACTGTCCCCTCCTCAACGCCTCGCTCTTTACGCTAAAGTTTGACTCTGTCTCACAACTTTATTTTTTAAAACAATAAAAAACTTTAGCGTAAAGAGCGAGGCGTTGAGGAGGGGACAGTCTCTTTCATATACAGAATAATTTCTGTTCGTTTTAAGTTTTAATGTCGCTCCTTACTTTCAGTTTAAAAAACTTGTTTTTTTTTATTTAATTGCAGCAAGAATCGCTGCCGACCACTTCTTTCCTCTATTTCGAGAAATACTTTTGTTTTTGGTATTTTAATTGAAAAACGGTTGCTTGTTATTTTCAATGCAAAATTAGGAAATACAGTAACAAACGGACCTCCCACCTCTGAAAAATTTGGTTTACTCCATCCTTTCAAGGAATTAACAATACTGTCTAGCTTCCTTATGAGAGGCATCGCTACATAAGTAAGGAGCCAGGTTTTTTTTATTGGTCTTTTTATGCAAAAGGGGTGGTCATAATAACTTTGGTGGAGGATTATTTGATTGAAATTTGAAATTTCTACCGCTCCTTTTAACATTCAAAAGTGATTGGAGGGTAACCAGCCCCACTCCCGGTCCCATTTTTGCTACTTGAACCAATAGTTTGTTCTGGCCTCTCTCACGACGGGGCAAAGTCTTGCTTCCAGAATAGATGGAATCATGGAAGAGCTGCTGAAGACATCCCTTAGAGCTCGCATAACTGTTTGGACTACCCTCTTAGTGGTCGTCTTGAATAACGAAACTGTCCAAAAGATTGGACCATGAGCATACTGGTCAAACTCTTCAAAAAGGGCGATGCAATAATCTGTGACGACTTGAGTCATCATCTTTGTACCTTGAAGGTGTTGCTCTCATTATATTTCATTCATATTATTTTATTTTCATTCTTATACTAATAGTCGAAGAGTCAAGGGAATGGGACAAAAAAAATCATACATGCTTCATTGATTTTGAAGAGGTATTCGATTCCGTTGATAGAAAGATTTTACGGAAGAATATAAATTTATCATCATCATCATTTTATTTATAACCCATCAAAAAAATCTGGGTAGAGCCAGAAAAAGACAGAGTAAAAAAAAAAAAAAAAGAAACGAAACAAAACACACACAACTACAAAAAAGGGATAAAAAGAAATTACCAAAAATTTGAAGACTTCTGGGATTCAGTAGAGAAATCATAAATGCGATTTTCAATAACCCCAGCAGGGTTTACAAAATGATACTTTCTTTGCAGAAAAGAGTTACTTGCCCAAGTTGGAAACTCCATCAAATACTTTGCAAATTTAAAATAAAGGCGATAAACTTGCTTTCTCTTACCACAATTAAAAAAAGACCAAACAGGAGCAAGGGCAAGTAATTGAGGAACTGTTAGGCTGTTATATAGCTGAGAACGGTGACCTCTGCTCACATACGACACGTTTGAAGCCAGAGATGCATACGCAGGCCGGATCTTACTAGCATAGTTTTCAATTGCCAGGTTTACAGTTTCTTTCAGGTTTGCTCCAATAGGCATGTAAAACTGCTAGCTAAAGGAACCTCAGAGCCGGATAGACTTATTGAATTTCTATTCTTTTTATTGTTGAATGGTAAAAAAATGTTTTATCAGTACTAAAGTTCAAACCAATGTGTTCGTACTCATCTTGGAGAAGCTCAAAAGTTGAAGAACATCCTTGGAAAGTGCAGGAAAAGTTCAGTAAGTGATCCGTAAACGTAACTAACTTAAGATCAACTCTAAGTGAAGATCAATGTGCAGTTCAACTTATCATGAGCACGGGTAACACAATTATTAAACGAAACTGGAGAAGTCAGAGCTCCTGGGCGTCCACCTTTCTAAAGTGGAAATAGTTGACTACCATCTTTAATTCCAGTCGTCAGATTTCTATACATGTATCTTAAACAAGTAATTATCGCAACATCAGTACCTTTCAAAAGGGCCTCAAGCAAAACCTGCGAAAATATATAAGAGTCAAAGGCTCTTGCAACATCGAGTGCACAGAAGACTAAGAAATCACCTTATTCTCCACTATCTTTCAACACATTTATAAGCAGAAAGAGAGCGTGCTCTTTAACTAAGTCTCACTGGTACCCAAACTGACGAGGAGGGGCGGAAAAATTTTCTTCAATGTCTTTTATCAAAAATGACTCAAAGAGCTTGAAATTAGTACATGAAACGGTAATGGGGTGATAAGAACTGCACAGAGAAGCGTCTTTTTGCCTTTTTTAAGGATGGGAGGTATTTTCCGACACAAAATTGCAAAGGGACTATACCACAGACAAGGATCATCTGAAACAGTAGTGCTAAATGTTGCTCGACTAAAGAGCCTGAAACTTGCAGGTACCTACCTGAAATAGAATAAACACCAGACGAAGATTTTTTCTTTAATTTCGGAATTAAATAGTGAACAGCACTTGGCGGCACAAACAGGAAAGATTTCGTCTTATTTGAAAGAAGAAGGTCAAGCTGTTTTTCAAAAAAACTCCTCCATGCTTTGGTTGGGAGTACTGAACTCCCTCACGAAATATTCAACCCACTTCTTTTCAGCCAGACTAGCACTTTGGGCTTTAGTAGGCTTGCTAAGCTTCCAGAGTTTGGAGGGGTCTTCAGCAATACGGATTATATTTTTTTGGATCAGCGTTGACTTACGGTTTTTCAGTTTCTTGTTAAATTTCCAGTTCATACGTAGCATCAAGTCATTTACCAAGCCATCTCTCGGATAGCCACAGTCGTTCCAAACAGGAAGCCATAGCTTTGCCGAATTATAATTATTCACTGTATCTCTGTTTTTTTTTACCAATCTTCTAGCTGAGACTTTTTACGAACACGTCGAATAGGAACGACACTTGTTTCGGCACATTTCAACGAGTGATTTATTTGTGCCAAGTAGGAAGTGAGCTCAATTGATATGTTCTTTTCACTTTGTGGCAGCACAGCACTATTGCATAAAATACTGAAAGGCACTTTGATTTTGCTCATCATCTCGTCACAGACTTTACTGAAAGATTTACTTGACACATTTTTCCAATCTCGGTAGGAAAACCAATTTGATTCTTTATTTTGAGCCATAGGCGGGGAGGAGTAAATGCCAGTAGAGATAGGAAGGTGGTCAGAATAGAATCATTCTTTTAAAAATTTGACCTCGTTACAGCCGAATGAAGTAACAACACGGTCTAAGTTAGAAGTTGAGGAAAGCGGCCTAATGTATGAAAAGTTGTCACTCTTAGGTCATACACAATAGTCAGGAGGAACACAGCCCCGAAAGATTTGTGAATGGGGAGACATTTTGTTAGTTATATCTGCATTAAAATCTCCGCTGATGATACCAGTTTAGAGGCAACTGTTTTAAGAAACCTGCCTAGAAGCTTGCAGGCAGACGCAAACCGTGAATCAGACTGTTCGTTTTTGTAATTTGTTGGCAGATAAACATAATTACTAAATGATTTTCAAGCATAGCGGCAATAAAGTAATCAGTCTCTGCTAATGCCTTGCAAGGGAATCGGGGAAGGATATCAAGACAGCCAGATGGTCTGCCTCTCGATCCCACAATTGCACTAAGAAAGAGGAGATTAAAATTAAAAAATAGTGGTTATAGGCTTTGGCGGTCTTCCGAGAAGAAATGCTCCTGAATCAGTGCTAGGTCATGAGACGGCAATGTCTGTGAAAAATTGGGAATCGATTGGTAACTTTTCCATTAATGTTCCATGACAAAATACTGCATCTGAATCTTATTTTAAACTAAATTTACCTTTCAGCAGAGTCTGTGCAACAGAGGGTATTTGTAACTGTAACATGGATGGTTGTCTTATTTACAAGTTTCAAGTTCAATATGGGTTTTAATTAAAAAAAAAATATATAAAAATACACTTAACTCAGTTCCTTGTGCATTGATGCACGTTTGGGCCCGTAATAATTGCACACTCTAAATACAGCATGGCCTCCTGTCCTCTCCAATTTCCATCCCGAACCGCCATCAAATAACAATAAATTTAACACAACTTCTCCTCCGCTCACACCCCTTGAAGTATCAAACTGATATAAGATAATTAATAATAATATCGAAAAATTCTAAACATAATAATAATAAAATAAATCTAGTAAATAAATATTTAATCCTTTAGATATTTTTTCACATTCTTTTTAAAGGAGCCGAGAGACCTATATGACTTCAGCTCTTGCGGAAGTGCATTCCACTCTCTAGCACACGCAATTCTAGGAGAAAATTCCGACCTAGCTGTTTGTGTCGGGGGTATATAAATGTCTGATGAAGATCGTGTATTTAAACTATGGATTTGTGATGCTAGTGTGAATAAGCCTTTAAATGGCGATGGGAGTGTTCCTGAAAAATATTTAAAACAAAAAACGGTGCAAGATAGTCTGTAAAGTGATGCCATTGATAGTCTGTTCGGTGCTGGGCCTAAAATTTGAAGTGCTTTATTGTGAACTGAGTTTAGTCTTTGTAAATGTGTCTTGAAATTAGATTGCCAAACTGTAGAACAATATTGAATGTGAGGCTTGATAACTGCATTGTAAATCAGGATCAGTATTTTTTTAAGGGATATGGTGACTGAGTTTTCTCAAGATTCCAAGGTTCCTTGAAAGCTTCGTCTCAACACTTGCTATGTGGTGTCTGAACGAGAGGTTTTCGTCAATTAAAACCCCTAGGTAACGAACGTGTCCTTTTTCTGGTCTCTTGATAAGTCCACGAGAGGTTTCAATACCAATCACATCAGTAGCCAGCGAATCTATACGTGAAAAAAATAAAACACTCGATTTGTCAATGTTGATGACTAGACGATTTGCGTCCATCCACAGGTACATTTCTTCAAGAATGTCTTGTGGCTTCGTTTTGAGAGACTTGATGTTCCATTCTGAGCTTGACATAAGTGAATCATCCGCAAATGCCGTTAGTTCGTCCTCGGCTTCTACTATAGACCCCGGCGTCGTTTATGGATGACATAGTTTGCAGCAATAAGGGCAACGACTTGCAGGAGTCAGTACTTGCTTAAGATCATTTACGTAAACAATAAACAATACCGGTCTCAATTTAGAGGCCTGTGGTACCCCGCAGTTAACTACGACATCATTTTTATGGTCATTTCCTGTGTACATTCGACAATTTTCCAGGTAAGACTTAAACCAATCTAGGACTTGGCCACGACTTCCAATATGATCCAGCTTTCCTAGTAATATTTCGTGGTGCATGCTATCAAACGCTTTCTTAATATCTAGAAGCACTGCTGCAAGTAAAGCACCCGAATCTAGGATTCTGTTTACGAATAAACTTAGTGAAGTAAGGGCGTCTTCAGTTGAATGGGCAGCCCTAAACCCGAATTGGCGGCTATTAAAAAAGCCTTTGGCCTCTAAATATTGGTAAAGCTGGTTTTTCATTGGCGTTTCAAAGACTTTCGAGAAAACTGATAAGATTGAGATTGGTCTATAATTTTCTGTGTTTGTGTGACTTCCATCTTTGTGAAGAGGTATTATCTTTGCCTTTTTTAACATTTCAGGAAAGACCCCTTTATCTAATGAAAGATTTACAAGGTAAGTTAGCGGCTCAGCAATGATCGTCACTACTGCTTTCAGTGCCTATGTGTGGACCAGGTCGAAACCTGAAGCAGAAGAGCCCTTCAAATTTTTTACGAGTAATTCGAGCTCACCTGGTGTTACAGGACTCACTGCCATTGATTTCATACACTTTGGGCCAAGGTATTCTTTGTATGATTTAGATGGTATCCCGACGGAATTTGCTGTGGTATCGCCGATATTTGCGAAAAATGTACTCAGCAATGCGGCAACCTGTGTAGGTTCGGTAATTTCTTCATCATTCACGACCAATTTCGCTGGTAATGTGGAAGACTTAGTGGTTGGCCGTAGTACCGAGTTGATAATTTGCCAAACTTTTTGACCATCCTTCCCGCTTTCCGTCAGCTTTTGCTGCAGGTAGCCACGCTTTGCTCCTCGTAACACAGTCCGAACGACTTTCCTGTATTGCTCATACTCCTCTATCCGCGCTAAGCTCGGAAAGCGTCTATACTCTCCCCAAAGGTGGTTTTTCTTATTCACATAGGCCAGAAGACCATCCGTCATCCAGGGGCTAATTGGCTGGTCTTTTTTTCGTTTATTAGTTCTCGGGTTTCCCACGCAACATCTACTGTATACATCCAAGAACGTCGAGTGAAATGACCCAAATGCTTGGTTTACATCTTGAATCTCCATTACGTTATCCCAGTTTAATTGCTCTAGTTCCTGTTTTAAATTATTCAAGTTTTCCTCTGTTAAACATATAATCGGTAACATATGGTTAATTCGGGACCTTATCTTAGCTGGTTCTGAAAGGCCGAGTGTTGCATGAATGGGGAAGTGGTCTGATGTGTCGATGACGAGGACTGCCACCGACTCTGGGAGCAAGGAGCTGAATATGTTGTCGATAAGCGAATGCGTACTCTCAGTAACCTGTGTTGGAATCGTAACAGCAGGATATAAGCCTGAACCTGCCATATTATTTAGCAAATCTGCTGCTTCGGTCGTTAGCGGAATACTGAGGTTAATATTAAAATCTCCCATGAGAATAAGCTCATTTTTTTGACACTGTAATAGCTCCAGAACTTGAGCCATAAGTTCCATAAACAGAGACGTTGACCCTGGCGGAGAACGATAAATTTCACCCACAATAACTTCTTTATTTGGGGACAGCCATACTTTTAGGAACAACGACTCGGAAATTCCTTCAATATTTCGTGTAAGGTCTTGCCTAATTTGAACCGTGTGTGTGTCGCGGATATAAATTGCTATACCACCCCTTTTCATCTGTTTTCTGTTGATAAAATGGCTAGTGTAACCTGGAATATCCAAAAGGCTTTCATATACAAAGAGCACATTTTGTTGGTTTCTGGCAAGGGGCTTTTTTAGAACTTCCGTGACCTTTTTCTCCACAGACGGAACAACAAATTTCGTTTATACATGTACGTGAAGTATGTCCGTATGATTGGCACTTATAGCATCGAAGGGGTAGAAACAAAAACTCTTGAATGGGGATTTGTTCGAAACCGATCACTAATGGGAACTTCATTGCTCGTAATAAATCTTCTTTTGTTTCAAATTTCAGCCTGAAAGATCTGGTAGAGCCACTTTGCTTTGCTTCACTACAGGCACAAGAGACTTGACGTCATCAGAGATCAGATTGTTTCGGACACGTTTAATTATTCCAAAGTGAGAAGGACTTTTAACCTTAGCGCTAATGGTGCTTTAAGAACTACGAAGCAAATTCTCTATTGCATGAGCATCATATTTGGATGCATTGGTAATGTTCCAGTCACCTCAGGTGCACTTTAGCTCAACAATTTTTGAACTAACGTCACCACATGCTTGTTCTAGGAATTCCTTTCTTGATTCCGGGTTGGCTAGGTTACTTGTTACATTTTTGACAATCACGGCATAAGATGTTTTGGAGACAAATTCAGAGAGGATTTCAGCAGTTACATGTTTACTTTTCTTGCGTGTAACAATCAATTTTGCGTTACCGTAATCTTGCGTGTAACAATCAATGAACCTTTGCCTGGGATCGAGGGGAATTCTTCTGGCTCAAAACTAAGGAAAATAGGAAGAGTAACCTTATTTTCATCACAAGTCTGTAACAGTTTTATCATTTCCAAAACATTGTCACTCATAGCAACCTTTGTGGACATTCGAGCAAGACAGTTCGCTTCAGTCCAGAAGATCTCTTTTGTTTTCATAATGTCTTTTTTTTCGAAAAACTTGGCTGCTGTCTTCGTAACTTCATCATGGCTTTTTACTATCGCAGCGGAATGGCCTACAAATATCGAATAGTCCTAATTATAATCTCACTGCTGGATCTTGACCTATATCATATAGGTCATTGCTATGAAAATATCCATAAGAAAATCCACAGTCCCAAGGGAATTCTCACTCAATTTGCAATGCTTATTCAAATTATAATCCTTTGGTCACTGAATTAGTGATTTTCAAAATATTGACTGTAGGTCAAAAAGAGATTATAATCCTTTACCAATTATTAGCCGGTTAAATCCAAAAAGAGATCTCAAGTCCATGAACTCTGAATTATCATCTATTAAAAACTACTCGTACTCTATAAGGACAGTGAATGCTGTGTGCCCACAGATAATAAGGATACGCCTTTCTTCAAGATTATGTCTGGTAGCAAACAAGGATGTGTCCTATCCTCATTCCTGTTTGTTATTTTTATGTATTACATTCAAAGGTAGCATTCAGACTATGAGTGAAGTTTTGCAGCTGATACATCTCTAACCTGGACTTCGCTGACTACATTGCTGACTGCGTTCGCTGAGTTTGCTCTCAACAAAACCAAACAATGACTACAGCTACTACTCAACACCAAAGATGAAAAGGCCGACAAAGACGGGCTAACAGTCAATGTCAGTAAGGTAAAGATCTTGGCTACATCTGACTCTCTGCTGACACTGAAATGCAAAGACAAAGCAATTGAGCAGGTCAATGAATTTAAGTACCTCGGGAGTTGGGTTGATCATAACTGTGAAATAACCGAAGAAATCAAGAGGAGGATAGGACAAGCTACATCAGCTTTTAATAAGTTGGAACCAATCTGGAGCAGTAGAATATACTCTATGTGCTTGAAGATCCACCCCATAAATAGTAATGTGATGGTGCTTTCTCCTCTATGCAAGTGATTGCTCGAAAATAAATGTCCAACTGAAGAAACGCGTCCCGGCCTTGAAAACAAGTGCCTTGAATGAATACTAAACACATCGTGGCTGAAACATAGGAGTTTGCTAGAAAGCCGGTAAGCCTTTAGTTACTGATTTTTTTGAAACTTAGCAGATGGAAGTACCTTCGCCACGTCCTTCGTATGTCAGAGGATCGACTCCTATTTGAATTTTTTGACTGGTGCCGAGAAGGGAGGCGCAAAAGAGGTTGTTCAAGAATCACCTTGTAACCGCCAGGGCGGCAGCTCCACTCTGTGATGTCTGGCGATGTTTTTAGACGCCCTATGCCCCATTCCTGGCTCTGGAGACGGCCTCTCAACACTAGTCACCGACACTCCAGTCACTAATAATTTTTGACAGGCAACTCTTACGTTCGCGGAGACCCGTTCAACTTCGTATTGCGCAATTAATTCCGACACATCTATAGGTTTCTGTAAGGAAGTGTATTGGTGTATAATTATTTTCTTCATGTCTTGGAGTTCGGGGAACACCTGAAAAGGATATAAATAATTACACTATTTTACTTTGATTGCTAATTACTTTTATTTTCAAGAAATAATGATGAAGATATACGAAAAATAAAAATATTAGATTCAATTTGCTTATATTTACTGCCAATTGCGCCCTCTATTTTATTTCAATAAAATCAAATTTCAAAAATTACACAATTATTACAACCGTTAGATTATTTATTTGAAATTCTGCGCCCCCCGAAGTTTCTGCACCCGGGGCAATTGCCCCCTCTGTCACCCTAAGAAAGAGTCCTAAAACAGTCCTAAGAGTCCTAAGAAAGAGGATTTAAAAAAATAAGGAGGATGATGCTGGGGGTGCTATTAGCTCGAAACTTCCAGGGATCACTCTGAGTCAAAACAGTCAAACACCTTTTTGTGAGGGGATTAGGGGGCGTAGAAATGGAAAAAAGCTTTTTGTTCCTGATTATGATGAAAACTAAATCTTTAGGTTCTTGACGTAAGAAAGTATTATTGTACAAATTGTACAACAAAAGGATTTTATTAGGCTCTCGCAAGAAGTAACGGGGCCCAAAAAAGCAAAGAAAAAAAAAATACCTGGTCGACTTGAAACTTATATCCTCTATTTTTTAGGTTAACAGGACCCCAGTGCAAAATAAATAACAGAAAAAAAAAAGTTAGATTATCTCTGAAACGGGGACAAGCAAAGGATGGAATAAATTTGCAGCTGTTTCATTTGAAAGGTGAGGAAAGAATGTAAAGAAATGGCTCTGGATTTAAAAGTCCAAACCAGTGGTTCTAGTCTCCATTTCTTGGCACTTGAGTCAGGAAGTGCAAAGAGCATGGTGGCCAGCCATATTGTGGTTCCACAGACACTTCCTGGTTACATTCGTAAGATTCCTCTAGTTACCCATTTAGGGCTAGGGTGACCCTGGCTGAGCTTAAAGAGTTGCGCTACTGACTCCTGTTTTCTAAAGCTTATGATACCAAGAACTTAACCTCAGCCCTGAAGGACAAAGGAATACAGCTTTAGCGTACTAAAAACTCGGCTAAAACATCTTTTACCATATGTGAGGAGTGGATCTATTAAATTGAGGGGGGGGGGATCCTTTGAATGGAAATTTAAAGTCCTACTGCCTTTTTCAAAGAAAAATTGAAAGTTCTAATTATTTTTCTCCAGGATTAACATCACCCCAGCCCCAGGGGCAGGGACCCTCAGTTCTTTAAATTGTTTATTGTCCAGAGATAAACTTTACCAGAAAAAGTTGCCATATTGGGTTGTTCGATCAGTTAGGAGTTTTAGGGACCAGTCACTAGACTAATATTCCAAGACTCTGTAAGACATAGGTAACGAAGTAAATCTTAAGATACACTATGTTTACATGAGTTTTCAACTTATGTACGATATCTCGGGAATGGCTTTAGAGAACAGTTTGAAAATTTCAGGGAACGTATGAACTTCTGTTGAAACTCTTATTCATTCCTTTTTAGAACGAGATAACTTAAGTCATCTAAATTTTGTGTTTTATGTAATTTGGCTCTATTCTTAGATATTTTGAAGTGTCGATTAAAAACAAATATTTTCGGTTTGTTTTAATAAAAACCTTAGCAATAAAAACAAATTGGGAAATAAAATTCCAGAGGTCAAAACTAAACAATCAACACATAAATTATCGCAAAAACCACAGGACTAGCCTTAAACTTAAAACATTTAAAAAAAGTTTAAACATAAACACAAAACAGAAATAAATATAAACGTAGACATAAGTATATACATAAAATCTAGACATAGACAAAAACATACAGATAAACATAGACATAAAAACATAAAAACATTTTAAAAATAGGCCTAAAATATTTTTGATAAATTTGAGAAAGTTATAGGACTTCATCGACAGCCCTCCATACATTAATATTCTCTACATGTGTCTCTTATATGTTTTATTTAGTGATCCCTCAGTCAGTTTGAATTAATACCCTTTAATTTTTAGAATTCATAGAAGTATATGCATCCACTAGAGACTTCGAAGTAACGAAAAACTCATTCTTACAATTTGAACTTCTAGTAGAGGAGTCACTAGCTGAATTTTGCACTCTGCGCCTCGACTCATCGGCAGATTTTGGAAAGTCATGGAATATTTTGAGAAAAGCTTGTGTTCCAAGCAACACAATGTGCTCAGATTATGATCTAGAATCAACATACCTTTCAGCAGAGTTTTCTGATTGGAGGAAAATAACCTTGCCAATACGCAGAACTAATGCTGGATCTAAGATACGCTTTCGAATTGTGGGATCCTCCTCTCACTGCTCTTTTCTGATAAGACACATGACTATCAGCACTAAATGTCCTTGGATGTGCTCTGGAAGAGGATTTTGTATAAACGGCGTTTGCAGGTGAGACCAAGAAACATTTTTAAGCCCCGTCTTAATTTCTGTCATGTATTGTTGTTTTTGGCAAATAAAGCTTAATAATGAAACTTTATTTCGGGTAAAAACTTGAATAAAGCAAAAGTCGCTAATAGTTGAGCCTTCCCTGGGTGGTTGTGTATATATATGTATATATATATATTATTTTGTAATTTTTAGTAAATAAAATACATTTGTCTAAATTTGCCGCTAATAACTTTTAAGTTCAGTACTTCTGTTTTTCGTTCTTTATTTTAATAATAAATTCGATAAAAAAAACAAGTTTTTTTTAACTGAAAGTAAGGAGCGACATTAAAACTTAAAACGAACAGAAATTATTCCGTATATGAAAGGGGCTGTCCCCTCCTCAACGCCTTGCTCTTTACGCTAAAGTTTGACTCTGTCTCACAACTTTATTTTTTAAAACAATAAAATACTTTAGCGTAAAGAGCGAGGCGTTGAGGAGGGGACAGCTCCTTTCATATACGGAATAATTTCTGTTCGTTTTAAGTTTTAATGTCGCTCCTTACTTTTAGTTAAAAAAACTTGTTTTTTTTTTATTTAATTTCTGATCGTTTTTTAGTTAATGCAGCTTTTATTTTGGCTTACCGTCACTGAATAAGTAAAACAAAATTTGCATATTAATTTTACTTTTCTTGTGCTAAATGGTTTTCCAATAAACCAAAACCAGTACTCTACAGAAATACCAATACAGAAATTATTCCGTATATGAAAGGGGCTGTCCCCTCTTCAACGCCTCGCTCTTTACGCTAAATTTTTTTATTGTTTAAAAAATAGAGTTTTGAGAAAGTCAAACTTTAACGTAAAGAACAAGGCGTTGAGGAGGGGACAGCCCCTTTCATATACGGAATAATTTCTGTTCGTTTTAATTTTTAACGTCGTTCCTTACTTTCAGTTAAAAAAAACTTGTTTTTTTTATTTAATTTTTGAACGTTTTTGAATTAATACAGGTTTTGATTTTGGCTCGCCGTACATGAATAATTACAACAAAATTTTCATATTAATTTTACTTTTATTAGGTTAAATGGCTTTCTCGAAACTTGTTTAATTTTATTTACGAACGTTTTTATTAGCAATAAAATATACGTAACTTACGAATTAACTTACGTAACGAACTTCTATATTCATATATTCTTAATACATATATTAGGGAATTTGCCCCCTAGTCAATACCTTGCTCTTTAAGCTAAATTTTGAATTATGTTCTTTAAAAATGACCCTTAATCACAAAGGCCGTTAATTAGAATAAATAGCTCTTATGAAAGTACTAAAAAATCTTTGGCTTAAAGAGGGAGGTATTGACTAGGGGGTGAACCCAATCATATACGTAATATTTTCTGTTCGTTTTAAGTTGTGATGTTGCTCCTTACTTTCAGTTGAAAAACTTATTTTTTTTTATTTGATCTCTGGTCTTTTTTTTTTAAAGAATGCTGGGAAATCTGGCGCCCCCTTCATAGCAATGTCCCTTCCCCCATGAAAGTTCCTTCATGGAAAAATCCTCCCACATAACCTCCAACCCACCCCCTCCCCCACTACCAGAAAAAATCCCCCTTGAAACGTCTTTATACTTCCCAATAATCAATACCATATGTTAACATTGGGTAAAGTTCATAACTTTCACCCCTCCCCCCGAGGACTTCGGGGAATTAAGTCATCCTTAAATACATAGTTATCATATTTTCGACCATGCTGAACAAAATGACTATCTCAAAATTTTGATCGAATGACTTTGGGAAAAAAATGTGCGTTGGAGGGGGCCTAGTTGCCCTCCATTTTTTTGGTCACTTAAAAAGGGCACTAGAACTTTTAATTTTAGTTCCAAAGAGCCCACCCACGATATTCTAGGAGCACTGGGTCAATAAGATCATCCCTGAAAAAAAAAAAAAAAAAAAAAAAAAAAAAAAAAAAAAAAAAAAAAAAAAAAAAAAAAAAAAAAAAAAGCACGCATCCGTGATCTTTCTTCTGGCAAAAAATGCAAAATTCTACATTTTTGCAGATAGGAGCTTGAAACCTCTACAGTAGGGTTCTTCGATACACTGAATATGATGCTGTGATTTTTATTAAGGTTCTATAACTTTTAGGGGGTCTTTCCCCCTTTTTTTGAAAATCAGCCAAATATTCTCAGGCACGTAACTTTTGCTGGGTTGCACTAAACTTGATGAAAATTATATATTTGAAATCAGCATTGAAATCTGATTCTTTTGATGTATATATTGGTATCAAAAACCCGTTTTCTAGAGTTTCGGTTACCATTGAGCCGAGTCGCTCCTTACTTACAGTTCGTTACCACGAAGTGTTTGAAAATACTACCCGGCTGGCTTATTCGTGTGGGCATCGTGAGGGTGTTGTGTAATGACTGTGTTTGTTTGCTTGTATTAGGGTTTTTGAATGGTTTTCTGTGCAATAATCGTTTTGACAAGAGTATATTGAATTTTAATTGTATTTGTATGTTGTTAATTATGTTCGAATGTTTTTTTTGTATGCTTTTCTTGGCCATGGCCATGCGGTTTTTTTGTGCATCAAATATACAATACTATATGCTACACAATACTATACTATGGGTTAACTTCACTCAATCGTTGAACCATGCCGAAAAATATGCCGGATGATCTCCGTGGAATTTTTGGAATGCCATTGAACACGACGAAATTGTATAGATATCATTCAGCTTTACGAGTTAGACGGGAGCATAAGTGTTGACTGGAGGAATTTTGTTGCTTTCAGCTAGAGATTACAGATGGGGGAAGTAGAGATGGAAATATAGACGTCCATGCAGATGAACAGTACTATAGATAGTTATAAATAAGAAAGAAGTATAAAAGACAGAAAATAGAAAAAGAAAAAATGTGTTAAAGTTTTCCTATGATCCCAAGTCCTCTTGGAAAATAGAAAGGAAAATAGAGATGGAAAAGTAGACACCCAAGCAGATGAGCAGTAATATAGATACTTATAAATAAGAGAGAAGTATAAAAGACCGAGAAAAGAAAAAGCAAAATTTGTTTGAGTTGTCTTATGATCCCCAGTGCTCTTGAAACCTTGCCTCTTATCATCTGAATATGCTGCTTGAATGTTAGATTTTCATCCAGAAGAAGTCCAAGGAATAGTGCGTATCAGTCAGGTGGGTGGCATATAGGACCTCTTGAAGCAGGTATCTCCACTACTCTAGGACAACTCTTACCTATACGGGAAAAAATAAATAGGTATGACTTTTTACATTCACAGCTAACAACAAATGACAAATTTTCTGAGTCATCTTTGTAATTTAAATGTAAGTGATCCATCATCTGTAGCCGATGCACTTAACGTACTGTTATCAGGGAATGTGATCTTCTTGCTTATTGGATGCAGTTATTGGTGCGATTCGAGAATAATATTTACATACCTAGGCTTAGCACTTGTAAATCACAGGATTTCACAGGCATAGCACTTGTAAAACTTGAGTGATAGTGACACTGTGAATGTCAAGTTCTCACGTAAATTATTTAAGAATTATTAATTAAAACATTATTATAAGTAGGGTAAGAGGTACCATTTTGCCCACTTTATGTTCCATCCTGTTTATTGCGGCCTTTACGTTCCTTCCGGTTTTTCTGGTAATTCTATTCTAGAGGGGCATTACACCCTTTCAAAGAGAGTGAGTATCCTCTCACATAGCCTTATGCTTCTACGACGCCCCCGTACAAACAGGTTTTTCTAGTAGTTGCAGGTCATCACACTCTTTGCCAAGAGGAACGTGTATAACTTGATTGGTGATTAGGATTTGAATATAAGGAATAGTTTTCTTTACAATTCATATTAGTAAAAGAATTGAATTCAAAGAGAATAGTTTTTTTTATTTGAGAGAATATTAGTGGAGAAAAAATGAGTGGTGCATTTACACTATTGGAGATTAATGATGGAACCGACAGCAGCAGCAGCAACGATATACGAGTACCTAATGTGGCTGTGGAAATAACTGCTGGTTGTAGACTATGTCTTGAATGGGACACTATGTATGCTAGATATGTGATATCATTAAGCAAATTTAAGCAGGAGGAACAGCTGTGTTTTGCTGGAAAAGTAAATATTCTCCATATAAATAAACTTCGGTCAGCATTAGATGTTCTATCGAAATATATTGATGAGAACAAAATGCATCAGTGAATATTATTATTATTATTGTAATTATGTTCAATAAAACTGTTTCTAAATCAATGGTATTTTTTCTTTTTTCTAAAGTAGACAAGCGTATATTTTGAGTACAAAACGAGATTCTGATTAGTCTGAAGTTGGTTGTGAGAGAGTTAGGACTCTAAAAAATGGATAGATTCGAGAAAGATCGAGTCATGAGGAATCTAGTTCATATGGAAAAAACATTTAATTCTAGATGATGATTTTCTAGAGTTGTCTATTCAAAGGAAGATATTTTCTCGGGGAATGCTTGTCGATATAATGAAAACTGATTCTCCATCATTAGACTATTGTATGAAGCTTCTACATCGTGGTCCAAATGCATTTACACAATTTATTGATATATTGATCACGACACGACAAAATGATATTGTGGATATGCTTTTAAACATTAGTTTAGAAATTTAGGACTTTTTTTCATAAGAAAGATGGTGCTCAAGGATGATTTACTCCTCTCTCTCTCTCTCTATCTCAGGCAATTTTTTGATGTTGCTAGCTCAGTTTCATTGTGGCAGTGAGAGCGTCAACACATGACAAAATGTTTCATACATGTCCACTATGTATGTACTCACTGGGCAGTTGGTCATCATGTGAGAATTGCACAATGATTGAGGAGTATGATGAAAAGTGTAGATTATGCAACCCGTGTAAATTGCATAGAGGATATGCTGTACAAATTAAAGGTTGTAATTCCTGTCTTGAAGAGGTGTGTGACTCTCATCCTAGAGGTCACCTATGCTCCAATTGTCATTATGAAAAATGTAAGCAGTGGGAGAGTACATATCCCGGTATGATTGGAAAGAATCCTAACCGGGATTTTAGTTTATTGCTACGAGATTGGTATCGTCGTGGTTTTAGATTGTTCTGGGAGGAGGAACCAGGTCAACGATTCAACTGTTGGAACAACAAGAGAATATGGTTTCTACGTCATTGTTGTGAAGACAATGGGTGTTTTGATTATAAGCCCACTGATTTTTATTTGGCAGTGACAGAGTGTGATTCGACACTTGAGGACACTGTTTGTGAAATTGCTTCAAATACACAAATTGAAACATGTGAATTCTATAGAATGAATGCGAATAGTATCATTGACTATACAAAGAGATATGACAAGAGTGAAGTCACACTCTACTGTAGAAAATGTGACCCTGACATTGCAGTACATCAGGATCAGTACACTGTGAATTCAAATAATCTACCCGCACTAGTTGTTGTTGACAAATACCTAGTAGTGGATGAAATCTAAAAGAGTAGAAAAGTCGTTTTATCATGTATATAATTTTTTTTTTATTAATAAACAATTTCACATACATCTTTGGAACATTTTATTCTTAGGGCACTAAAATCAATATTAAATACACTTGTAAGTATATTCTCCACTAAAAAGTCGTTCAATTGAGGTAAGTCAACGTAGATGTTGAGAAACTGCTTGTAGGTGTAGCCACGACATCTGAACATGAAAAAGAGTAGTGCATGAAAGCCACATGTCTTAGTCGCTAAATCCTGTACTCTTCGTTGATTTTGAATAATGGTTTTCCCACTGCTTTCAATAAAGTTGCTGATGTATGGAACGTAGAATTTATACGATAGGCCAAGAGGATCAAAAAATTCAATATTCTTCGCTGTTTGAAAGATGCATAGCCAATGACAACGAAATTTTTGTGTTAAATAAGTAGTTTTTGTATCTTTTAAAAGAGCTTTACGGGGATTGAGAGACTCAGTTGCCTAATTCCGTGTGATTTTTCTTTACTTGATGGTCATTAAAAACGAAATTTTTGTGTTAAATAAGTAGTTTTTGTATCTTTTAAAAGAGCTTTACGGGGATTGAGAGACTCAGTTGCCTAATTACCCTGTGATTTTTCTTTACTTGATGGTCATTAAAAACGAAATTTTTGTGTTAAATAAGTAGTTTTTGTATCTTTTAAAAGAGCTTTACGGGGATTGAGAGACTCAGTTGCCTAATTCCGTGTGATTTTTCTTTACTTGATGATCATTAAAAACGAAATTTTTGTGTTAAATAAGTAGTTTTTGTATCTTTTAAAAGAGCTTTACGGGGATTGAGAGACTCAGTTGCCGGATTCCGTGTGATTTTTCTTCTTTTCAGTAAAGGCATTCGATATCCTAAAAGTGTTTAATTCAAACTTTTTTAAAACTTCGAAATTTTTCAACTTTATTTATTTTTTTCTTTTTGTACATAACTTAAAATGTCAAAATATGCTTACAGTTCTAACAATTGCGCTCTGTGATTGGTCAGAGACACGATGTGACTTTCCCATTGGTATTCTATGACCGGTTATTGACACTACCTAATCTATTGCATGTATTAAATCAGTATTTTTTACGCAGTGGAACGATAAACACATAAGTCATATCTATAAAAAAAAAAGTGAAGATGGAGCATTTTAATAAAGTGTGTTTACATAACAAGGTTATTGTAGCATTGAATGCTGACAAAGAGAAGTATTTAAACTTTGAAACAAGTACAGGTGGTAGCACTATTGGAAATGTATGCATGCATTGTCATGACAGTAAGGAATTAAATTTCTTTGGAATACCGAAAAAATTCAACTCTTATGTTGGTGGTTATGCGAGATTGAGATCTCCAGAGATGATTGCACTCAAAGAGAATGCCAACATAAAAATAATCATTGATGATAGAGGACAACTCCTTGCTACTGTTGCAGGTAACACATTACCTACAGATACATCCAATCGTCACCTTTCAGCTATTAGCATTCAACGGAAGATCAATAAAAGAAAGGCCTACTCTTCTACTAATATCATAAACCATATCTTGTCTACGTGCCGAAACTGTTACCTGTGTAAAAATAATGTGATAATAGACAGTGAAATTGCCAGAAAAATAAAAAGGGCATTGTCAGAAAATATCACGATGGAATATAAAGATGAATCGATGAAAAACAAAGCACCAGCAAACGTTACTGCCATCGATCAAACAGTCATTGAACCAAATAATACCAAAGACGAAAAGCATATTGAGCCTCTTGATGAGACACCAGTAAAAATTGTCTATGACTCAAAATGGAATAATGATTATTCTACTGATTACGAACTAAGAGAAGACAATAGCTATAATATCAAGAGAGAACATGGTGAACTATTTTATGGAGCAGATTCAAAATGTCCAAAGTTAATCATTGATATTAATAATGTATCATAATATATTTTTGTATTAATATTCTACATAGCATTATTTCATTAAAAATATATTATGCATTACATTGTTATGTGTTCATTATTTTTAGAGTAAGCTAGCATATCAAACGTTTAGAATGTCTAATAAAACGTCGGAGATGTAAGAAAAGGAATTTGTATACATCTATTGTCAGACACATGGGAACAAATTCTTTCTTGAATTCGCCTCCTGGATAAATAAAAAAAAGACATTTCATTCAAGAAATTATGACGAAACTCTAAGTAAGCAACAAACTCTTTCTTGAAGTTACCTCATGGATACACAATGCAGAAATTTCATTTAAGAAATTATCAAAAATTGTAAGTAAGTAGCAAATTCTTTCAAAAATATGTTAATACGTTTAAGCAATAAATATCTTTAAGCTTAACCCGTCTTTATTCTTTAGAATAGTTTTATTCATTTCATTAAATTATGAAGAAATTGTAAGTAAGTAACAGTAGCTTTCTTGAATTCGCTCCCTGGACACAATACAGATATTTAATTCAAGAAATCATAATAAAATCGCAAGTAAGTAATAAAGTCTTTATTGTTTTCACCTATTGGATACACAATACTGAAATTACATTCAAGAAATTATGATGGAATTGTAAATAGGTAACACACTCATGTTACCTCATGGATACACAATGCAGAAATTTCATTTAAGGAATTATCAAAAATTTTAAGTAAGTAGCAAATTCTTTCTTGAATTCGCCCCCTGGGTAAATAAAAAAGACAGTTCATTAAAGAAATTATGAAAAAATTGTAAGTAAGTAGCAAATTCTTTCTTGAATTCACCTGCAGGATAAACAAAAAAGACATTTCGTTCAAGAAATTATGACAAAATTCCAAGTAAGTAACAAACTCTTTATTGTTTTCATGACTTAGATACACGATGTAGAAATTTAATTCAAGAAATTATGAAAAAATTCTCAGTAAGTAACAATTTCTTTCTTGAAGTCAACTCTTGGATACACAATACGGAAATTTCATTTAAGAAATTATGAAAAAAAAACAATTTCTTTCTTGAAGTCAACTCTTGGATACACAATACGGAAATTTCATTCAAGAAATTATGAAAATATTTGTAAGTAAGTAACAAACTCATTTTGTTTTCACCTCTTGGATATACAGTACAGATACTTCATTCAAGAAATTATGAAAAAACCACAAGTAAGTAACTTTTTTTTTCTCTTTATCAAAAACAATTTTCACTTAGCTACACGATGTAGAAATTTAATTCAAGAAATTAGGAAAAAATTCTCAGTAAGTAACAATTTCTTTCTTGAAGTCAACTCATGGATACACAATATGGAAATTTCATTCAAGAATTTCATGACTTAGATACAGGATGTAGAAATTTGATTCAAGAAATTATGAAAAAATTCTCAGTAAGTAACAATTTCTTTCTTGAAGTCATCTCTTGGATACACAATATGGAAATTTCATTCAAGAAATTATGAAAATATTTGTAAGTAAGTAACAAACTCTTTATTGATTTCACCTCTTGGATATACAGTACAGATACTTCATTCAAGAAATTATGAAAAAATCGCAAGTAAGTAACTTTTTTCTCTTTATCACAAACAATTTTCACTTAGCTAAATGATGTAGAAATTTAATTCAAGAAATTATTGAAAAAATTCTCAGTAAGTAACAATTTCTTTCTTGAAGTCAACTCTTGGATACGCAATATGGAAATTTCATTCAAGAAATTATGAAAAAAATTGTAACTAAGTAGCAAATTCTTTCTTGAATTTACCTGTTGGACAAACAAAAAAGACATTTCATTCAAGAAATTATGACAAAATTCTAAGTAAGTAACAAACTTTATTGTTTTCACGAGTTAGATATACGACGTAGAAATTAAATTCAAGAAATTATGAAAAAATTCTCAGTCTAAGTAGCAAATTCTTTCTTGAATTCACCTGTTGGATAAACAAAAAAAAAACATTTCGTTCAAGAAATTATGACAAAATTCTAAGTAAATAACAAACTTTATTGTTTTCACGAGTTAGATATACGACGTAGAAATTAAATTCAAGAAATTATGAAAAATTCTCAGTCTAAGTAGCAAATTCCTTCTTGAATTCACCTGTTGGATAAACAAAAAAAAACAAAAAAGACATTTCTTTCAAGAAATTATGACAAAATTCTAAGTAAGTAACAAACTTTATTGTTTTCACGAGTTAGATATACGATGTAGAAATTAAATTCATGAAATTCTGAAAAAAATTCTCAGTAAGTAACCATTTCTTTCTTGAAGTCAACTCTTGGATACACAATACGGAAATTTCATTCAAGAAATTATGAAAATATTTGTAAGTAAGTAACAAACTCTTTATTAATTTCACCTCTTGGATATACAGTACAGATACTTCATTCAAGAAATTATGAAAAAATCGCAAGTAAGTAGCTTTTTTTTCTCTTTATCACAAACAATTTTCACTTAGCTACGCGATATAGAAATTTAATTCAAGAAATTATGAAAAAATTCTCAGTAAGTAACAATTTCTTTCTTGAAGTCAACTCTTGGATACACACAATAAGGAAATTTCATTCAAGAAATTATAAAAAATATTTGTAAGTAAGTAACAAGCTCTTTATTGATTTCACCTATTGAATATACAGTACAGATACTTCATTCAAGAAACGTGATTAAACACGTTTTGAAACTACATGCTATTTGTATGCCTTTCCTTGGCACCTTTCCAAACGAGCGGGGATTCCCCACTGGTTCCTACACAATGCAAAAAAGTGAGCAGTACGAAAACTCCACGTTTTCAACCAGACTGGTTTTTTAGGGACCAATCAGGAGAGATATGCAAAGTCGACATAGCTTTATTTCATTTTTTTTAAGGTTCATTTAGACGAGGTTACGTGCGCGCACGTAACCTCGTCTAAATGAACCTTAAAAAAAATGAAATAAAGCTATGTCGACTTTGCATATCTCTCCTGATTGGTCCCTAAAAAACCAGTCTGGTTGAAAACGTGGAGTTTTCGTACTGCTCACTTTTTTGCATTGTGTAGGAACCAGTGGGGAATCCCCGCTCGTTTGGAAAGGTGCCAAGGAAAGGCATACAAATAGCATGTAGTTTCAAAACGTGTTTAATCACGTTTCTTGAATGAAGTATCTGTACTGTATATTCAATAGGTGAAATCAATAAAGAGCTTGTTACTTACTTACAAATATTTTTTATAATTTCTTGAATGAAATTTCCTTATTGTGTGTATCCAAGAGTTGACTTCAAGAAAGAAATTGTTACTTACTGAGAATTTTTTCATAATTTCTTGAATTAAATTTCTATATCGCGTAGCTAAGTGAAAATTGTTTGTGATAAAGAGAAAAAAAAGCTACTTACTTGCGATTTTTTCATAATTTCTTGAATGAAGTATCTGTACTGTATATCCAAGAGGTGAAATTAATAAAGAGTTTGTTACTTACTTACAAATATTTTCATAATTTCTTGAATGAAATTTCCGTATTGTGTATCCAAGAGTTGACTTCAAGAAAGAAATGGTTACTTACTGAGAATTTTTTCAGAATTTCATGAATTTAATTTCTACATCGTATATCTAACGCGTGAAAACAATAAAGTTTGTTACTTACTTAGAATTTTGTCATAATTTCTTGAAAGAAATGTCTTTTTTGTTTTTTTTGTTTATCCAACAGGTGAACTCAAGAAGGAATTTGCTACTTAGACTGAGAATTTTTCATAATATCTTGAATTTAATTTCTACGTCGTATATCTAACTCGTGAAAACAATAAAGTTTGTTATTTACTTAGAATTTTGTCATAATTTCTTGAACGAAATGTTTTTTTTTGTTTATCCAACAGGTGAATTCAAGAAAGAATTTGCTACTTAGACTGAGAATTTTTTCATAATTTCTTGAATTTAATTTCTACGTCGTATATCTAACTTGTGAAAACAATAAAGAGTTTGTTACTTACTTAGAATTTTGTCATAATTTCTTGAGCGAAATGTCTTTTTTGTTTGTCCAACAGGTAAATTCAAGAAAGAATTTGCTACTTAGTTACAATTTTTTTCATAATTTCTTGAATGAAATTTCCATATTGCGTATCCAAGAGTTGACTTCAAGAAAGAAATTGTTACTTACTGAGAATTTTTTCAATAATTTCTTGAATTAAATTTCTACATCATTTAGCTAAGTGAAAATTGTTTGTGATAAAGAGAAAAAAAGTTACTTACTTGCGATTTTTTCATAATTTCTTGAATGAAGTATCTGTACTCTATATCCAAGAGGTGAAATCAATAAAGAGTTTGTTACTTACTTACAAATATTTTCATAATTTCTTGAATGAAATTTCCATATTGTGTATCCAAGAGATGACTTCAAGAAAGAAATTGTTACTTACTGAGAATTTTTTCATAATTTCTTGAATCAAATTTCTACATCCTGTATCTAAGTCATGAAATTCTTGAATGAAATTTCCATATTGTGTATCCATGAGTTGACTTCAAGAAAGAAATTGTTACTTACTGAGAATTTTTTCCTAATTTCTTGAATTAAATTTCTACATCGTGTAGCTAAGTGAAAATTGTTTTTGATAAAGAGAAAAAAAAGTTACTTACTTGTGGTTTTTTCATAATTTCTTGAATGAAGTATCTGTACTGTATATCCAAGAGGTGAAAACAAAATGAGTTTGTTACTTACTTACAAATATTTTCATAATTTCTTGAATGAAATTTCCGTATTGTGTATCCAAGAGTTGACTTCAAGAAAGAAATTGTTTTTTTTTCATAATTTCTTAAATGAAATTTCCGTATTGTGTATCCAAGAGTTGACTTCAAGAAAGAAATTGTTACTTACTGAGAATTTTTTCATAATTTCTTGAATTAAATTTCTACATCGTGTATCTAAGTCATGAAAACAATAAAGAGTTTGTTACTTACTTGGAATTTTGTCATAATTTCTTGAACGAAATGTCTTTTTTGTTTATCCTGCAGGTGAATTCAAGAAAGAATTTGCTACTTACTTACAATTTTTTCATAATTTCTTTAATGAACTGTCTTTTTTATTTACCCAGGGGGCGAATTCAAGAAAGAATTTGCTACTTACTTAAAATTTTTGATAATTCCTTAAATGAAATTTCTGCATTGTGTATCCATGAGGTAACATGAGTGTGTTACCTATTTACAATTCCATCATAATTTCTTGAATGTAATTTCAGTATTGTGTATCCAATAGGTGAAAACAATAAAGACTTTATTACTTACTTGCGATTTTATTATGATTTCTTGAATTAAATATCTGTATTGTGTCCAGGGAGCGAATTCAAGAAAGCTATTGTTACTTACTTACAATTTCTTCATAATTTAATGAAATGAATAAAACTATTCTAAAGAATAAAGACGGGTTAAGCTTAAAGATATTTATTGCTTAAACGTATTAACATATTTTTGAAAGAATTTGCTACTTACTTACAATTTTTGATAATTTCTTAAATGAAATTTCTGCATTGTGTATCCATGAGGTAACTTCAAGAAAGAGTTTGTTGCTTACTTAGAGTTTCGTCATAATTTCTTGAATGAAATGTCTTTTTTTTATTTATCCAGGAGGCGAATTCAAGAAAGAATTTGTTCCCATGTGTCTGACAATAGATGTATACAAATTCCTTTTCTTACATCTCCGACGTTTTATTAGACATTCTAAACGTTTGATATGCTAGCTTACTCTAAAAATAATGAACACATAACAATGTAATGCATAATATATTTTTAATGAAATAATGCTATGTAGAATATTAATACAAAAATATATTATGATACATTATTAATATCAATGATTAACTTTGGACATTTTGAATCTGCTCCATAAAATAGTTCACCATGTTCTCTCTTGATATTATAGCTATTGTCTTCTCTTAGTTCGTAATCAGTAGAATAATCATTATTCCATTTTGAGTCATAGACAATTTTTACTGGTGTCTCATCAAGAGGCTCAATATGCTTTTCGTCTTTGGTATTATTTGGTTCAATGACTATTTGATCGATGGCAGTAACGTTTGCTGGTGCTTTGTTTTTCATCGATTCATCTTTATATTCCATCGTGATATTTTCTGACAATGCCCTTTTTATTTTTCTGGCAATTTCACTGTCTATTATCACATTATTTTTACACAGGTAACAGTTTCGGCACGTAGACAAGATATGGTTTATGATATTAGTAGAAGAGTAGGCCTTTCTTTTATTGATCTTCCGTTGAATGCTAATAGCTGAAAGGTGACGATTGGATGTATCAGTAGGTAATGTGTTACCTGCAACAGTAGCAAGGAGTTGTCCTCTATCATCAATGATTATTTTTATGTTGGCATTCTCTTTGAGTGCAATCATCTCTGGAGATCTCAATCTCGCATAACCACCAACATAAGAGTTGAATTTTTTCGGTATTCCAAAGAAATTTAATTCCTTACTGTCATGACAATGCATGCATACATTTCCAATAGTGCTACCACCTGTACTTGTTTCAAAGTTTAAATACTTCTCTTTGTCAGCATTCAATGCTACAATAACCTTGTTATGTAAACACACTTTATTAAAATGCTCCATCTTCACTTTTTTTTTTATAGATATGACTTATGTGTTTATCGTTCCACTGCGTAAAAAATACTGATTTAATACATGCAATAGATTAGGTAGTGTCAATAACCGGTCATAGAATACCAATGGGAAAGTCCCATCGTGTCTCTGACCAATCACAGAGCGCAATTGTTAGAACTGTAAGCATATTTTGACATTTTAAGTTATGTACAAAAAGAAAAAAAATAAATAAAGTTGAAAAATTTCGAAGTTTTAAAAAAGTTTGAATTAAACACTTTTAGGATATCGAATGTCTTTACTGAAAAGAAGAAAAATCACACGGAATCCGGCAACTGAGTCTCTCAATCCCCGTAAAGCTCTTTTAAAAGATACAAAAACTACTTATTTAACACAAAAATTTCGTTTTTAATGATCATCAAGTAAAGAAAAATCACACGGAATTAGGCAACTGAGTCTCTCAATCCCCGTAAAGCTCTTTTAAAAGATACAAAAACTACTTATTTAACACAAAAATTTCGTTTTTAATGACCATCAAGTAAAGAAAAATCACAGGGTAATTAGGCAACTGAGTCTCTCAATCCCCGTAAAGCTCTTTTAAAAGATACAAAAACTACTTATTTAACACAAAAATTTCGTTTTTAATGACCATCAAGTAAAGAAAAATCACACGGAATTAGGCAACTGAGTCTCTCAATCCCCGTAAAGCTCTTTTAAAAGATACAAAAACTACTTATTTAACACAAAAATTTCGTTGTCATTGGCTATGCATCTTTCAAACAGCGAAGAATATTGAATTTTTTGATCCTCTTGGCCTATCGTATAAATTCTACGTTCCATACATCAGCAACTTTATTGAAAGCAGTGGGAAAACCATTATTCAAATCAACGAAGAGTACAGGATTTAGCGACTAAGACATGTGGCTTTCATGCACTACTCTTTTTCATGTTCAGATGTCGTGGCTACACCTACAAGCAGTTTCTCAACATCTACGTTGACTTACCTCAATTGAACGACTTTTTAGTGGAGAATATACTTACAAGTGTATTTAATATTGATTTTAGTGCCCTAAGAATAAAATGTTCCAAAGATGTATGTGAAATTGTTTATTAATAAAAAAAAATTATATACATGATAAAACGACTTTTCTACTCTTTTAGATTTCATCCACTACTAGGTATTTGTCAACAACAACTAGTGCGGGTAGATTATTTGAATTCACAGTGTACTGATCCTGATGTACTGCAATGTCAGGGTCACATTTTCTACAGTAGAGTGTGACTTCACTCTTGTCATATCTCTTTGTATAGTCAATGATACTATTCGCATTCATTCTATAGAATTCACATGTTTCAATTTGTGTATTTGAAGCAATTTCACAAACAGTGTCCTCAAGTGTCGAATCACACTCTGTCACTGCCAAATAAAAATCAGTGGGCTTATAATCAAAACACCCATTGTCTTCACAACAATGACGTAGAAACCATATTCTCTTGTTGTTCCAACAGTTGAATCGTTGACCTGGTTCCTCCTCCCAGAACAATCTAAAACCACGACGATACCAATCTCGTAGCAATAAACTAAAATCCCGGTTAGGATTCTTTCCAATCATACCGGGATATGTACTCTCCCACTGCTTACATTTTTCATAATGACAATTGGAGCATAGGTGACCTCTAGGATGAGAGTCACACACCTCTTCAAGACAGGAATTACAACCTTTAATTTGTACAGCATATCCTCTATGCAATTTACACGGGTTGCATAATCTACACTTTTCATCATACTCCTCAATCATTGTGCAATTCTCACATGATGACCAACTGCCCAGTGAGTACATACATAGTGGACATGTATGAAACATTTTGTCATGTGTTGACGCTCTCACTGCCACAATGAAACTGAGCTAGCAACATCAAAAAATTGCCTGAGATAGAGAGAGAGAGAGAGGAGTAAATCATCCTTGAGCACCATCTTTCTTATGAAAAAAAGTCCTAAATTTCTAAACTAATGTTTAAAAGCATATCCACAATATCATTTTGTCGTGTCGTGATCAATATATCAATAAATTGTGTAAATGCATTTGGACCACGATGTAGAAGCTTCATACAATAGTCTAATGATGGAGAATCAGTTTTCATTATATCGACAAGCATTCCCCGAGAAAATATCTTCCTTTGAATAGACAACTCTAGAAAATCATCATCTAGAATTAAATGTTTTTCCATATGAACTAGATTCCTCATGACTCGATCTTTCTCGAATCTATCCATTTTTTAGAGTCCTAACTCTCTCACAACCAACTTCAGACTAATCAGAATCTCGTTTTGTACTCAAAATATACGCTTGTCTACTTTAGAAAAAAGAAAAAATACCATTGATTTAGAAACAGTTTTATTGAACATAATTACAATAATAATAATAATATTCACTGATGCATTTTGTTCTCATCAATATATTTCGATAGAACATCTAATGCTGACCGAAGTTTATTTATATGGAGAATATTTACTTTTCCAGCAAAACACAGCTGTTCCTCCTGCTTAAATTTGCTTAATGATATCACATATCTAGCATACATAGTGTCCCATTCAAGACATAGTCTACAACCAGCAGTTATTTCCACAGCCACATTAGGTACTCGTATATCGTTGCTGCTGCTGCTGTCGGTTCCATCATTAATCTCCAATAGTGTAAATGCACCACTCATTTTTTCTCCACTAATATTCTCTCAAATAAAAAAAACTATTCTCTTTGAATTCAATTCTTTTACTAATATGAATTGTAAAGAAAACTATTCCTTATATTCAAATCCTAATCACCAATCAAGTTATACACGTTCCTCTTGGCAAAGAGTGTGATGACCTGCAACTACTAGAAAAACCTGTTTGTACGGGGGCGTCGTAGAAGCATAAGGCTATGTGAGAGGATACTCACTCTCTTTGAAAGGGTGTAATGCCCCTCTAGAATAGAATTACCAGAAAAACCGGAAGGAACGTAAAGGCCGCAATAAACAGGATGGAACATAAAGTGGGCAAAATGGTACCTCTTACCCTACTATTATAGCTTATTTTTATTATGGATTGATAGTTGAAAATGGTTGGTTCTGAAACGATATATGATAATCGAGATGACAGAACGGAAAGCTGTAGTGGGGTACCATTTCACCAGATGAAAGACAAAGGAAATGATGATAGAAAAGGGAAAAAGTGAAAATATGACAGCGACTATCTACAATTGGGTTTTCATTTTACTGGGGATGAGTGTAAACTTAAACTGTTTTGTATTATATGTAACGAAGTTCTTTCCAACAGCAGTTGAGAACCATCACTTCTTCATAGACATTTTGAAACAAAAAGATCCAACACAGAAAGACAAACTTCTTGAATATTTCAAAGAAAAATTAGCAGAAATAAAAAAGTTTAGCCTTCCTTCTTCTTGACTTCAAACGAAGATAGTAAACTCGGTCTTGTAGCATCATTTCGGGTAATTTATAGAATTGTAAGATCTGGACAAGCATATACAATAACTAAAAATTTAATTGGACCATGTGCGAAAGATATCGCCAAGTGTATACTTGAGGAAAAGGCAGCAAAGAAAATTGAGCTAATTCCCTTATCTAATAACACGGTGTCGCGCAGAATTAAGGACTTGGTTAATTATGTAGAGAATGAACTTTTAAAAAGAGTAAAATTCGATTATTTTACAATTCAATTTAAGGAAGCGACTGATGTAACTAATTCCGCAATTTTGCTTGTCTAGATTAGATATCTTTTTACGAATATTGTTCCAGAAGATGTGTTATTTGCTAAACCTTTGAAAACCTACTCAACTGGAGAAGTGATGGTTCATTTGATCAATGGGTATTTTGAAAAGAATGGAATGAGCTGGTCTTATTGTGTGGGTGTGTGTACAGATGGTGCAAAATCAATGACAGGAAAGTTTTCAGGTTTTGTAGCACAGATCAAGAAGATCAAAGAAAAAATTCATTGGACTGATTTTTGTATTCATAGACAAGCTTTAGTATGTAAGCGTTACTTTAAGTGATGCTGTGCAAATTGTTAACCTTATAAAATAACGTGCTACAAATTTCCGTTTATTCCGTACTCTTTGGGAGGATTTTGGAAGTTTCTATGTTTTTTTACTACTTCACACAAAAGTTAGAAGGCTTTCCCGTGGTAAAGTTTTATCGCGTTGGTTTGAATTGAAGTCTGAAGTTCAAAAACATTATATTGATCATCCTTTTCATTTGTCTCTTTGTATGTATATCCGATGCTCATTGGTTTCAAAAGGTTGAACGCTTGCCTGATTTTTTTTTTAGTAAACTGAATGAATTAAATATGTTTTACAAGGTGTATATTACATTTGTACATGTATCATGTAAATGTATCATGTACATTTACAATGTACATGATAAAATTAAGGCTATGTTGAAACAGATCAGTTTTAGGATTCAATGCCTGTAGTTGATTGAGTGGTGATGTTTCGATTCTGTGAGTACTTTTTTTTTTATTATACAAATCAAATTAAACTTAACGAAAACACTAAAAGGAGCATATGTGAACATTTGAACTATTTTTGATTAACTTTCAATGACTATTTTCCCAACAGCGCAATACAACAATTTCAAACAACTGGATCGTAATCCATTTCAAGGAAATTTAATTTCAGAAATCTTTCTAAATGTACTGGAAGTAGAAAAACTTAAAGAGTTATCTTGTGAAAGTTCTCTAGAAGCAATTTTTAAAGACCAGTCTTTAATTGACTTTTGGCTCTGTATACACAATGAATATCCTGTTCTGTAGTAAGAAAGATATTGAAGTTTTTTTTACCATTTTTCCAAAATATCTATGCGAGAAAGAATTTTCTACATATACTTGTCTTAAAGATAAATATAGAAACAGGTTAAATGCGGAACCTTATCTAAGACTGTAATTGTCAGATATTAGCCTAACTTTGAATTGCTTTGTTCCATCAAACAGCCGAAAATATCCCATTTAAAGTTTTCCAAATTTAAAACATAAGAACGAGTTTGTTAAAGCTATCTTGTTTTCAACTTTTATAGCCATCATTTTATTCTTATTAATGTTTTATTTAAATGTTTCACAATTAATATAATCAATTAGTCTGCAATATAAAAAATATATATTCTATCAAATGTTTTTTTTAACTGTCATCAACGTTCTTCAAATTTATTCGGACCTTTCTTTTGGGTCGTGAGGAAGAAAGATTGGGAAACACTGCTCTAGGCATTTCAACACCGGTGAAAATTTACACAGACAATTACCTTAACATTCCAACGCCTAAAATTGAGTCTGCAAAGAAAAAACAAGACTTGTAAAATAATTTCGTAGAGGAGTTCTGACAAATTCCCCCAGTGCAAAATTTCCCCTGAAAAGCTCATCCTCTGGAAAGTTCTTTCGGTGGAAAATCCCCCCAGCAGACCCCGGCCCCCATCCGAAAAATAAATGTACACTTCCCAATAACAAATACTATACCTAAACATTAGACTAATTTTATAGCTTAGAGATCTTTCCCTAGGCGCTCTTGGGGGTCATTTAATCTTCAAAGACATAATTATTGGGCCTTTCAACAATGCTTAACGAAATTTTGAGTGGATAATTTTGGAAAAAAGGTGCGTAGAAGGGGGCTTAATTGCCCACCAATCTTTTTGTGTCGCATGAAAAGGTCACTAGAACTTTAAATTTTCTTTCAAATGAACCCCCTTCCGGTATTTTAGGACCACTTAGTCGATACAATCAGCCCTGAGAGAACAAAACAAATAAATACACATCGGTGATCTTTCTTCTGGCAAAACATACAAAATTCCCCCTTTTTGCAGATAGGAGCTTGAAACCTCTTCATTAATGTTCTATGATACGCAGAATCTGATGGGGTGGTTTTCATTAAGATTCTTTGATTTTTGGGGGTTGTTTCCCTCTTTTTCAAAAATCAGGCAAACTTTCTCAGGTTCTTAACCTTTGATGGGTAAAACTAAACTTAATGAAACTTATATATTTCGAATCAGCATAGTAAGCCGATTCTTCTGATATATCTATTGGTATTATGATTAGTATCTATTGGTAAGATTCTCCGATACGCTGAATCTGATGGTGTGATATGATCGCGTGAATCTGATGACGCTACGTGATGGTGTGATTCCTTGACTCTTCGGGGGTGTTTCTCTCCTTTTTCACAAATTCATCAAATTTTCTCAGGCTCTTATATTTCATTGGATAACACTAAACTTAGTGAATGAATCTTGTATATTTAATATCAGCACAATAGGCCAATTTTTTTGTGTATCTATTGATATGAAAATTCCCTTTTTTAGAGTTTCGGTTACTATTGAGCCGTGTTGCTTCTTACTTACAGTTTGTTACCATGAACTGTTTGAAAATGGTACTCCCTTTTTACTGATCTTAAGTAAATATCGCTTGTTGAAAACCCTAGAAATATTTTGGAACATGTCCGAATAAAAGTTTTGGGTGTGATACTTATAGGTTTTAGTTTGCCTAAGTTTTGCCTTTAGTTTTAGCTCTTGGGACCTAAAGTAAGGGTAGAATTCTGTTGATTTTTGGTCACTGCTTGAAACAAATTTGCCTTGAAAAAACACAAGCTGGGCGGAACAACTTCAGTTAGTTGTTATTGATTATAAAATCTGATATTGATTATGAAACCCTGCTTTAGGTCTCACATTGCTCGCTTCAGATCAGTAACTGATTAAATTCATCTAAAGTTGGAAGAGCAGCCTGTTAAAATACAAATATAGTAATACCAAGTTCGCTGTAATGAACTGTATAAGTAAGGAGCAACTCGGTCAAATAGTAACCGAAACTCAAAAAACGGAAATTTGATAACAACTGATACCTCAATTAATTTTGCCTTTTATGCTGATTCCAAACATAATTCAATAAGTTCAATGTTAGGCATCAATAGCAACGAGCCGGAAAAAATTACTACCTAATTTTTGAAGAAGGTTGAAAACACCCAAAATAAGTCAAAAGATCTTACTAAGAATCTCACTATCAGATTCAGCATACCTGCATAAATTTCAAGCTCATATCTACAGATATGTGGAATTTTATATTTTGGCCAGAAGAAACGATCACGGATGCGTCTTCATTTGTTTTTGTTGTTTTTTCCCAGGGAGATCGTATCAAACCAATGTTCTTTGTAGGTCGGGAGAGGATTCCTTAACACGGAAATCAAAAGTTGTATTGCTCTTTTGATATGACCAAAAAACTGGATGGTAATCATCCCCTTCCACGCACCTTTTTACTCAAGGGCATCCAATCAGAATTTTGAGATAGCTATGTGATTCAGCATAATTGAAAGGTTCAATAACCATACATTTGGGGATGACAAGAGCCCGTATATCCCCTAGGGGAAGAATATTTCAGTACACTATTCAGTTGGATTCTTTAAGAATATAACAGCATAAAAAAATCATATAATGTCATATTAAATCAGTTGACACTCATCCAAGTTGTTTTTGTTTTTACGACAATATTTATGGTACCAGGCTTGTGAAAAAAACAGGGTCTGACATGGCAAAAGGTATCAGCCAATCTTTTTCTGGGTTGTCTTCATAGAATTGTACCCGTTAAACTTCTATTTAAATGGATTAACTGACAGATTATCCGGGAAAAGATCTCTCAAGAGACCATTCTAAACAGAGATTTAGTGTCCTACAAAGCCACACTTTAAGTATTCAATGTGAGGTATCTCCTCTTCTAGCTATAACCATGATGTCATAACAAATGTCATTAGATTACGGCTCTTACGGTTTGAAACAAATTATTTAAATTATTTACAAAATTACTATATTTAAAATTTTCTGGAATTATTCTAGTTTCAGTTGACAGATAAGATTTTATTAAGGAATCAAGCAGCTAACTAAGTCCAATATATGCACTGGTATGTTCTTTGAATGATCGTCTTTTAATGCATATGATCGTCTTTTAAGGGATTAAGTTCATTCTTTAAAATTATAAAGAAACCTGATTACAAACAGGAAAAACCCTAGGGCTTTTTCTTCTTTGGAGTAGTAAGAGACGATCCTCAAAGTATCAGGCAGCTAACTAAGTCCATAATTTGTTCTTTAACATAAACTTCATTAATCAGATATTTTAATATATCATACATTGTCTACTGGCAGGGTTAGCTAGATCTCATCCAGTTAGCTCGAATTGAGTTCCTGGTATGGGAAATTTTTACCTATGATGATTTCTTTAGGAATATAATTAAAATAATCGTGTATATAATGATTCCTTTTATTACTTTAGTTACTATGGGCTGCAGTTCTTTCCTTAATTTAACCCTTTATAGTGAACAATATAGATCCTTTATGTAATTAACCAAAAGCTTTGTGGCTCAAGGCCACCCGGGCAAAATTTCTTTTAGTTTGTAATTCAACTACGAATAAAACCATAATACCGATGATACTTACAAAAATCCGATTTACAGTATTGATCCCTTATGTAAATAAAATCGGCATAAAAATTTAAAATTTTGATGTATCTATTGGTATCAAAATCCTTTTTTAGAGTTTCGGTTACTATTGAGACGAGTCGCTCTTACTATACAGTTCGTTACCACAAACGGTTTGATTCAGTTACTATAGGCTAAAGTTCGTTCCTTAATGTAAACTATTTTAAAAAGTATTTTTGTTTTTAATTACACAATGCACTAGATGTACCAATTTCCTTTAAAATGAGCCATTAAATATAACCTGAATCATTAATCATTCATAATAACCTTAGTATAAACAGGAAAAAGCCTACGATTTTTTCTTCTTTGAAATAGTAAGAGACGAACATCAAATAATCAAGTAACAAACAAATTCCAATGCATGCAATGGTTTTTTATTCTAATGATCGTCTTTTAATATAACTTTACTGTAAAAACAAAACAAAAAACACGCATCCGTGATCATTCTTCTTTGAAGAAAATACCACATTCCACATTTTTGCAGATAGGAGCTTGAAACCTCTACAGTAAGGTTCTCTGATACGCTGAATCTTGTGGTGTGATTTTCATGAATATACTATGACTTTAGGGGTTGTTTTTCCCTTTTTTGAAAATAAAGCAGATTTTCTCAGACTCGTAAAATTTGATAAGTAAGACTAAACTTGAAGAAACTTAAATATTTAAATAAGTATAAGAATCAAATTCCTTTGATGTATCTATTGGTGTCAAAATTTCGTTTTTAGAGTTTCGGTTACTATTGAGCCGGGTCGCTCTTACTATACAGTTCGTTACCATGAACTGTTTGATGATATCTTATTTGTTTGAGATGAAATTACAACAAGAAAAAGCCTATGGATTTTTCTTAATTGTAATAGTAAGAGATGACCTGGCTACAACATACTTTTATGACGTAATTGATCAATCTTTAACAAGAAGCATGCAGTTCTTCGTAAGAATATTGATTCTATTTTAAAAATAATTTGTTTTAATTACAAAAGGTTAATAACCCAATTAATTTGCTTTAAAACGAGCCATTAAACAACTCTCTACGAAGTTCCAATGCCAAGCTATCTGTGGAAAAGAAAAAAGAAAATAGAAAAAAAGATGCCGTTTAGGCAGAATACTATAGTAGCTGCCTCTTTTCTTGATTTTTGAGCCTATATACTTCCCTTGCTATTCAAGCCAAGCGACAAAAAGTTTGCTTTATAGGGGTTTCGGATAAGGAGTTTCTAATGGTGTACTTTTTGTTTTGATCTGACTCTATGGGTTATGAGATATGGGTTATTAAATTTCTTAACATTGAATCGTCTCTTACTAGGTTGCTAGCTACTACTGCAACCTGCATTCTAACCGTACTCTGTTGAATATAAACCAGAAGTTAGTTAGAACCAAGACTCGTATCCAAGTCGAATTAAATTTCCATTGTCTCTGTTCTACACGTTGAAGGGTTAAAATTGATGCTCTGTAGGATGAATGCCGTATTTTTTAATTTTTATAATTGCAAATTTTCCATTCAGTTTCTTCATAGCCTTTAACAACCATAAAATACAAAATTGAGGTTTAAAATCCCTCTTTCAGGAATTTAATTTGGAGGTAAAACACAATAAATGGGTCATACACAGACATCCGATTTTCAAAGTGCTTTTGAAATAAAGGTAAAAATAACTGATTTGAACTGTTGGATTTTTAATTTTTTTTTGTATTTTTTTCCTACCGTTTGTCTTTTTTGACGTTGCTACTTTAGTAATTGGTCTGAGAGAGCTTCTTACAATGAAACATATGCTATTTGTTACCGATGTGTTATTAGGCTGAAAAAATCGGGCTATATCTACATCTTTTTTACATTGTCCATCCTAAGCATCGTTGTCACCATCCATGGATTTGCTTTTTTCTAGCTGTGATGACGGCTATTCTGGTCCTTTTTGCGTGCCATCTGAAACACTAAACTTGCCTCAAGAGATCTATTTGACTTTCGACTCATTGAAAATGGAACCACAACTGCGAACCATCGAAGGAGCAAGGTTGAGCAGAGGCTGTGGTGTAGTTAGCTCGGGAAGGTCTCTTAACTTTGAGAAGGTATTTACAATAAACATGCAGACTTCACATTTATATATATATATATATATATATATATATATATATATATATATATATATATATATATATATATATATATATATATATATATATTATATATATATATATATATAGATATATATATATATATATATATATATATATATATATATATATATATATATATATATATATATATATATATATATATATATATATATATATACATATATATATATATATATATGTATATATATATATATATATATATATATATATAATATATATATATATATATATATATATATATATATATATATATATATATATATATATATATATATATATATATATGTATATATATATATATATATATATATATATATATATATATATTATATATATATATATATATATATATATATATATATATATATAATATATATATATATATATATATATATATATATATATATATATATATATATATATATATATATATATATATATATATATTATATATATATATATATATATATATATATATATATATATATATATATATATATATATATATATATAATATATATATATATATATATATATATATATATATATATATATATATATATATATATATATATATATATATATATATATATATACATATATATATATATATATATTTATATATATATATATATATATATATATATATATATATATATATATATATATATATATATATATATATATATATATATATATATATATATATATATATATATATATATATATTTATATATATATATATATATATATATATATATATATATACATATATATATATATATATATATTATATATATATATATATATATATCTATATATATATATATATATATATATATATATATATATATATATATATATATATATATATATATATATATATATATATATATATATATATATATATATATATATATATATATATGTGTGTATATTTATATATATACATACTGAGTTCAACGTGAAAACACCTTTTAGAGTTGGACTTTAATTATAAAACCAGTAGGCTTTTTTTCATGGAATTTTAATCTCTGAGACGCTTGTTAGCTTTTTTAATATCTGGCAATGGATTACAGACCTGACTTTATTTTTTACGGAATTATTACTCATCATTCCAACAAGTGAAAGATAATCCTACGGCAATTATTGTCAAATTATTTTGATTGATTAGTTAGTTTTTATGGAAAATTTCACTAATAAGGGAGCAGAAGAGGGAGGTAATCTGAAGCAAGCGTCGTAGTACCTGCCGTGAGTGTGTCTTCCTTAAACTGCGGAAAATAGATAGCAGGAACCTACGATTCCCACGCTTATTTGTGCATCCACTTTTATTTTTCCCACTGATACCTACTTGGACTGAAAGCGGACATTTTTGGGGGGCAGTTTTTGGGGACATGGCGGCAATGAGTGTTGAATTTTTGCATAATGCGGTGCTTAATTACGGCACCCGTTCAAAGCAGACAGGAACTAAATCGGACTCATTGATACGATCTTGTTCGCAGTATTTCGAGAAGGAGGCTATCCTAGAAGTGATAAGATTTAATTTGAGTTGGCTGCTTATGAAGAACGTTGCGTAAAGCATGTGAAAGAAGAAGACAATGTGGTAGACATTCGGAAAATGCTACAAAGATGTGCTAAAAAAAGCATAAGCCTACATAAGTTCGTAATTTATGTTCCTGTGGAAGTTCCAGCTTCGTCAAAATTATTTGGTGTTTATGCTACAAGCAAAATTAATGAGATGTGCAAAAAAGTTGAGAAAGCGGTTATACATATGCAGCAGCTACCCGCTCCTGTAGACTACGACCTTGTCGAGTAATCCATTAAGGCTACCCTTCTTTACTCAGTCGTGGTGAAGAATCCTCCCAAAACCCTCAGTACGGCTGAGGCTAGAAAATGTGTTATAGATTCGGTTAATGGTACTATTCCTAATACGTCTGGTATTGAGATTTGAGGGGGCAGATCGGGTTTCAAAGTTCCTGTGGACAGTAAACTATTAGCAGAGAAAATAGCCAGTTCGTTCAAAGCCAATGATCAAGAGATAGCTGTCAGTGTGCGATCTAAGTACTTCATAGGTATCATCAGGCAAGTCCTCCCGGAGGTTCAAGGTTCATGGTTTTATTATTAATACCATATTTACACAACATATTAAATTCCTAACAGAGAGAAAACTCGACAGAGTCGGGAACAAAAAACATTTAACACCTAGATTTGAGTTAATTGTACCTCTACTAATATTCTTGTTATAGAGATTTAAACTAAAATCTTAAATTTTTTATTTCAAACTACCTTTAAAATAAAATACAAAATAATAGACAACTCGCCTTTCCAGACTCCTCAAACCACCAAAAAAAATAAATAAAAAATTTCCAAAAAAAATTCCTAACTTTATTCAACTCATCAACAGGGGAAGAGGGACGAACTCCTCCCCAAACACGCCATACAAAAGGAGACGTACAGATGTATGTACACGCACATACACACACATATACCAATATACGCATACATATATGTACGCGTACACACACATATTGACAAATTACATCTTCATTAAGCTTTCCTTAATTTTATTTTTTAGTGATGATAGGCGACGAAATAGATTACAATTTTTACCAAACTTATTCCATACTGTAACTTAACTATTTCTTTGTGAAAAACGTGATCTCTCGGATTTAATTACTGGTTGATGGACCATCCACCGCCTCCTGGACTGTCGACATGAATCCACCTTATCCAACACCTGTAACAACTCAGATTAATAAAAATAAGCAGGCAGTACCTTCTTACGATACTGAAAAATAAACAGAACTGACTGAAAAAATACAAACTGATTAACTGGAAGGATATGCAATATAAAATACATACTTTGAGTATTTGATTTGTTTGGTAACAAAATAGGAGATGGAACATATTCTTTCAGTAGTCGTAAGCCTTTATTCTGTTGTCTCTGGAGTAGCAGTAAGTGGCTCCTAAATGTATTGGAATAAACAAGTGGGCAATAATTAAGGTAAGTATGTACTCAGCTAAAATAGACGGACCTCAATTACCTCATTAGACGGACCTCATTATAAGGTAAAATAAACTTCAGGTGAAGTATCATTCTAATATTTCGACTTAATTTCAACTGAAGATGGCTAATATGGTGCTTGTATGACAGGTTTTCATCAAGGATAATTCCTAAGTAACGTACAAAGCCAACACGCTCAATACGCACATTGTTTGAAGCCTCAACTGACTGAAGTCCAGGACAAGAAGTTGAAGTCCGAGAGTAAATAATATATTTCGTCTTCTTAGAATTTGCTGTCAGACGATTAGACTTAAACCACAATAGAATTCTATCAATTGACGGACATATATTTTGCCGAAGTATCAGATCATTGGGTCCAGAGAAGCTACACCCCGTGTCATCAGCAAACAACACAGTAAGTCCGAGACGACTCACCCAAGTCACTGATATAAATCAAGAAAATCAAGGGGCCAAGTACAGATCCTTGAAGGACCAAAATGTTGTTTGACTGCTGCACTGTTCTTGATGTGGAATTCGAAAGTGAGCTACATTCAGCCGTTTCCAACTGCACCAAGACTGAAAAATGTAGCAAATATCGCACATTTAGGCTGTTCCTCTCGTCAAAAGCTGATCTAGATAATGTAATATCGAACCCAGTTAAGGCTGGGTATGAGGTGCACCGGTTAAACTTTTCCATTTCTTTCCAAAAAGATGCTACAATTACCATCAATCCGATGGACATTTGATGAAAGACTGTAGCGACGCTGAGGTTCGTTCTCATTGTGCTCAAAGAGGTCATAGATCCTCGCGTGAATCACCATACCGTAATGAACTATGTTGCATCTCCTGTAAGTCAAAAAAGCACAATCGCTATTCGTGTCGATGTTCCGAAAATCGTGAACTGATGCTAGATAAGCCGCGCTGTAATAACTTCACTAACCACGGCTAGTTGTACCAATTTATCTGTCATATGTTGGAACATTAATGGTGGAGTGAGCCAAAAGCTCCCACTTATTGAGGCCCTCGTCAAGAAAAAACGGAGTGGTGTATCTGCAGGAACATTTCCTTTCGACAGAGTGACTTTCTTTATTAAACGTACAGAATGCGGCGTCATTTGCCATCTCAATTGCAATCCTATGAAAATCTCAAGACCGTCCAAGCGGTGGCCTTGCTTTACTTGGTCAGTTTCAGGTTCAAACCGTTCAACTCAGTGATCGTTTTATTGTAGCTGTTATCAGTGATTTAGAAATGATAAACGTATACCTACCGACTAATTATGGCGATCAAGCATCTGACGGTCTTTTTTCCTCTGCTTGTCGCAAATTGTCCAAGTGCATTAAGAAGATAACGCACGAGATGCATGATCATCGGAGACTTCAATTGTGATCTAACACATATGAAATGCCAAAGTAGTGAATTAACTAAGGATATGCTATACTCTACATTATCGGACTTTGGAAAAATAAAGACTTTACGTTTATTTTTAATGATGGTTCGATGTTTAATCTGCATCACGTGCTATTTCGGGAAGTTTATTCCATCATGTAACTGTGCTTGATGACCATGGTACCTGTGATGACTATCTTCCTAAACGTGTTTTTGTCCTTCTGACTCGTAAACAGGACAACCCAACCAAAAATAAATGGTATCAGTGGAAAGTGTGGAACGAAATGAATGTACCGTTGTTTCAAGCCACGTGTGACCAGGTCTTAAGTAAGATTAAATGTTCCACTTCATCTTATTCAAACTAATACGGGTTTGAGTAATAGTAATCTACGACTACAAATTAACATTTACTGTGAGGAAATTAATGCTCTTAAGTGGGCTGATAAAGCGGCAATCCCCGTGAAAAAAGTTTGAAGCAATATTGAAGAGTCTGGCTGGTCGAATAACACTTCTCTCGCAAATACCTGCTCAAGTGCTAAGTGGTGATTGCGTCTATGGATTGAATGCGGAAGGCCAAGGTTGGATGTACTAAACTCTTTGCGACTATCTACAAAGAAAAGGTACCGTAAGGTCCTTGAAGAGCATCTAGCTCCTATCAAGACCGCTAACACTGAAAAAGTTTTAAATGACCCACAGTCTCTTTGGAAATTCCTGTCTCATAAAACTGTGCATTCTGGTGATGGTCCCCAATTTATACCAATTTCAGAATGGGTTCCCATTTTGAAAATCAGTTTAAAAAGCCAAATAGGAGAGTTGAAAGCGTTTTTGATGCACAGGTGTCCGAGCTTCTGGTTTCCAAACCGATACCTAATGGGGTAGTGGTTACACCGTCTGGTATTAAGGCGATAGTCCCTAAACTTATGGAAAAAAAGTTTTCTACTGGATCAAATAGTATTTGTGCACAGCACCTTACGGCCGGGAGTAATATGTTATATAGTCATTTATCATTACTTTTTCAGATCATTTTTAATATTGGTATTGTTTCTGATTGTATGTGCTTTGGTGTTGTAACACCTATCCTAAAAAAGGGAAAACCGCATTCTTCTTGCTCGTCGTATAGGCCCATCACGGTTTATAGTTTTTTTACGAAAATTTTCGATTTTTTGATCGTATATCCGATAAATGAGCTTTGTACTATGCCCTCATTTCAGTTTTGGTTTCAGTCCGGGTTAGGATGTTTCCATGCTTTACGAATTTTATGTTCTATTCTTTAAGATACGGAGGCGTTGGGGAGTATGTTGATTTTAGGTGCATATGATGTGACAAATACCTTCGGGTCACTTCTCCACTCTCAAACAATGCTTGAATTATATAACCGTGGTGTTAGCCTGGATGTTATAGTGCCTCTTTACTACATGTATCACCATCTGAAAGTCCGGTTAAAACTCGGTGACTCGTGCGCCGAAGAAGACTTCCCAGTTTACAGCAGCTGGTTAAATTCTGTTAAAGCTGATTCTTCAGTTACAGTATCAGGCCTCTTGGTCTCTAAATTCTTACAGCAGCTTGTTAAATTCTGTTAAAGCTGATTCTTTGGTTGCAGTATCAGGCCTCTTGGTCTCTAAATTCGGGCATCAGCTTGTTAAATTCTGTTAAAGCTGATTCTTCAGTTACAGTATCAGGCCTCTTGGTCTTTAAATTCGGGCAGCAGCTTGTTAAATTCTGTTAAAGCTGATTCTTTGGTTGCAGTATCAGGCCTCTTGGTCCCTAAATTCGGGCAGCAGCTTGTTAAATTCTGTTAAAGCTGATTCTTTAGTTACAGTATCAGGCCTCTTGGTATCTAAGTTCGGGTAGCAGCTTGTTAAATTCTGTTTAAGCTGATTCTTCAGTTACAGTATCAGGCCTCTTGGTCTCTAAATTCGGGCAGCAGCTTGTTAAATTCTGTTAAAGCTGATTCTTTAGTTACAGTATCAGGCCTCTTGGTCTTTAAATTCGGGCAGCAGCTTGTTAAATTCTGTGCTCAAGAAATTTATAAGTGTCTAAAATGGAACCTGATTGGTAAGTTTTATTTCAGGCAGTAAAGTAGTATTGATGACGTAAAAGTACCTGCAAAGAGTAAAGAGAAGGTTAAAGGGTATGTAAAGAGAAGATTAAACTTCTCAAGAAATGTGGTTAACCGAGAACTAAAAGATTTATCAATAAGACGAGAAATAACTGTCAAAACTGATGTTGGGTGATAATTACCAAGATCATTTCTGTCACCACCTTTATAAACCGGTGTCACTCTTGCATACTTTAAACAATCTCAAAACTTACCTTGTCTGAAAAAATCATTAATTAATGATGTTGGAATGGCAGATATAGACGGAAAAATACCTTTCAAAATTTTTATACTCATAAAGTCACCAGACGAACTGTTTTTCATGGCATACATGGTATCCCTTAGCTCGTCCACGGTAATCCTCTTTAGATGCAACGGTACATTTATAAAGGGCGGTATAGTGGATCCAAAAGGTGGATCTTCCGGTAATGGGGAAATTGTGTCGGATATTTTTGAACCTACTGAAATAATATGATT